>JAVIAB010000092.1:156172071-156677071 GCA_032433765.1 Megaustenia siamemsis
TTCGTCAGCCCAAGTCTTGTTACGTCAATATACAACTTGTCCTGATATGGTATTTATGATGGCCACAAGATCCTTCTCTGTTCATAATTTAACTCTTTCAGTACGGAAGGTTTTTATCTAGTTAGCGATAGAGATTTCAGAGACAAAATTGTTTATGTTTTTAAATATTATTATATATGTTTATTTTATCTAACACATAACATATTATATATGAAGTTTAGTTAATTAAACAAGGAATTATATTTCATTGGTACCAAGATGATACAAGATATTTAAAAAATATGGTTTCATTACAGTTGACACTAATCAATTAAGAGTGACGCACTGTGCGGTGAAACGTACGGAGTCAATGGGTACGATTGTAGCAGATGTTCAGCAGTAATTTTGCCTGTACCACAGTCACATTCATCAGAGGTTCCTCTCCTCATCGTGTTGAAAATATGATATTGCTATCAAGGAGATACAGTCCTTCAGTAATTTTTATTTTACTGCCTTGCTGGCATTGTACCACATCTTCTATCTATCTATCTATTGACCTTTCGAGCCGTAACCGGCCCATAGGGCGTAGACCAAGATACACCTTCTCCTATATGAATTTTTGTTCTAGCAGTTTTCTTTTAAAGATATTTTATCAAATCTCGCCATCTGTCTCTGTTCTGTGCAAGCAGTTCTATCTCATTGAGGGAGCCGATTCCTGCTGCTCTTGCCACATCTTCTACGTGGCGTTTAATTGTTGAGTAGTTATTGCTAGTCTTAGATTGATATCCACGATCACCAGCTGAATTAGTGTGCTGCGAACATGAGATTATGGGGAGTCTTTCATTAACTCCAATCGGCTCGGTACCGAAAGAAATGAAGTGACTTGTATGAAAGCCTATTTGTTATATAATATCTTCATTCTTCCACCTTTCTCCTCGCTCTCTTTCTTACTCTTAACTCTAGTACTTTTAATATCTTCATTTTTTTTTTCAAATCCCCCTCCCACTCTTTCTCTCCCACACCTCTGCTCTAGTACTTTTAATATCTTTATTTTTTTTTCAAATCCCCCCTCCCACTCTTTCTCTCCCACACCTCTGCTCTAGTACTTTTAATATCTTCATTTTTTTTTCAAATCCCCCCTCCCACTCTTTCTCTCCCACACCTCTGCTCTAGTACTTTTAATATCTTTATTTTTTTTTCAAATCCCCCCTCCCACTTTTTCTCTCCAAAACCTCTGCTCTAGTACTTTTAATATCTTCATTTTTTTTTCAAATCCCCCCTCCCACTCTTTCTCTCCCACACCTCTGCTCTAGTACTTTTAATATCTTTATTTTTTTTCAAATCCCCCCTCCCACTCTTTCTCTCCAAAACCTCTGCTCTAGTACTTTTAATATCTTCATTTTTTTTTCAAATCCCCCCTCCCACTCTTTCTCTCCCACACCTCTGCTCTAGTACTTTTAATATCTTTATTTTTTTTTCAAATCCCCCCTTCCACTCTTTCTCTCCCATACCTCTGCTCTAGTACTTTTAATATCTTTATTTTTTTTTCAAATCCCTCCTCCCACTCTTTCTCTCCAAAACCTCTGCTCTAGTACTTTTAATATCTTTATTTTTTTTTTCAAATCCCTCCTCCCACTCTTTCTCTCCAAAACCTCTGCTCTAGTACTTTTAATATCTTCATTTTTTTTTTCAAATCCGCCCTCCCACTCTTTCTCTCCCACACCTCTGCTCTAGTACTTTTAATATCTTTATTTTTCTTATTTCTTCCACTTAAGACTGCTTTTCATGGTGATTATTTTACTACTTTTGTATGACAAATTTGATATTTTCTTCCTGTCTGTCTATTATGTATCGTAAACCTAATTTGATCTCCCTGAATGTCTTACTCTTTGTATATCACAAACCTTGTAGCTTCTTCCTGAAGTGAATGTTTCGCTGTGTATCTTAATCCTTGTATTTTTTTTTCCTGAGTATTTCGCCATTTTTGTATCACAACACTTGCATTTTTTCCCTGGAATGTTTCACTATGTACACTCTCAATCCCTGTATTTTCCTTTGAATGTTTCGCTATGTACACTCTCAATCCCTGTATTTTCCTTTGAATGTTTCGCTATGTACACTCTCGATCCCTGTATTTTCCTTTGAATGTTTCGCTATGTACACTCTCGATCCCTGTATTTTCCTTTGAATGTTTCGCTATGTACACTCTCGATCCCTGTATTTTCCTTTGAATGTTTCACTGTGTACACTCTCGATCCATGTATTGTCCCCTGAATGTTTCACTGTGTACACTCTCGATCCCTGTATTTTCCCCTGAATGTTTCACTGTGTACACTCTCGATCCCTGTATTTTTCCATGAATGTATCGCAATGTACACTCTCGATCCCTGTATTTTCCTTTGAATGTTTCACTATGTACTCTCTCAATCCCTGTATTTTTCTTTGAATGTTTCGTTATGTACACTCTCAATCCCTGTAGTTTCTCCCTTGAATGTTTCTCTTTGTACACTCTCAATCCCTGTAGTTTCTCCCTTGAATGTTTCTCTTTGTACACTCTCAATCCCGATAGTTTCTCCCTTGAATGTTTCTCTTTGTACACTCTCAATCCCTGTAGTTTCTCCCTTGAATGTTTCTCTTTGTACACTCTCAATCCCTGTATTTTCTCCTGAATGTTTCGTTATGTACACTGTCGATCCCTGTATTTTTTCCCCTGAATGTTTTGCTATTTATGCATCCCAGTTGTTGCAGTATTTTCTTCCTAAATAAAAAATGTTTACCTTTTGTTGACACCTCTGTAGATGGACACACATATCCCCCAGTGTTTGTATACCCCCCGTCCTTAGATAGCAGCTGTTCTAGATTACCAGGCCGTGAAACGATCTCAGAGATAGTTCAATGAACAATCTGGATAGATCGCTTGTAGACCGCGTCCCTGCAAGTCTACATTATCACATCAATGTCTTCACTTTGTCCCTGGAACTTGCGCTATCTGTCCCGTTGACTCCCACTGATTGGTCACATGTTCACCGTGGTGTAAGCTTATCCCAGCCATCAAATATAACGTTTAGTTTAGTAATGTCTCCTCTCTCTCTCTCTCTCTCTCTCTCTCTCTCCCTCTCTCTCATTCTTCTCAATCTCCAAAAGAAGCTCAAGCTTTCGATTAAGCAAATATTTCGCAGCGTGAGTTCTGGTGTAACTACGTCACAACGCCTTAAAATGTGTCCTCATCTCTGAATGTTTAAGAAATTGGCTGTTTTACACTAGCTACTAAACACCTGACATGTTCTTTCTTCATTCCTTCTATCTTTTGTCTCTTTGACTCCCATCTTTCATTTCACAGATAAAGACTCACCTCTCTTTCTCCCATTCTCCCCCTACTGTCTCATAAGTTAAAGACAGTTTACACATACATACATGAGACAGAAGAGGCCAACAGAAGAACAAAAGAGAGCAAACTTGATCTCCCCTCGACGCTGAAAGGAAATCGAGAAAGAAAGAATAATACACATTATACACACATTACACATACACATTATACACACATTACACATACACATTATACACACATTACACATACACATTATACACACATTACACATACACATTATACACACATTACACATACACATTATACACACATTACACATACACATTATACACACATTACACATACACATTATACACACATTACACATACACATTATACACACATTACACATACACATTATACACACATTACTCATACACATTATACACACATTACACATACACATTATACACACATTACACATACACATTATACACACATTACACATACACATTATACACACATTACACATACACATTATTTTTATTTCGTTCGCTAGCTTTGACCTCTGACGAAGTCCGTAGAGACTAGGAACTGAATTTTGCATGTTAATCAATTTTTTCCTGGCAGTCGTGTGCACAGGGGTCCCTCGCCGCACAAGTAGATAACTCTGACTTCGGAGGTACTCATATTTTTTTCTGTCGATGAGTAATTGACGTTTCAAGCCGAGCCTCGCTGCTAGGACCAGGGGTGGTTGCCGCAGAGAGAAATCATAAATAAAAATTCCAACCGGTGCAGCCGGGATTTGAACCCATAATCTCTCTGTCTCGAGGCCGGTGTCTTGCCTCGAAACCAACCAGTTTCCCCACTCGACATATAAGTTGTTTTACTGTTATGTATACTTTGTGTATTGTGTATACTTTGTGTATGGTGTATACTTTGTGTATGGTGTATACTTTGTGTATGGTGTATACTTCGTGTATTGTGTATACTTCGTGTATGGTGTATACTTTGTGTATTGTGTATACCTTGTGCATAACGATATACGCCCACGCTTATACTTTGTCAATCACGCAGTGCCCGGTTCAGTGATGTACCATATGAAGCAGTGCACGTTGTTCTGGTCGGCTCTAGTGAGACACCCCCTGTGGTGATTAAATACAATCTCGAACTGATAACGTCGATGCTGTTTTGGCTCAAACAAATACAGTGACTGGGAATATCCTTGGGCACCCTGAAAGGACGGTCAAGAACCGTGCAAAATGTTGTAGCCTTACAATATACCACAGGGCATATAGTGATACAGGCCTACTGATTGCTCTATTGCACTTTGTCCAAGTATTTAAAGTACACCACAAGGCATATAGCGATACAGGCCTACTGATTGCTCTATTGCACTTTGTCCAAGTACTTACAGTACACCAAAAGGCATATAGTGATACAGGCCTTCTGATTGCTCTATTGCACTTTGTCCAAGTACTTACAGTACACCACAAGGCATATAGTGATACAGGCCTACTGATTGCTCTTTGCCCAAGTACTTACAGTAGACCACAAGGCATATAGTGATACAGGCCTTCTGATTGCTCTTTGCCCAAGTACTTACAGTACACCGCAATGCATATAGTGATACAGGCCTACTGATTGCTCTTTGTCCAAGTACTTACAGTACACCACAGGGCATATAGTGATACAGGCCTTCTGATTGCTCTATTGCACTTTGTCCAAGTGCTTACAGTACACCACAAGGCATATAGTGATACAGGCCTACTGATTGCTCTTTGCCCAAGTACTTACAGTACACCACAAGGTATATAGTGATACAGGCCTTCTGATTGCTCTTTGTCCAAGTACTTACAGTACACCACAAGGTATATAGTGATACAGGCCTACTGATTGCTCTTTGCCCAAGTACTTACAGTACACCACAAGACATATAGTGATACAGGCCTTCTGATTGCTCTTTGCCCAAGTACTTACAGTACACCGCAAGGCATATAGTGATACAGGCCTACTAATTGCTCTTTGTACAAGTACTTACAGTACACCACAGGGCATATAGTGATACAGGCCTTCTGATTGCTCTTTGTCCAAGTACTTACAGTACACCACAAGACATATAGTGATACAGGCCTACTGATTGCTCTTTGTCCAAGTACTTACAGTACATCACAAGGCATATAGTGATACAGGCCTACTGATTGCTCTTTGTTCAAGTACTTACAGTACACCACAAGACATATAGTGATACAGGCCTACTGATTGTTCTTTGTTCAAGTACTTACAGTACACCACAGGGCATATAGTGATACAGGCCTACTGATTGTTCTTTGTTCAAGTACTTACAGTACACCACAAGGCATATAGTGATACAGGCCTACTGATTGCTCTTTGTTCTAGTACTTACAGTACACCACAGGGCATATAGTGATACAGGCCTACTGATTGCTCTTTGTTCTAGTACTTACAGTACACCACAGGGCATATAGTGATACAGGCCTACTGATTGCTCTTTGTCAAGTACAAAAAGTAGAGCAGTGCGGCCAGGCGACCAAGGACAAGCGACATTCACTTTATTAGAACGTACTTAAGGGGACAAGAATTAACGGTGATATGTCGTGGGTTAGCTATGGACAAGTTGAAACTGCTACACAACATTTAGCTAGGAACTGATAGAGCAACAGCAGTTTGAATTGTATGAGGTTTTTTTTTCATTGAAGCAAAATATTACCGTGGAACATGGGCGATCGATAGAGTTGCTGAAATGCATCAACACATTTGAATGCAAGCGTTAAAGAAGATTGCTCAGAATAATATGGACGGAGAAAGGATCAAACATGTCCGTTTTGCAAGAACTTAAAATTCCGGAAAACTGGTTGATAAGGAACATAAAAACAAGGAACATAACATATTTTGATCATGTCAAATGGTACAATGGCCTAGAGAAGGCATTTGTTCCGGGTGAACGATAGAGAGGAATGCCTAGAACAACTTGGTTACAAGATATCGCAGACGAGCTGGGAATAACTGCTGTAGAAGTTGGACATCTCGTTCAGGACAGAAAAAATGTCAGAGCAGATGTCATGGAAGTCAAGTTCTAACAGAGAAATGCTAGATGATGGTGATGGTGATGGTGATATCAGAGTTTGCAAAAAACTGTATGATTTGTATGAGCATTGAGCATTGATATCAACTGAGTATGATAACTCAGTTGATATCAGCTGGGAGAAAAAAAAACGCAGTTCACTCACTGATATGTCATGATAAACTATGACCAATTAACAATTTGCTATTGGAAGATCATTCAGAGATGATGCTTCGGGAGAACACATGTTGAAATTGACCGCTTTGAAATTGGCACATATCTATATAACGACGAGCATGTGTGATACAGACTGAAATTATTTGGAGGTTTGTGGACTAGAACAGGAGCTAAGACAATCGTCCAGCAAATCAGAATGTTTATTTCGACAGGCTGCCACTCTGTGCTGACTTGCTGTGGGTGCCTCTCCCACTTTAAAGAAAGCAGTAGTTGTGTCACGTTCTCGGTTCGGGTTCCAATGCGGTGGCTCTGTTGTGGGTTTAGAGCCCATATGGAGGCTCACACGTTCATGAACTTGTGTGAACTTACATGCTGGTCATCAAGAGTTCGTGGCAATGGAATAAAGGATATGCTTGTTTTATTTGTAGTTGTAAATATAGAGCTTGACAAGAGAGAAACGTATATTGTCGTCTCTCTGTGTTCATATACAGAATCCCTCGCTACTTCGCGGTTCATTTATCGCGGCCTCAGTACATCGCGGATTGTTCACAAATTCAAAATTGAGGAATTATGGCGCGAAAGTTGCCCGCATGCCAGCAGAAGGCAGGGAGTGCCCACACAATTCAAAATCGTTCTGCAGAAGCTCCTCCTGCTGCCTCTACGCCGCCTCCTGCTGCAGCTATGCCGTCTACTGCAGCTACCCCAGCTCTATCCGAAGCTGTCCGCGGCGATCCAGCGCCCCTAACACCTGACAATGAGGCGTCATCTGAGGAGCAGTAAAGCTCTCATTAACCTGTGCAGTAAATCATCTTCATCTTCTTCACCTCCACCGTACTGCACAGGTGTTTCATCGACATTTATAAAGATCAAGCGAAGAGAAACTATTGTCAGAGGTGAGTTACGGACCTTGTTATAAAAGAAAAGTTTATATTATATCATATTTATATAATTTATACATTATTTTGTGTATGTTATTTATACTATTAATATTTTATTTGCATGTTTGAAACTATTCTTTAATGTTCTAATGATAACATATGCACTTATATGGTTTCATACACACTTATTGATATTATACATACACAAAAAATGTACGTATGTTAAAAATGAGAGGGTGACACTACTTCGCGGTTTTTCACTGCCAGTTCTGGTCCCTATTAACCGCGATAACTGAGGGATTACTGTATTGGAGAGTAACGTGGTTAATTCTAAGGGAGAATTTTCAAAAAAAAAAAATAGAACAAATGGTATGGTAAAAACTTTACGTGATTTGTAGACGACACAGATTTGATCGACGTGTCGACTCAATATGCCTTCAGCAGGAACAAACAAACAACACGCACACACAGATATGTAAGTCAATAAAACTAATCCTACATAGCTAACTAGTAACGAAACATCCAAAACAAAATAATCGAAACTGGTTAAAGAAAAGAACAATGACTTCCCTGTGTCGTAAAGAATAAAGGATAGGCTTGTTTTATTTGTAGTTTTAAATATAAAGCTTGACAAGAGAGAGAGACGTATATTGTCGTGTCTCTGTGCTCATATATTGGAGAGTAACATGGTTAATTCTAAGGCAGTTGAGACTTAGATTCGGCGTCAAGCGTAGTATAAGTAGATGGAGTAACAGACAGGAAGTGTGCATAATCGATATAAAAAGATGAACAGTTAATACGGATATTTCATGACATATTTTGGAGTTACTGAATACTTATATATCCACTCTGAGTGCAGCGGAATAAATTGTGTAATCAGTATTCGGTATCGATATGTACCCGAAGATAGATTGTTTAATCATCATTCTGTAGTCATATACACCCTCAAGATAGTTTAATCAGAATTGTTCGATCATATGTATAGACCCAATCTCAGCCATCACACCGCCGAAACCAATCTTTGATATACTTCTGTTCCCAATCCGTCTGCTGAAATCTGTTCAGACTTTCTAACCAAACAGTTAATTTGCGTCGGTCTTTCCAGTAAGCAACTCTTTCGGAAATGTGTATGCCACAAGAACTACATACTTTCTTGTCTCCCTGTAGACTCTGCAAACAAGATCGCGCCCTATTCTATATACACGCCCTATAGTGTCTATGCTGATTTCCGCTTCCAGTATGACGTCAGGAAAGCAAACTGTTTGTAGAGGTTTTCTGTCACGTCTGACATTAAAACATTCATTAGCGTTAATTATTTATTGAGTGCTATTTCAATATTTACTATATATATATATATATATATATATATATATATATATATATATATATATATATATATATATATATATCGCATTGTTCTCATGTGTTGGTCCTACGGGTTTGCTGGCGACTATATAGTCTAGAGGTTCTGAATTCTGCCCATCGTGAAACGTCTCTTTCATTAAATTCTACAAAATTCGTGATCATTATCGTCCTTCGAACTTGCTCTCCAGATTGTTTTTAACAGTGTAGTACAACTTACATTACTGTTCTGGAGTCTCCCATCTTTACACCAATCGTCCTAGCTCTTATTAAATATAAGCGCAAACTCTCTTGTCGTCGCGGGTGTGTTTCAAATCAACAATTCTTTGCTTGCATGTGTTAGCTCGGGCTGTGTTATCTTTCTCCTTTCAGCCCGATACGTCAGACTTTCACGTGACATATTTATGTAAATGGGACCTCGTTTGTTTTTCTTTTTCGACTCTTATTCGTTTGGCTAGCTTCAGTATCATCATCTGGACTTGTAATAGTCTTGGTCACCTCTTAGTTGTCGACCTGGCTCCAATGGTTATCTATTGATCACTTAATATAAACATTTCCCCTTGTTTGTTTTCATCTCAACATGCCATTTTAGTTACAATCTTGAACATTTTGCACGGTTTATGAATGAAGCATTCATGGACTTAGAACATTCTTAAAACTGAGATCTTCTGAAAGTGGTTTCATGACACCACACACACAAATTAAAATAGTTTAGTCAGTGTAAATAGTTCATGTATCAATGATATTTTAGAAGTTAATGCTCTTAACAAACAAACAAAATGTTTGCCATATCTGAGTTTTCGGTGCGCAGTATTCTATTTTTAACTACAGCAGCTTTTTAAATTTGAAGATCCTGTTCCATCAATCACTTTGACTGTTTGCTATTAGAAGCATGTCTATTTTATCTTCGTGAAAAGACACAAACTAGTAAATCAACTCATCAAATGTGAACAACTGTGCCCTCCATACAAATGTGGCCACAAATATTTTTTTACTTAGCGCTGATGAACATGTTATGTTTTAGCTCTACAATGATCATTATGAAGACTTTGAATATAACACTCGCATTTTCCCTTCCTGTGGCCCTCGCACTTGACTCATTCCTCTTGTTATACCTTCCTGGCAACATTTCCCTACCATAACAAGGTATACATTATATTAGAAGCAGGTGGCGGTGATATTTTAGAATATAAAGATAATAAAATTTGTAGTGTTATTATGATATAAAGATGATAAAATTAGTATTGTTATTAAGATATAAAGATAATAAAATTAGTAGTGTTATTAAGATATAAAGATAATAAAATTAGTAGTGTTGTTCAGATATAAAGATAATAAAATTAGTAGTGTTATTAAGATATAAAGATAATAAAATTAGTAGTGTTATTAAGATATAAAGATAATAAAATTAGTAGTGTTATTAAGATGTAAAGATAATAAAATTAGTGGTGTTATTAAGATGTAAAGATGATAAAATTAGTGGTGTTATTAAGATATAAAGATGATAAAATTAGTAGTGTTATTAAGATATAAAGATAATAAAATTAGTAGTGTTATTAAGATATAAAGATAATAAAATTAGTAGTGTTATTAAGATATAAAGATAATAAAATTAGTAGTGTTATTAAGATATAAAGATAATAAAATTAGTAGTGTTATTAAGATATACAGATGATAAAATTAGTAGTGTTATTAAGATAATAAAATTAATAGTGGTATTAAGGTATACAGAAGATAAAATTAGTAGTGTTATTAGGATATCTATCTATCTATTGACCTTTCGAGCCGTAACCGGCCCATAGGGCGTAGACCAAGATACACCCTCTCCTATCTGAATTTTTTGTTCTAGCAGTTTTCTTTTAAAGATATTTTATCAAATTATTAGGATATAACGCTGATAAAATTAGAAGTGTTGTTAGGATAAAACGATGATAAAATTATTAGTGTTATTGAGGTATAAAGAAGATCAAATTAGTAGTGTTATTAGGATATAACGGTGGTAAAATTAGAATTGTTGCTAGTAATAATATATAAGGCCGTGATTTGAGATATTTTGCTGGAAACGCTGATAATATTAGATTCCGGGCGTCGAGACACGAATGTATAGACGAAACTATGTGAACCGAGTTTGTCTTGTCAGACATCGTTGTCTAGAAACAGTCAACTTGTCCTTGCTCTGATTATCGCTGCGACAGTCGCCCCTAACTCTTGAACAAACGGTAATCGCCGTCGACGTAGAGTTGATCGATGAATACATCGCCCCTCATGAAAACTGAAAACAGTCGATGAAATTCTCATTCATTTCTTGTCGACGCTTTATTGATCCCCTGAGGGCGCTGTAATTTAGTGATTACATTGTGTTCCTATCGATATTGGTGATGGGATATGAGCGGCGGTTGTCAAACTGTTGGCAGGTAGCGACACCATAGAAGGATATACTTGTCCCGAAAAGCTGGTAGTAAAGACATTAAAATGCAAAGCTACTCTAAAAGCTGATGATGAGAATAACAAAAAGAGGAGAAAGGGTAAGGTTAAAGTTCTACGTTGTTGAAGGACAACACGAACTCAGACACAACATAGATATAAATAATATAACGGTGAAGGTACAGCGCGAGACTTGATTCGGCGCCATAACACGCGAGTTTTCACCCATATATGCTTTGCCGACTTTCCAGAAGTGTTCGGAGACTTCTGGATAGTGTCGCTTCAAGCATCGAAACTCACGATGCTAGGCGGCATTCCTCACCGTCCCAGAGTACTACCCTGGTACCCATTTCTGCCAACGGCTGGGTTGACCGCGAGGGTATTTTTTTTTTCCAACCACGCGTACAATTCACACTGCTTCCAGCGGGAATCGAACACGGGTTGGTTGTCCGAACGTCGGTAGCCCAGTTGGGTGGTTTTTCCCAACTGGGCTGCCGAGGCCTCCCCCCCCCCCCCCCAAAAAAAAAAAAAAAATAAAATAAATAAATATATATCTATATAATATAAATAAACATAAGTGATATAATCTATAAATATTTTTGTGTTGTGTCCATTCTTCCAACTGAAGGCCTACTGAGTCGCAACGTTGTTTTGATTTTGTATTGTTCCTAACCTCCGTAAAGTTGTAACCATACCATTTTTTCATGCATATAAACTGTCAGTTGTTCTTTGTATTTATTATTAT
This sequence comes from Megaustenia siamemsis, assembly GCA_032433765.1. Classification (NCBI taxonomy): domain Eukaryota; kingdom Metazoa; phylum Mollusca; class Gastropoda; order Stylommatophora; family Ariophantidae; genus Megaustenia; species Megaustenia siamemsis. The sequence goes on from JAVIAB010000092.1 coordinate 156,184,029, forward strand.
GTATGTATGTTTTCATGTATACTCGTACACATCATGTGGGTTTGTTTAAGTGGCGTCATTACTGTTTTTTGGAATAAGATTTTTTTTTAAAAGCAATGAATGCGATATGTACAACTATTATCTGAAACGGTTAAGTATTTTTGTATATTCGTTATTCGTGTAAATAGGTATATTTGTGTTTATGTCTATACATGAAGTTATTAGCGAAATGTCTGAGAGCTTACATTCTTAAATTATGTGCTAAAGGTTTAGTAAAAATTCATGCTACCTGTCATGCTTTATGGTGTATTAGGAATATGATGTCAATGTCATTAACTCCCCATCACTTTTGATAATCCGCCCCGCTTTGTTATAAAAAAAAATAAACAAAATAAACGAAAAAAACAAAAACAAACTTCTGTACGTAATTTTAAAAGGCTGAACCCCCAAACCGTGTCGCTCGGTGGGAAAAAATAGGTTGTCCCGGTTGTTTCTTGAAAGCAGCGCACACACGCACGCTCGCGCACACCCTCATAACACACAAACACAAATACACGCATTGATATCTTTATTGTATTTCTGCAGATATGGAGTCAAACCGATATCATATAATGCATATAATATAGCTTATTTATACAGTTACCTTTATAGAACAAACAATTACAATCAAGACGCGTATGAACATCCAGTCAGGCAGAATAACAATAACGGTAGCTGATCTAACATGTTAAAATGCATCAGACCTATAGTTGAATACAAAGAGGGACAAGAACTTGATCTTTGTTAGAAGCTGGGAGACTCTTTGATATTCAAAACATTGAGTTCTATAACAGAAAGTAAATTCGAACAGAGAATTTGATCTATAGCAGACCTGTCTTGATCTGTGGCCGTGGAAAACACGCTCGCCAGCTGTTAAAACTTGCTCCAGACCGTAAAAGTAGGCATCGTAAAAGTGATCATTTAGGTAACAAGAAAAGTCCATTTCACAGCGGACACATCGAGGAGCGGTCTGTGCTGACCCAAGTAATCACTGATGATATGGGTTGCTTATGTTTCAGGAATGACGCAGGAAGCACATTACTAGTAGTCTATAATCAAGTTTTAAATTTCGTCGTATAGACGACACCTGACGAAGTCTCTCTCTTTCTATCTCTCTCCTCGCTTTCTTTCTCTCGCTCTTGCCAAGAATTGGAACTATCGTCAGAGTGCTTTCTGATCGTCACAGTGCGTTGTGAACTTCATATGACCATACGAACTAAATAAAAGTGACTATTTCGTGTCTGTAACACATTTTTTGCACTCATTTGTTTCATACTTAATGGTCCCCATCAAGGCCAGCTCCTTGTCGTGGGGATGGGGCTTAACAGTCACCAGGGACTGAAAACCAAGACTGGCCAGGCCTTCCTACACCCGTGCAAGACCACAGTCTGCTCTAGCAATTTTAAGTGCTGAAGTCGGAGGCAACCAGCCAAAAGGCGCACTACAAAAATCAGGATGCCACGCACTCACGCCAATGGGAAGCATGCCTATAACTGCAAATCGATATGGCACTCGCCCTGTGATGGACACTCAGGCAGGTGCAGCGCCGGGCCCTCAGCCTCGAAAGGGCCCAACCTATATTACTGGACGTCCTTCTCAATCGCTCTGTGGAGTCAGGGGGCGAGAGAATAGAGTTACTGGCCAACCCAAAATAAGACCACTCAAAATAATGCACTGGAATGCTGAAGGCATCAACAGCAAAAGAGATGGGTACAGTAAAAAGATAGAATTAGAAAATATCCTGCATGAAGAACAAGTAAGCATATGCTGTTTGCAGGAAACCCATCTAAACAACGACATAGCCTTGAAGATTAGGGATACCAGTGCTACCGATCTGACAGGAAAAACAGACAAAAGGGCGGAATACTGACTCTTGTAAGGAACAACATTAATGCATGTCAGATTGAAGTGTATATGGATGGGGCGGAATATCAAATACTGCACCTCAGGACAGGAAATACAGACTTCCATCTACTAAACTACTACTGTCCGAGTGACCGCCCACTAGCACTAGACACAATTACATTAAAAGAAAGAATAATTGTATGTGGAGACTTTAACAGCCATTCACAGAGCTGGGGCTATGAAGATATGGACAAGAGAGGTGAAGAACTTGAAAATTGGCAGGATGACAATGGGCTTATACTATTAAACCAGGCAACAGATCCACCAACATTCTATTCCAGATCATGGCATACCACATCTACACCAGACCTTGCTTTCCATTCACCAGACCTGGATTGGAATATCACACGTATTGTTGGGAAACAACTTGGAGGCAGCGACCACCGACCTGTCTTTTTAGTGGTGCAAAATGAGGCCGTCAGGGAGAGCAGCACTCTCTCCAGATGGAATTACAAAAAGGCAGACTGGAAAATGTATCAACATTACACCAGTGTACTGACTAAAGATCTAAATACAGACAGAGACATCAACAAGATAGTTGATGAATTCAGTAGACTAATAATACAAGCTGCCAGTGAAACAATACCCAGAGGGGCACGGAAACACTACAAACCATACTGGAATAGTGAACTAGAGCAACTGCACAATGACATGGAAACATCTCGAAAACAAGCAGAAAATAACCCCTGCCAGGAACACCACAATAACTATCAGCATGCTAAAGCCAAATTTCAATGGGCTAAACTGCAAGCCAGACGGAGAAGTTGGAAAGAGAAAACAGAGTACTTGAATCTAGAACGAGACACAAGAAAAGTGTGGAAGCTTGTAAAACAGCTGAATGATGAGGGTACAGAAAGGAACACAAAAATTACACTGAAGAAGGATGGAAACATTCTAACAGGTAAACATGCAGCAAATCACTTTGCAGACTCCTTTGCAAATGACAACAATATTGAAATTAGCCTAGAGAAACGTCAAGAGACCCGTCTAAAACAACAAAATGCAAGACAAGAAGAGACTGCACATGAAGTCATGGAAATACCCATTACACAAAGAGAGCTAGAGCTGGCAATATCCAAATTAAAAATGAAAAAGTCACCAGGTAATGATGGAGTGTCTAATGAAATGATTAAGAACTTGGGAACTGCAGCTAAAGCAAAACTACTGCAGATCTACAACATTTGCTGGATCACAGGTAAAGTGCCACAGGCATGGAGAGAAGCAATTATGATACCATTACTAAAGCCAGGAAAAGATGGTTCAATGACATCCAGCTATAGACCAATCAGCCTTACAAGCTGTTTGTGCAAAACAATGGAACGTATAATCAATCTCAGACTGCAGTGGTACCTGGAAAGTGAAAATCTCCTTGTCCCACAACAAGCAGGCTTTAGACAGTGTTACTCTACCGAAGATCAGGCAACCTATCTTTCCCAGGAAATTGAGGATGCGTTTCAAGAAAAGAAACTGGTACTAGCAGCATGGATAGACCTAAAGAAAGCATTTGATAAGGTATGGAAGGAAGGGCTTTTGAAGAAACTGAGAAATTATGGAGTAAATGGCAGGATGTACAAATGGGTCAAAGCATACCTGCATAACAGGAGAGCCAGAGTGCAACTGGATGGTCTTAAGAGTAAGAAGGTCTTACTGCGCCAGGGCGTTCCACAAGGAGGGGTACTATCTCCAACACTTTTTCTGATCTACATCAATGACCTAGTTACTGAACTACCACATGGTATCAAAGTGGCAATGTATGCAGATGACTTGGTAATGTGGTGCACAGAGGAGTATGCAACAGTGGCCTCCAAATTGTTACAAAGAGCTATGAATGCACTGAATTCATGGACAAATAGATGGTGTATCAGCATCAATACAGACAAATGCAGTACTACACTTTTCACTCTTTCCCCAAAACAAAAAGCAGGAGCCATCTATATAAACAATGAGCCTGTGAAAGAAGACATACAGGCTACGTATCTCGGAGTTACATTTGATAACAAACTATCTTGGAAACAGCAGATAAATAAGGCAACCCAAAAAGCAAGGAGAAAATTGGCTATTCTAAGAAAGCTGTGTGGAACTACGTGGGGTGCGAGTGGGAAAATACTCCGTAAAGTTTACCAACAGAGTATACGCCCACATTTAGAATATGGATCATCTGCATGGTGTTCAGCATCAAACACCACACTTCAAGAACTGGATAAAGTACAAAACCAGGCACTTAGGGTCATCACAGGAGCAATGAAATCAACACCAATATTAGAGATGGAGAAATTGTGGAGGATACCAGCACTGAGAGAACGGAGGGACACAAAGGTGCTGATACAGGCAGAAAAATTTGCTTGCATGCCGAGACATCCAATGAAGGACCGATTCCAAAATCTTGCATTGGGACGACTTAAGAGAAGCAGTTTTATCCACCAAGCCAAGCGTATTAGTAGACAAACACCAGACATGCCAAGAGCTGTTAACCCCCTACTGCCCATACCAGAACAGACTCCCTGGACAGAGGAATCAGGATTATCAGTTCAAATACGGACAGAAGTGAAAGGAATAGTTGATAAAGAGGAACAGAATAGTCTACAGCGAAAAACAATAACTCTCAGTTTCCTGGATGAAGAATACCCACAAGACCTATGGATTCGTGTGTATACAGATGGATCAGCACAGAATGCAGTAAAAAATGGAGGAGCAGGTGCATATATAGAATACCCAAATAACACTAGGGATATGAATAAAATAGCAACAGGGAAATATTGTCACAATTATGATGCAGAAATACAAGCAATAAAGTTAGCAATAGAAAAACTGCTGAACATTAATCTTAGCCCACAGCCTGTAGTGTTTTTGACAGATGCAAGATCAGTACTCCAGGCACTACAATCCAGAAAATTACCACATTTGCAGACCTTATTGACTGAACTCTGCAAGCACCACAGGGTTGCCCTGCAGTGGATCCCATCTCACTGTGGAATACCAGGAAATGAGAAAGCAGATCAGTTGGCAAAGGAAGGTTCAACAGGCACACAACTAGATACACCTGTTACATACCATCATAAGAAACAGATAATCAAATCAATCAGAGGACCACAAGCCCCAAATCAGGATGCCTTTTATAATATGAATAGATATGAACAAGTTATCATTATACGTCTCAGAACAGGACACAATCGACTCCATAGTCACATGTATACAAAATTCAAGATCGGCACCTCAACTACTTGTACATGTGGACAGGCGCCCCAGACTGCTGAACACATACTTCAAGACTGCACTGAATATAGTAGACTGAGGAAAATCCATTGGCCCATAGATACAACACTACAGACAAAACTATATGGGCCACTGCAAGAATTACAAAAGACAGTAACATTTATACAGGAAACGACATTGCAGATATAGACAATGCTTCAGGCGAACGAAAGATAGATAGATACTTAATGGTTTGTGTGTCGTTTCATATTTCACTAATTTGTATTTGTGAGGTTTTCCTTTATCTTGCGAAATTTTACCTGTTTGTTACCGTGTTATGCTTCGAGTCATTGAATTTATATTTGTGATATAGGCCAGAACACATGTTACAGCTACATAGACATTAAATATAAACAATAGATCAATATTTTAGGAAATGTTACTCTCCACCCTCACCTGGAATTGTGAAGCCGCGATAGCTCAGTGGTTAGTAAACTGTCCTACAAAGAACAAGATGTAGGGTTCGATCCCAACCGACGGCTTCCGGGTTCACTCAGCCTTAAATGGGTACCGGATTTTTTTCTGGGAAAGTAAAGCGGCACGGGCGTAATACCGACCACATTACCCCAAAAATCATGTGCTGAAGGTTTGTAAAATTTATGGTCACTAATGCCATATTCCGAATACGCCACTTGGTGTGACGGGGGCTCTTTACTTTTTTTGTTTACTCACCTGGAATTGTATTTGTGAGCATGAGTAACTTGGTATTAGTTCACACAGTTTAGGGGGCCTCGGTAAAACCACTCGTCTGGGCTACCGACGTTCGGACAACGCGTGTTCAATTCCCGCTGGAAGCAGTGTGAGTTGTACATGTGGTTGGGAAAAAAATACCCCCTTGGTCGACCCAGCCGCTGGCAGAAATGGGTATGGAAGGAAGGAGTAAGAAAGTGAGGAATGCCGCTTCGCATCGTGAATTTCGATGTTTGAAGTGACACTATCTAGAAGTCTCCGAACACTTCTGGATAGGCGGCCGAGCACATATGGGTGAAAACTCGCGAGCTGAGGCGCTGATTCAAGTCTCATACTTTACCTTAATTTCACGCACTCTGGGCAGCTAACGTTTAGAATGTATGTTTTACACACAACAATTGGCCATGGCGATTTTCTTCCCCTTATCTATGTTCGATAAGAGTAAAGCAGTCAGTGGACGGCACCTCTTGAGATGTCCTGCAGAACAGCAAAATGATGTCCACTCTTTTCGAAGCCTTTTCCATCTTTCGCAATGCCCGAATTCTTGTCCACACTGTACATATCTTTTCTCTTCTGCTGTATTCCATGTTTTATTATTTTGTCCATGTCGCTGTAGTTCACTTTATGACATCGTTTGTGATGGTCTCTTGACATCAAATGAGTGCTTGATCTATGCGACACCAACATCTGCTTGTTGTCCATTTACTTTTTGTTGCACCAGCTGTGCAATTTTTTTGTTGCTGATTTTTGTAACAAAATTATAATAATCGATTTGTTATATTTATATATATTGTCGTGTGTATCATGTCTTCTTTGATCATATATTGATTCGCGGTGCAACTTGCAGCCCAGTGCATCCATTTTATCAGAATTGACATACGGTCGCATGTAACGTCTCCTCCCCCTCTTTCTCTCTCTCTCCTCTCTCTCTCCCCTCTCCCCCCCCACGCCCCCCAATCTCCATCTTAACTTTTCTGCAAGTTGCGAATTAACAGAATCGTCTCGCATTGAGCAACAGCTCTGTCATATATTTCCTGCCAGCTTTTTATCAAGATTGTATCTTATTAGGTAGAATGTTGACCACGACGCACCTCCCTCATGATTCTATGACAATTTGTGTGCATGTTATAAGAACACATATTATCGTTTTGACCCATACACCTGAACAAAATGTTGATTGGTTTGCCTTTATCACGTTGCTATTATTGCTTCTTGTTTTCTTAGTGGGTTACATAAGCTGCCATATTATTCCATTGTCTGACACCAGACAGATGAAATGTCAGTATAACGAAACATTGCGTTTTCTCAACAATTACAGTTGTTTGACATTATTTATCCTATTTTATATAATCGTTTTTTTTAATGATAAATTTAAAAGGATAATAATTGCTTGTATGTTGCTAACTGAAAGAAGGGAAGGTATCTTGTTAGATAGAGAAAGAAACAAAACAGAAATAATTTTGGTCAGATAGGATTCTGCTAGTAAATTTTAGAGGTAGACCAATGTACATCAACATAATTCAAGCTTATGCATCAATAAGTAACAGCGTAGATAACTCCTTTTACAACGAGCTAGAGATTGTCATGGAACAATGTAAATCCAAAGAATTAACTATTATATTAGGGGGTTTCAACGCAAAGGTAGGAACAGCTAAAATATGACTGGAGGACATGGCCTAGAGAGACATATGACAGAGGGTATATATAGATAGATTGGGAAAAACACATGCAATGATTATATGTAACACTTGGTTCAAGCAACACCCTAAACGACTATGGCAAAGCCCAGACAACAAAGTACACAATCAAATCGATTTTATACAGGTGCAGAAAAATAATTCAGCAATGGCCTACCATCTGTTAAAACAAGACCAGACAGGAACTGATTGCACTATTTACCATATACCAGTAGTTGGAAAAATGAGAATAAAATTGACGGAAGCAAAGAAATCCTCAATTAATATGAAATAGAACTAAATATGCTTATAGTAGATAGACAGTAGAGTGGTAAGTACAACATGGTAGTACAAAATATATATAATACCAGTGATATAATACAGAACATTGATGAGCAGCGAGAAAATGCTGAAACAATCGATTCAACCAACATTAAAAGAAGCAATACCAATGCCTAAAAGAATCAACAAGAAGAAATGAATGACAGAAGAAATACTAGAATTAAAAGTTGAAAAAAGACGAAAACATAATTCTCGTATCTCCTGCTTTTCTTCTATCTTGCCAACCCTGTTCTCTCGTTTTCAGGGGACCATTAATTTGTTTGGCTCTGTTTTGACTCTCGAGAACCCATCTGGCCTATTAATCACTTATCACATGACCAACAGACACTTTGATCTTGGTCACTTCCTCTTCCGGTCGTCCCTTTATATTGTCCTTTTGTGATAGATAAGTACTTGCCTTTTGTGTGTGTGTTGTGATATTTGTTATATTATACCCTATGAAGGCTCTGCTAAGGTTCAGCTCCTTAATACCATAGTATTTTTATTTTATATAAGTTAGAAGAGCTGATACAAAGGATTGCACAAAGAGATCCAAAACAAATGCAGAGAAGCAAAGGAAGGATGGTTAAAGCAGAAATGTGGAGAAATTGAAAAACAACAAAAGAAAGACTCAAAATGTATGCACAATCAGTTAAATGAATTAACAGGAAGAAAAGAAGTCAAAGTTACAGGATGCGTTGAAATCAAAGGAAGGAAATATAATAATGGGACAGGAGAAGACAATAGAAAGATGAACATAATATATAAGTCAATTCTATGGTTTTTAAAGACCAGAACTAAACAATTCAAACAAAGTCACAGGGCCATCAATAATGCAGATTGAAGTGGAGGAGGTAGTTCAACACATAAAGGGCAAAGCTTCAGATTCCGACAACATAACAATCAAAGATATAGATGCATTAGAAGAGGTGGGAAAACAAGTCATAACAAAACTACTCAATGACATATATAACAGTGGACATATACCAGAAGATCTACTAAAATCTATCTTTATAGCCGTACCGAATAAATTAGGTGCCACTGATTACAAAAAGCATCTCACTATTAGTCTCATGCGCCATATGACCAAAATATTACTAAGAATCATCATGAGATGTGTAAGGAACAAAATACAACTAAAAATAAGTCCAGAACAGTGTGGATTTATGGAAGGGGTTAAGGTAAAGAAATGCCAATAAATGCATAAAACTGTGAAGCTGCAGTAAAGCTAAATGTGAGGGAGAATTGAAAAAAAATAGAAAAAAATGGTATGGTAAAAGCTTTACGTGATTGATAAACGACACAAATTTGAACGACGTTTCGGCTCAATAGGCCTTCAGCAGGAACAAACAAACACCACACACACAGATATGTAAGTAAATAAAACTATTCATTAGATTTATATCGTTTAGGCAGTCTATAAATTAATATGATGTATTTTATCAAAAGCTTTGGTGTAGTCTATGAAGCAGGCATATGTTGGTTTGTTTACTTCTGTGTACTTTTCAATCAATGTCCTCATGCTAAATATGGCTTCTTTTGTCCCACTGTTTTACCTGAATCCAAATTGCTGCTCCTCTAATTCAGTATTAATTTTATTCTGAATCCTTCCCTGCATAACTTTTAGTAAAATTTGTGTTGCCTGACTCATTAAGCTTATTGTTATAAAAATCACTGCATTCAACTGCACCATTCTTTTTAGGCAATGCAATGAAAGTTGATGTTTTTAGTCCATTTGGTATGTATCCTGTATGGTATATGTCATTGCATATATATCTGTGATCACCTCAATGCCAAAATCTTCTAGTGCCTATTTCATCACTATCTGTATATTGTCAGGTCTTGCTACTTTTCCCTTCTTCATTGTTTTTATAGCTTTTTCCACTTCAGATTTTATAGCGTGCGTACATTTTATTATTTGTTTTTTGTCTCTTTCATCATGAAATAATTATGTTATATATTCCTGCCATCTATCGATTATATCTTTTTTGTCTATTAGCATTCTTCATTTTTTGTTTGCAATATATCCGCTTCCTCTAGCTTTTTTGTTTTTATTAGTCTTTCTCTTTATTTCTCTGTGCATCCGTCTTAAATTTTGTTTACTTTCCATAGTTTCGACTTCTATACATATTTGGTTGAGCCAGTCTTCTTTTGCGTTTTTGCTCATTTTGCGTATTTCATTATCAATCTCCTTGTATCTGCAGTGTTCTTTGCTTGTCTTCTTTCTTCCATTTTTGTCTAAGATGGTGTCAGTTATCCATTTTTGTTTTTTGTTCTTTTCCTTTTTGGGCAAAGTGTCACAGTATTCCTGTATGCTGTTCCTTATGCATTGCCATTTGGTTGTAACTTTTTCTTCAGGATTTTATTTTCTGTACTGCTCACTCCCTTCTTCTAGCAGCTTCTGATGTATTCTTTGTTTGTATTGTATAAGTTTATTTAACATCTTTTAGACTTAAAGCTGTTATATCCATTGGTATTGATGAATTAGTCTTTTGTTTATTTCTCTTTATTTTGATTTTCATTAATATCTATCTGCTCCTGGATAGGTTTTGGCTTTCTTGACGAAATCTGTCTTTTATCTTTATGTAATCTATTTGATTCCCTCTTCCTGTCTCCAGGGCTTTTCCATGTGTATAGTTTCCTTTTCTCTTGCTCAAAGTAGGTGTTGCATATTATAGCTAGTTTTTTTCACAAAATTGTACTAATCTTTCTCCTGTCAATTATTTTTTCCTAAACCATGATTTCATATAACGGTATTTATCTACCTTTTCCTACTTTAGCGTTCATGTCACCCATTTCAATCAAGATGTCTGAAGATTTCACTTGCTTCATAACTTTATTTACGTCATCATAATGCCTCTATTTGTTCTTCTGTATAGTCTTGAGTAGATGCGTATGTCTGTATTATTGCTATGTCTATTGGGTTTGCCTTCATTTTTAATAGTATAATCCTATTATTGTATGTCCAGTGGGTATTTATATATTTTTGCAGCTCTCGTTTTATTAGTATGCCCATCCCTCTGATGTTTTGTTGTGTAACCTGAATAGATAAATGTATATTTATCGTCTTATATGTCCACTTTCTTTCTATCTTTTTTCTGATATGTCTAAAATATCCATGCTTAATCGTTCTGCTTCTACAATAAGATTTTCTAATTTGCCTTCATGATTGTATTGAGGGACAAAGGGATAGAGGGAAGCGAAAAGAAAAGATACTAGACAGCTTAAGAGAATGGCTTGGCAGAAGGTCAACAACAGAAATGATAAATAAATGTCGTGATCAAAAGTTGTGGAGAGACATGATCGCCTACGCCAGCAGGCTTGGTACTTGATGATGATGAATTTTACTTCTTTGTATAGGGTCCTAACATTCCATGTAGTTATTTTTAGCACGCTCTTATGACAGTGATGAGGCCCCAATCTCTATCGCGGTAGTTTGCCATATCTGTCTTTCGTGTTCTGAAGATACCTCATGTGTACCACACACTTCGCTGTTTTCGCTTTCTAGGCCGTTGATCATTTCTGATTCTTCCGCCCCATTCAGCGTTACAGACTTTTTACATTCGGGAAGGATATTCCCACCCGGTGCCATTGTTGTCGAAATATATGTTTGCCTGTCGAACCGCGAACACACGACATAAAGAAGAATAAATCATATTCCACTAAAATATCGATAGAGTTCACAGTCCATCCACTTGTCCGAAGTAAACATATAACAAAACGGGGAATAGCAGCACATTATTTCACAACTAGGCTGTTGCGTAAATCATTTAAATATATCATCAATATTTTAAAAAAAGTAAAGTACCCCCGTCACGCCAAATAGCGTATAAGAAATATGGTATTAGTGACCATACATTTTACAGACCTTCAGCACATGATTTTTGGGGTAATGTAGTCGGTATTACGCCCGGCTTCACTTTCCAAGAAAAAAATCCTGTACCCATTTAATGCTGCGTGAACCCGGAAGCCGTCGGTTGGGATCGAACCCTACCCCTTGTCCTTTGTAGTCCAGTTCATCGCGGCTCCCATATCATCAATAGCCGAATCATAAAAACGACCAACACGTAGCCGCCGTAACACCAGTCATCTCACCTCTACCAATCCCAAAATGTGGATTTACCTTCTATTTCTTGTATTACATTTTCCAATCTACCTAAATCTGTAAGTTTTCGACTATTCCACATTCTAAAAATTTACTTATATTTCCATTTTGCTTTTAATATCCTGATAGCACCAGTTAGTCTCTACTTGATGCAGTGACTCCACTTATGTCCACCTTAGTGCCATTATTCAATAAATGGCTAAACTGAACTTCCATAAAGGATTATGAACCTTCATAATATTTTTATTTATTTATTTATTTTTTTTTTGGTGGGGGATACAATGGTGGTTTCCCTTTGCTTGCAATTAAAAATTGTATATGGTTTTGCTCCATTAGCCTTTGACCTAAAACTGTGTCAGTCCAACAAGGCATCAGGTGGTTTCAAGTCAAGAGTTTTCATTCTCATTGATGAGCCAAGTCTCATTTGCCCAAACAGTCTGGTTTTAAGGCAATAGCAATTCACCTTCCGCATTTTCACCTGACAGAAACTCATTGCCAGAAATTATCTATCATCATCATCATCAAGTACCGGGCCTGCTGGTGTAGGTGATCATGTCTCTCCACAACTTTCGATCTCGGCAGCTATTTATCATTTCTGTTGCTGACCTTCTGCGAAGCCATTCTCTTAAGCTTTCTGTTATTTTTCCCTTTGCTTCCTTCTATCTCTTCGTCCCTCAATTTTTCCATTTGTTAGAATATATTCCAGCTGTTCTCTTCTCATTACATGGCCAAAAAGTGATGATTGTTTCTTCCTAATATTGAAAATTAGCTCTCTTTTTGCTTTGACCTCTCTCAGAACATCTTCATTACTCTTCTTAGCTGTCCTATGGTACTCTCAACATTATTCTGTAAAACCACATTTCTACAGACTCTAGTGATTTTCTTGTCTGGTGTCCTATTGTCCATGATTTGCATCCATATGTTAAGACTGGCTCTACGTAACATTTAAGAACTCTTTTTTTTTGTTTCTATTGTCAAAAATGGATTGCATAGTATCTTCCTCATTTTTTTGAAAGCTGCTTTTGCCTAAGCCATTCCGCATCTCACCTCTTTTGTACATCTTCCGTCTGAGGTTAACAAAGTTCCCAAATATTTAAATTCATTTACCTGTTTTAATATTGTTCCACTTATCTTTATTTTGCACTGAGGTGATGTCTTTTTCTTTGTTGTTACCATTACCTGTGTCTTTTTGCTATTAAGGCTGAGTCCTTTATTTTTGTTTTCTTTCACTATAATGTCCAACATTTCTTGTAACTCATTTTCACTCTTAGCAATTAAGACTGTATCATCAGCATACCTTACATTATTTATATTATGACCTCCAATTGTTATTCCAGGCATGCCCCTTATGGATCTTAAAATAATCTCACTATAAACATTAAACAAATCTGGTGACAGCATACAACCTTGTCTAACACCCTGTTTTATTTGTTGAAACATTCCCAATTGGTTTCCAGTTCTTATGGCCGCTGTTTGTTGCCAGTACATGTACTTTATTATTCTTTGATCTTTGCTGTCTACGTTTATGCTTTCTAAAATTTTGATTACTTTTTGGTGTTTTACTTTGTCAAATGCCTTGGTGTAATCTATGAAATATAGGTATAGATCTGTTTTCACCTCTATGGCTCTTTCTACTAAAGATCTATCTATCATAGGCTGTTTGAAAAACACGAACTGGGAGCATTTAATTAGCACTGAGAGCGTATCCTCAGGACCACTCTCGGCTGTGACAGCATCCAGAGAGACTTATGGGTCTTCCTATTTCCTAACAGAATTGCTAAATTTGAAATCGTGTGGATATAAATGTGGTTTAGGTAGTGACTGTAGATAGAACGACGACGATATCAACGGGCTCTACAAAACAACTAGTGAAACAATGCAAGCGATATGAGGTAAACAACAATTGGAATTATAAAAGCAACAATTGGAAAAGAAAATGATAAGGAAGTCACAGATGGATGTGGGGACTAGGCGAAATAAGCGCAAAGGAGAAATTACTGGTAGACTGGGCTAGACAGAACGATATGATTATTGAAGTAGGTGATTCAAACTACGGCCTAGTAGGTTGTGCGTGTGGAGATGCCCGGATAACAAGACCAAAACTGAAACAAACTAGATCATGATAAATACAAGATTCAGGTAATCATTATTGTCTGTTGAAGACAAGACCTAGCTCGGACTGTAATAGTGACCATGTACAAGTTAAGGTAAATCTAAAGTAAGATTTTAAAAAGCTACGAAGCCCAAACTGAAAACAAAAATATTAGATAAAAGCGTACTAAAATGGGATGCAACGATTAGACAGCGAGATAATACTTGGTTATTTGGTTATGGAAGGCCCCGGTATCACTGCAAACGAATTAAAATCCATAATTGCTCAATCGCCTGTGCCAGCGTAATCATCCGAATCGCATCTCCCAAATAAAGAAAGGTAACTGTAGTCCCCATAATAGCAGTCTCAGCACACGCCAAAAGACATGAGGCGAAACCACGCAGAAAGTGAACACAGCCAACTGTTCCCTGTCATACGATATCGTCATTCATTGAAAGCAATTGGAATATCGAAACATGATCAAAACGGATGGGACACACAGCTCACGGTGTGCACAGAGCACTTAACTCAGTAGCTCCTACAACAAGCCGGACTTGGAATATGAGGAAACTGCAACAAGGAACACTTTTCATGCATAGCTTTCAACTGTTCCCGCCGCCTATCCACCATATACCGGGAGTTCACGTCCTCTTTAAAATGACGATCGTCATGTTTTAAAAACATGTAGAGCGCTTGATAATATTAGGCAATCGTTGTTGACTCCAATTCCGAACATATAGACACACAGTTAGTCGTCAGATTATCCCCGTCGCACATAAAACAACCGACCGTAAGATTAGCGTGCGGCCCGTCTAGAGTCTAGGGATATACGATGAACCATTATGATGACGTAGCACACAAAATGAGTCGTACACACAATTTCGCTCCCTTTCGATTTCTGATTACTCTAATAAATGCAGCCTAAGATGAACAAAACACTGTACAAATTCCGTAAAGAGATAAAACTGCGGCTTACGAAGTAGTCTACATTAATAAGTAAATGGGGATAACTTGCGTCAAGGAATTCCAACAACGGCCATGAACAGCACCAATGTGACGTAAAGCGCAGATCAAGTCTAGACGTTGGAAGGTCGCATTCACAACACTTGATTTGTCAAAAAGGGACTGTTGCCGGCGTACAACATCGCTTAAGCGGCGCAGATGTAATAAGAAGATCATCACTTTTACTTTAATTCAGAAAAGTACAACGGAGAACCGAAATTAATCAGATTCCGAATGCACTTACTGCAGCGATCAATAGAACGTGACCTAGATCCCACCATCTTTACAACGGAAGTCGAGAGATAATACTATTATGTGTAACGAATATAACGCTGTTAAAAACCAAGATAGAAATAGTCGATGAGCAATGGATGTTAATTAAAGAAGTCATGAAACTATCTATATTTACGACACAGTGAGATTATTTTAAGATCCATAAGGGGTATGCCTGGAATAACAATCGGAGGTCATAATATAAATAATGTAAGGTACGCTGATGATACAGTCGTAATCGCTATAAGTGAATATGAGTTACAAGAAATGTTGGACATTATAGTGAAGGAATGCAAAAATAAAGTTCTTAGCTTAATAGCAAAAAAGACAGAAGTAATGGTAGCAACAAAGAAAAAGACATTACCGCAATGCACAATAAAGACAAGTGGAACAATATTACAGCAGGTAAATGAATTTAAATATCTGGGAACAATGTTAAACTCAGGTGATAGATGTACAACAGAGATGAGATGTAGAATAGCGCAGGCATCTTTCCAAAAAATGTAGAAGATACTGTGCTATCCATTTATGACAACAGAAGCAATAAAAGAGTTCTTAAATGTTATGTAGAGCCAATCTTAACATATTGCTGTGAATCATGGACAATATGACAACAGACATGAAATTCACTGGAGGATTTAGAAATGTGGTTTTGCAGAAGAATGTTGAGGATATCCTGGACAACTAAGAAGAGTAATGAAAACTTTTTGAAAGCGGGCAAAGCCAAAAGAGAGTTAATTTCCAATATTAGGAAGAAACAATCATCATTTTTTGCCCATGCAATGAGAAGGGTATTGCTGGAATATATGGTGACAACTGGTAAAATTAAACGGCGAAGAGATAGAGGGAAGCAATGAGAAAAGATACCAGACAGCTTAAGAGAATGACTTGGCAGAAGGTCAATAACAGAAACGATAAATAACTGTCGAGATCGAAACTTGTGGAGAGACATGATCACCTACGCCAGCAGGCAAAGTACTTGATGATGATGGTGATGCTAATGAATACAATTGTTGGTGTATGTCGTGTTGGGGTTGGGGGGGAGAGGGGGGGGGGGAGGCTCACGGCAGGACCAGAGGGATAAAGGCCGCTTTGTCAAAGCAGTCGCCACTCTGTGTGGGACTCAGGATTTTTATTTCACCCCCGATAGAAAAAAAAAAGCCTTTATGTATACCTCGGGTTTGGAACAAAATACGCAGCTTTTCAGCCAGCGAAACAGTATATTTAAGTCATGCAACAAACACTGAAAAAAATGGTGAAGACAAAACAAGGAAAACAAAAGTGGATGACAAAGTACATTCTTCAGTTGATGGATGGGAGAAGAAAATGGAAGCGTCATAAAGAAAAATATAATCAAATTACAACGTGAAAGGAGGAAGAGGTAGGCACACAAGAAATGAAGATGAGAATCATCAAATAATGGACAGGCCGCGACTTCGTAGTGTTCTAAAGAATAACTAAATTTAGAGATTGATGGAGAAGGTTGATAACGCCTGTCAGTCATTCCCCAAACGACCCTCAGGGTTGTGGGATGAAGGAAACAATAACCAAAACATTTCATCTGTCTGGTTTAAGATAAAAGAAAAATAATGTAACATATGCAACCCACCAAGAAATAATAAAGAGATAAAGACTAAATGCAACAGATCTATAAAAAGAATGCATAAAGAATAGATGTTTAGAGAAACAATTCAGAAATAATAATCAGAATTTGTAAAAACAGATATATGAGCTCACAGACATGATGATACGTCAAAGACAAATTGTCTGAAAATAAAAGAAAGGTAAATAATTAAGGGTTATAGAAAATAGGAAAGAGATGGAATGGATATATATAAGAGCTATATCACGATGACAGAGATGAAATAGACATCGGAGATTATTGGGAAGGACCAAACATACTTATTAATAAAGTAAAGAGAAGCTATTATAAACATGAAGAATGGCAAAGCTCCAGGCCAAGATAATAAGATTAAGGAGGAATTAGAAGCTTTTGAATAATTTTAATCGGAGATGATTACACAACTACTGAATGACGTCTTTTGTACAATCCTGATTTGTTGGAATCATTCTTTATTGTTCTACCAAAGAAACTTGGAGTCTGTTGGGTGTGATGACCATAGAGTCTTATGAGTCCTGTTATCGAGATACTACTCCATATTATAATAATAAAAAGAGGCAAGAGTAACATTAAATATGACATTTCTGAAGAGGAATGTGGCTTTATAGAGGGGAAAGGTACAACAGACGTTTGTTAAACGATATTTTTAGTTTACATGTTATGATAATACTATCACAAATAGTAGCACTCAGTGTAAGCATTAGTGGCGACCATTAGCCCTATTGGGGAACTGTAAAGAATGTCATTGATTTGTTCAATTAGAAGACTAGTAAGAACACAATGTTCACTTGTAGTTCATCACCCAAAGAAATAACAATAGGTGTTGATATTGTTGTTCACATGTTACATTCATTTTTGCTTTGGCAACAAAAAGGTGGTATATAATTATCAATGATGGCATACTTTTTTAAAATAGAGGTAAAAACACACAAACATTAACTGAATGAATCACACGGGGAAACTAAACCAAATAGCTCAACATTATAGCTCGATAGAATCAACAGCAAAGCTGATAATTAGTGTCAACATGAAGTTATCTGGTCAGTTTGATTTTGAATTAGTTTGGTATCCCACCATTATCTTATCTCAACTTGTGTGCCCTGAGATATCACTATTCACATGTAGTTTATCATCATCATCAGGTCGCATGTCCTTTGCAGAACGTTGCATTCACCACAATTTTTTTTAAAGAATCTGTGCATCCAACCAGTTCTCTCTCTTCTGTTGTCCTTTCCAAGGTCTCATTGTTGTCTTGAAACCACCACCTTATTCTTGGTCTGCCCCTGATGCATCGCATAGAAACCATTCCTTCCGTTATTGTTCTTTGCAGCTCGCTCTGTCTTTTGACGTGCCATAGTATTCTTATGTAGAATGGTGTTTGTAAGCCAGTTAATGTTGCATTTACGATGTAGTTTATGTCCAGATATATTCCCTTCCACATGCCCCCCTTCCTTCCATTGGCTATTAAACGTTTTCTTATCGTAATCATCCTCACTACGAGATGGTACTAATCCATGTTCTTAAGTTCAAAACGTATGGTTGTTGAGATAACGCGTATCGCTTGATCCAAGAGTCTTCAACTTTAAGACATCACTGAAACCAACGTAGTTTAATCAAGACGTCTCAGTCTTAAGACAGGGAAATATTGCGATGTTTATCAAAAATTAACAGAGCAGTACACTCAAACTAAAAATATGGACGCAAACACCATCCATATTCCCCATACACCTAGGAAGGCGTGAAGGGAACCCTTTACACTCAAACTGTCAGCACACGTTTTTATCAGAGAAAAGCAGCACGAATGACAAGCTAACAGCAACATGGACGGAGAACTGAAATGGATTGTGTCCATGAGAGTGTCAATGGCGAAGTAGTAGCCTGCAGATTTGGCAATAAAGTGAACGTGGGGTTGAACGCAGCCAAACGTCTTGCAGGCGAACCAGCTGAGAAAGAAATGGGTACCTGATCCACTGAGTTCAGGAAAATTCAGACTCTGGCCTGAATTTACAGTGACTACAGGTACAGTGACTTGTTCACTTTTCCAGGACATTGTATTTCTTATGAAACGTTTGTTTTACGTTGACTTATCTGAAGCAACGAACGTCATATTTAAATACACTTTGGTAAATATATAAATAAATTCATTCATTACCCGCGATTGATATGTGTCTGTGAGTAAACTCTTCCTCTACTTGTGTTTGATGCGTGCTTATCAGTAAACTCTTCCCTTCCCCTACCTGTGTTTTTGAGTGCCTATCAGTAAACTCTTCCCCTACCTGTGTTTGATGAGTGCCTATCAGTAAACTCTTCCCCTACCTGTGTTTGATGCGTGCCTATCAGTAAACTCTTCCCCTACCTGTGTTTGATGAGTGCCTATCAGTAA
The DNA here is from genome assembly GCA_032433765.1 of Megaustenia siamemsis. Taxonomy (NCBI): domain Eukaryota; kingdom Metazoa; phylum Mollusca; class Gastropoda; order Stylommatophora; family Ariophantidae; genus Megaustenia; species Megaustenia siamemsis. The sequence goes on from JAVIAB010000092.1 coordinate 156,203,367, forward strand.
ACTCTTCCCCTACCTGTGTTTGGTAGGTGCGTATGAGTAAACACACCCCCTACCTGTGTTTGATACGTGCCTATCAGTAAACTCTCCCCCTATCTGTGTTTGATACGTGCCTATCAGTAAACTCTTCCTCTACCTGTGTTTGTTGCGTGCCTGTGAGTAAACTCTCCCCCTACCTGTGTTTGATACGTGCCTATCAGTAAACTCTCCCCCTACCTGTGTTTGATACGTGCCTATCAGTAAACTCTCCCCCTACCTGTGTTTGATACGTGCCTATCAGTAAACTCTCCCCCTATCTGTGTTTGATACGTGCCTATCAGTAAACTCTCCCCCTACCTGTGTTTGATACGCGCCTATCAGTAAACTCTCCCCCTACCTGTGTTTGATACGTGCCTATCAGTAAACTCTCCCCCTACCTGTGTTTGATGCGTGCATATCAGTAAACTCACCCCCTACCTGTGTTTGATACGTGCCTATCAGCAAACACTTCCTCTCTGTGTTTGATACGCGCCTATCAGTAAACTCTCCCCCTACCTGTGTTTGATACGCGCCTATCAGTAAACTCTCCCCCTACCTGTGTTTGATACGCGCCTATCAGTAAACTCTCCCCCTACCTGTGTTTGATACGCGCCTATCAGTAAACTCTCCCCCTACCTGTGTTTGATACGCGCCTATCAGTAAACTCTCCCTCTACCTGTGTTTGATACGTGCCTATCAGTAAACTCACCCCCTACCTGTGTTTGATGCATGCATATCAGTAAACTCTCCCCCTACCTGTGTTTGATACGTGCCTATCAGTAAACACTTCCTCTACCTGTGTTTGATACGTGCCTATCAGTAAACTCTCCCCATACCTGTGTTTGATACGTGCCTAAAAGTAAACTCTCCCCATACCTGTGTTTGATACGCGCCTATCAGTAAACTCACCCCCTATCTGTGTTCGATACGTGCCTATGAATATACTCTTCCCCTACCTGTAATCAGTTTGTGACCATAATCCGCTACTCGTGTTCATTATTTCTCAAGCCAATTGAGCTTTAAGTGTATGAACGAGATGCATGATAAAGTTTGTTTCAATTTTTTTTTTTTTTTTTTTGGGGGGGGGGGGGGTAAAGGTAGTGGTATGTGTGTTGAAAGGGGGGGGGGGGGTATGCGCGAGTTTACATTGTACAGTTTGTGCTGAAGTTGGTCGGGTCGACCAGTGTCTGTTCCACTTACATTTATTATTGAATTATTTCTCCTGACGCTGTGTGACGCAGTCTATATGTGAACTTGTTTTGACATAGACATATGCTTTGCTCCACGCTCGGTAAGAGTGGGTTGGGAGGACCGTATTCAAGACAATGGTGTGCCTGTAACAGGCAATGGCTCGTTAAGTTTCTACATGTCTTATATTGCAACATCTTCTGTTCCTAGGTGATAGAAAATTCGCCATGCTGATCACAGCTTGGGACATGTATCATGTATGTTACAAGAATGTTAAACAGGTGATCTGCGCTGACTTTCTTCTATTGCAACTTTCCCCAGTATCCTATGTTAGCTTTCTTTTCGTACCACAGGTTTATTAATGCTTTGCAGTTATACCTTTTTTCAGGAAAATCGGTTGTTTGTCCCTGAAGAGAATCACTTAATTGTTGTTAGCATTTATTGTACAGTCTCTTGTGGTCTAAATTGTGTTTGCTGACTTTTTAAAAGAAACAAAGAAAGTAACATACGGAGGAGTTCTTTGGAAGACGAGAAACGCTACAGTGAAGGAGGTGTAGGCACAATAGCATTTCATTTAAAAATCATCTATACAAAGAATAAACATTGCTACTATCTCATTAAGAAACAAGACACACATGTTTTATTGAAGCGTTTCATTAAGAAATATTGATGCGTCGAATAGATGACGTACATGCAAACTGGTTAAGAAACATTTGCTCAAAGAATAGACATTATACCGCATCATTAAAAAGCATCAGCACAAAGTAATCGAAATACAAACAGTTCATTTCATTTGTAATTGCTCATTGTTCTAATCTAAAAAAAAATATTTATAAAAATGTAAAAATGCAGCTCCGTTATAATTTCAGTGCAATCATTTTTGAGTCATAAATTTTAATCATTAGACCGGACAACATTTTTATGGTGCTTCAAAAAGCCTGAATTCAATTCAATGTTTCATGGCCCCATGGGTTGTCTGAAAGATCAAGCCCTGCCAGTTTGATTACGATTTCTGCTTGTTTTTAATCAGTGTTTCTTTTGCTTAATCTCACACACAACGACAATACGTGACATTATCTTGCTATAGGTAACAATGAAAAATAACAATTCCTTTAAAATCCAATGCCATTTCTTGAAGACAATGTATTCCTTTAATTTGGATGGCATGGCCCAGCTAGAATGGCTATTAAAACATTTACCATTGGTGGAACGGCTTTCGCGCTTAAATTTGATGGATCTGTGAACAGAGCGCTATGCTCTAATCTGATAGAAATGTTCATGTCTGTTTTAAGAAGAAAAAAAACATCAATATGGTTCCCTTTGTTTTCTCCAAGTTGAAAGTTATGCACATTTGGTTATAGTCTGCATTCAAATCCACATGAAGGAGAAAAGTTTACTTTTCCATTTCTCATCATAGAAGTTTACTTTTCCATTTCTCACCATAGAAGTTTACTTTTCCATTTCTCATCATAGAAGTTTACTTTTCCATTTCTCACCATAGAAGTTTACTTTTCCATTTTTCACCATGGGAGTTTACTTTTTAATTTCTGGTAAACAACTCCAGATTACAGCTTATCGAATGAGCCAAGGCTAGATGAAGATCTTTTGTTGAATCTGGTGTTCGAATGTAAAAAGTCTATTACGTGATCTGTGGGTTGACGAATTCAGTAAGAAGCGCCGAACTCAGCTCGTCTTCAGGAAGCCTACCAGTGGGAAGTCAGTACATGTGGTGAAGACTTAATTTTTACCCTAACTGTCAATTGGTTAAGTGAAAATGTGTGGTTTCTTTGATACTTGGAGCAGTACTCGTGTTTCTATGGCATATATTCAGCCTCTTTTTATGTATTCTAATGGCTGCTTACATTGCAGAAAGCGACTCATACATGTAGGTAAAACTAACGCATCCACGCCATGAACGTACACAAAAATAAGTCAGTTTGACAAAACCATATAAGATGTGTAATTATGCAAAGCTATCAGACCTGTTCATTGTGTAACAAAATATTTGAGTTCTTAGTAAGGTGGGTGGGTCTATGAATGCAAATTATGTATAAAGCCCTTTTTGTCTTGTCAGACGGTTTAGTGGAGACTATTGTGTATTTTTTTTTGAAGTTTTGTTATTGTCGAACAGCTTCTCTCATGGCTGATTCTACCAATGTTTGACAAATACATTCGACTAAGTATGTGAGCCTGTTCCATCAACATGTTCGCATATATTTCTATGATATTAACTTTGAAAAGCAAATACGTCGTTCTCACCCACAAACGGTCTTGCTAAGGTCTGTGAGCTTAAGGATCTCTTCCGAATTTATCTCGTGAGAATTAATATTTCTTCCAAAATTTAGAATTGTTTTTGCTTTTCATTTCATCAAATTTGCTAATGCCATCATGCAAACGTTTGATCGTTGCAAGTTTATCAGTTCATGTTGTACATAAGTGCTCATATTTGTCACTAAATTTGTGGAAGTTCATAATTTAGTGTTGATTCGAAAAATGAATAAAATATTGTCTCATCACTGCATTCTTCTGTTTCTGTTTAATATGGGAGATCTAAGCGTAGTCAATTTTCTGAAGGCGCTTCTGAAGTCATCGTTGAATAATGTGTAGAGGATAGGGTTGAGGCTTGAGTTGACGTAGCCGAGCCAAATTATGGCAGCAACAAGATGATGATTCATGACGCAAGCGTGGCATACACTTCTCAGTACATACATGAACAGGAATGGCATCCAGCAGATGCAGAAACACGCCATGATGAGCAGCATGCGTTTAGTGGCGCGCTGTTCGCGCAGTTCGAACCTTCTTTTCATGCTCGTCGTCATGTGGCTGTTGCGGCGGAAGAAGCTCATATGGCAAGGTAGGGATCTGCGTGGGATGGACGGAGTTCGAAACATTTCAGCCTCTTCTCCAGAACTCAGGGCACTAGCACTTTTGCTCCTCTGACACGCCCCTGAAAGTCTGTATTCTTGAGTGTTCGCGCTGCTGCCTCTGGGGTCTGATGTGCTTCTGTGCATGCTTTCGTTATGGCTGTTTCTTCGGTCTAAATCTACAACACTCAAAAGATTCCTCCCATCTGTCCTACCAGATTGTGTCACTGTTGGGGTCGCAATGCTGTTACTCCTTTGTCCAAGAGAAACAGGCGTAGTTCTTGTTTTCGAGACTAGAGGCAACAGACCTTTCCATCGATCGGCTGTTTGTTTAAGTGCAGCAGAACTGGTTAACAACGGTGAGATACCATTACGCAAATTATCCTTGCTGACTTTTGTTTCAATTTCTTCACTGACATCAAAATTGCTGGAACTGTCTGCCTCCTTTGATAAAAGTGTTACAGTTGTGACGTCACTCTCAATGCCGTTCTTTATCTCCTCGTCATTAGAAATGCAGATTTCTGGATTTCTGTTTACAGCGAAAACAGGACACTTAGGAACAATGCTGAATTTCTGTAACCCTCTGGATTGACTATGTAATACAGCGAAAATGCGTACGTACATGGATGTCATCAGAATAGATGGAAAGACAAACGAGCCAATTGCAGAATACAATACGTAGCTACTGGATGTAAACAGAATACACTCGTGCCTTCTAATTATAGGATTGAACGTGAAGAAGCTTGGGATCATATGTCGCCAGCCAATGAATGGAGCCACTGAAATAACAATGGAAAATATCCACACGAACACAATACATCCAATGGCCTTGGTGACTGACCTTTGGTCATGATACCATACTGGATACACAGTGGCTAGATAGCGATCAAAAGCCACGGTACAGAGACCCCATATAGAGGCCGTACAGTAGAGAACGTCAATACAGAGCCATACGGTACATGTGCTCTCGCCAAACACCCAGTAACCTAGAAGGTCGTGACCAGCAGATATAGGCAGCACCGTCAGCGCTAGCAGTAGGTCGCTGATGGCGAGGTTCCCTATCAGACAATTGGACATAGTACGTAATGCCTTGTATCGATACAGCGCAAGTAGAACTAAAACATTCCCTAAGATGGTCCATAATGTGATCACTGACAGCGTGATTGCCACCAGAACAAAGATCTCCAACGAACGATACCGTGTCGAACACACTGGTGTCGTCATCTGCCAAATGTTACTGGAGTTTGTGAGACATATCAGTTCTGTAGCGTTCATGCCGACTCTCTCTGACCTTGTCCTCGCACTACACTTCATAATCAGCTTACTCTAAACTCCATCTCATTGGTGTCTTTATCTTCGGAAAAGGCGGTAATCCAGAACCAAATACAGGATTATGTATTTTCAATAGCAAAAACAAAAATCTCCCTTTCCTGTGGCAGTTTCGGTCGTGAAAGTTAGTAGTATCCAAAACAAAGTATTGCCAGCTTAGTTGATCTCCAGCAGTTTAAATGTGGGTAATTGGCTTAAACATTCGCTGCCCGCCATCCTTTGTAAGTATCTGCTAGCATCTGAAACAAATAGTCATGCATTATTATATCGTTTTAGTATTACAAACTTATAGCAAACATAATTATTGAAGTTCTGGAGACACACACTTTTCTTTCTGACTTGGATCACATCCTAGCAGTAAAGACTCGTTAGTCTTCTGATAAAACTGCACTCCTGGGAGTGACAAATCACGACGATAAGTTTATGAGGTCTTGCAGGGTCGAGGACAGCTAAAGCTAGGGAAGCAGCCCATATGCAATGCTCACTGAAGGCCGGTGCACTGGACCGCTCTCGGTGCAAAACACGGTGCAAAACAACTAGCAATGTGAACACATAAGAAAAAGTGTACTGAGTGGGGTCATTGAAAACTCATAGTTAAAGACAAATACCTCGTTCAGTACACAAAATGTATACATAGCCTTTGACATTATCAGTTGAGGGAATTAGCATTTCCCTACTCTTCTTCGTTCTCTCTCTTGTTGATGTCAGTTTCGTTTAAGGAAAAAAGAGGACAACTTCAGTGTGTTTCTCATCTCTTCCAAAGAGCCAAAGATGCTGTCGCTCAGAGTTTGTACAGGACTGAATTCTATCATTTCTAAACTAGAGAATGTGTTATCTCCAGGTTTGAAAGTCTAGAATGTGTATTGTCAATGTGTGTTGTGTTTCGATCTTCCTCTGTTAAATGTACAGTTTGACATGTCCTAGCAAAATTGAAGATGTTTTGATTATGCCAATTTTTGACTAGAAATCTTCAATTTCTCTCCATATTTGTTACATCTGATATTGTCGTTTTAATTTCTTTAAAAAATTCAGTATCCTGTGCTTTCTTTCAAACTTTATGATTGTGCTAATTTGTTAACTTTTCGCAATGCCAGTGATTCTTGATTGTCCTTGGATCCACTGAAGAAAAAATGTTTTAACTTTGTTGTTCATTTGTGCCTATACTGAATATAAAAGATTTAATGCAGGTTGTTTTGTTAGTGAAGTTCGTAGAACCTATTTTGCATATACCAAGTATAATAATGTTGTTGTTTATTTTTCTTGAGAAGAGTTCTTTCAATTAACCACTTCTATGATTGCTTCACACAATGTTTTGATTCTGGAAAACAATCGCAGCATCCTTCAGATTTATTTGCATTTGGCCATTCAGTTCGTGCAGATGTTTCCTCCGTCATTATCTAGTTTTGCTCTGCTGTGTTATTCATGTAAATTCTGATCAACAAGAATTCGGGAAATCATTTTTGTGTGAGTTAAAATCACGATTACCTTTTGAGTTTATGAAATTCATGGACTTTTTCATTGGCGGAATAGCTACCCCAAAGCACAGATTTCGGCATCTGCAAAATGTTGCTGGAGCTTGTCTGTAGCGTTCATGCCGACTCGTTCTGGTGCCTTCTCCTCATTGTTAGGGGTGAAGAATCTATGGAGAGACATTGATCAAACATTTGTTTTCTCTTAATTTCATGGTCTTGTGTTTCTTGAAGGAGGTTTGTTTTGTTTAATGCAAAGTAAGGGAACTTTGCTAACTTATATTCGGAAATATAGATAGTTGTTTCCATTATTAGCAAAATTTAGCATCTAATGTAGGGATTATATCTTTCCCCCCCCTAAACGCATCGAGATAAGTACACATATCAAATATAATAAATATGCAATGCTATGTGGGGCGCTTCTTTCATTATTCTTCTTCCTGTGTTTTACAACTTCTCCACTTTTTTTTTTACATTGATTTCGCTGCAGGCCCATGTAGTGGTGCTATACTCCAAATCGTCCTGACGACATTCCGGTGTCCTGTTTTTCTTTCTCCAGAATTTAGCTAGTGCACCCCAGTTTAATAGACCATTAAAACACACTTAAATGTAAAATTATTTTTCCTCCAATTTTTTCTAGCAGTTTTTGTTCGCGGTTAAATCATCGGTCGAATTTGTTTCCCCAATAAGTTGGTCTATCCATTTTAATATCCCGTTTTCAATAGAAAGATGTACAATTGTTAACTTCATCGGTAGGATGGATGCAATTGTTTTATTGAGGCTGATTAGTTAGTAGGCAGAAATCATAGCTTTCCATGTCTGACGATTTGCTGCTAGGTCTTATAGGAATGTATATCTTATTTTGTTCTTATCTCATAGTTGAACCCTCGATAGAGTTTATTCGGTCTTCTTGTTTATTTCTGTTTGCCGCCTGTGTCCATGTAAAAGGCTGGTTCGGGAGTCTTTTTTCGTCCATTCCGAGCCCATGACCGATGTACTGCCAGCGCCTCCTCCATAAATAGCTTGATATGTATTGTTGTTTGGTTTCTTCTCTTATAGTTTCATTTAGTGTAGATTCTATCAGATTTATTTTTCAGACTTATCGTAAATATTTATTTACGAAGGTAATAGTATCTTTTCTAAATATTGAGTGGATATCCAACTGTTATATTGATGTAGTATCATGATTATTACACGACAAGTAAACAATTTGAGTTCTGTTTGCTTAGACGAAATACTTGTAAGTTTGTTAAAAGCACTGATGCCAACGCGGCACGAGTCATAATTTCAGTTGCGTTTCCATCTCGTGACATTTGCTCATTAAGTAGTTGAAGTGGGTAACTTTCTGTGGGGTTTGTGTGATCGTTTTATATTAATGACTATGTCGGTAGAACCCATGAGTTTTTTTTTCGTTTTGATCTGGAAGTTTATTTGCTCTGCCTTTGAAGAGGAGTTCGATCTATTTTAAAATAACCTTGGGTGTCTGCGTTTGTTGAGCTCTAAAGGGTCAAATCATCTGCAAAAATAGAGGTCTTGTAAGATTTTATTGTTTGTGCATTCCATGCTTAATTGCTTATCATCTATTGCGTTTCTTTATGGCTCAATCTATTTCTATCCTGGATAACATTGTTGGCGTGACACACACGACCTTGTTACAATGCAGCCTATATTGGGTACCAGTTAGAGTTGCTGGCCTCTTCTGAGATTAATAGTCGTGTGCTTTGCTGAACAGCTTCTCTCATGGTTGAATTTGCTAATATTGGACAGACAGATCCATTCGCAAAATGAACAGGATGTATTCATGGTGCCTGGTCTCATCTCCTTTCTCCCGCACCTTTTGTCTTCTGAATCTAATATCAGCTTTGCCTCGAAAGTTGATGTGCCATTTTGTTATTTTTGTTCTCCATATGCTAAGATTTGCAGCCAGATTTACCCAGTTTCTTTCAGTGATAGAGAATTCCCTCAAGGAAACCCTGCAAACATCCTTATATCGCAGCACTGATCTGCCCTTTGGTCTATTTCCGCCCTTAAGTTCGCCATACAATATTTGTTTGATATTACGAATGCTTGCCATTTTTCTTACTTGATCCAGCCACCTTAGTTTCCGACTCCTAAATTTTACCATGATGGATGGGAGTTTGGCTCGTTGTAAGACATTAGAGGCCAGTGGTGAGGAGTGTAGAACACTCCAAGGTATGAAGACATGTAAGACATTAGAGTTGGTTACTTTGTCCTGCTATTTGATGTTCATAATCTTTCGAATGCAATGCACTTGAAAGCTGTTTAACCTTTTCTCTTGCCCAGCATAGGTAGTCTAAGTTTCTGATCCGTATAGAGGTGTACTAAGCACACAACTTTGGTAAATTTGTATATTTGTCCTGAGTGTTAGTTTGATGTTGGTCTATACTCTATCTTTAAGTTTACCAAATGTCGAAGCTGCTTTTCCACTTTAGGAATGTATTTCTTCTTCAAGGGAGGTGGTGGTTGTGACCATAGAATTGTGAACTTTCTCACAGATTCAAGGTGTGCGTTAATTAATAATATAACTGCGGGAATGGCTGCAGCCTGTTGAAGGACCAGTCTTCTGGATACATACTGACAGGGAAAATAGATCACATGATATAGCTAGATTGTCAATCATTGGCTGCATGACGGGCTTATCGTGAGCAATCAGTGATGCATCGTCAACGAACAGAAGCTCTTTGATTATCATCTCAGTTGTTTTAAATGTTGTCCTCAGTGGTGCTAGATTAAATAAGGACTCGTCATATCTTGTACGGATGTAGATGTCTCCAAAGACGGTTTCAAACGCATTGTATAGAAGGACAGCACAGAATATTCCAAACAGGGTAGGGGCAAGGACACATCCTTGTTTGACTTCACAATTCATATCAAAGGGATGGGAAGATCTGCCGTCGAACTCGATGGTGGCAGACATGTTTGTTTTGAAATGACGTGATCGTCTTGAATAATGTAGAAGGGCAGTCAACATTTTCCAGCACCTTATATAGACCTCCAATGAGGAAGTTCTCAAAGAGGCCAACACAAAAAAGGGAGCTCTTAAAAAACATCAGAAAGAAGCAATCAACATTTTTTTGGGCACATCATGAGAAGAGGAAAGTTGGAATACTTGGTTACAACTGACAAAATAAAAGGAAAGAGAGATCGCGGACGACAAAGAGAGAAAATACTGGATAACTTGGTGTCATGGCATGGAAAACAGTCAACAACAGAACTGATACGATGCACTGTAGATAGAAGATTGTGGAGGGACATGATCACCTACGCCAACCGGTAAGGCACATGATGATCATGATGATGATGATGATGATATAGACCTGTTATGCTCACGGCGTCAAAAGCCTTTCTGCGATCAACGAAGGCTACAAATAGAGGTCTTATCTGTTCATTGCACTTCTCCTGCAGTTGGCGGAGAGTAAAAATCATATCGACGGTCGACTGTCCAGCTCTAAACCCGCACTGGGACTCAGGAAGGATACGTTCCGCCAGTTGATGTAGGCGCTTTAGAACAATTCTTTTAAGTGCCTTTCTAGTTAAACTCATGAGGGAGATGCTCTTATAGTTGTTACAGTCGCCCATACCCACTTTATTTTTGTATTGCGTTACAATCTTGACATCTTTCATATTTTGGGGTATATCGTCACTTCTCCAGCATTGGATAAGGAGTTTGTAGTGGTGGGGCAGAGGTGCTTCAAGATTTTCCTTGAGTATTTCGACTGGGATGTTGTCGTTACTGGAAGCTTTTCCGCTTAGAGCTCATGGATGACATCATGAAGATCCTTCTCAGTGGGTTCTTTTTCCCAGTCAGCGGAGTTTTAGAACCAACTGGTCCGGGATGGGTTTGCTGGTCTGTCTTCAGAATAGAGACTTGAGTAATGTTCCACCCATCTTTCCAGCTGTTTAGTTTTGTCACTGATAGGCTCGCTGTTTGTGTCTTTCTTTTCTCTTTTCACTGATACCTAAAAGGTGTCGTGGTTATATCATTTGTCGTTCTTGAGCTGCTCGAACTGTCTGAATTAGTGATTTTCTTTTGTTGTTACATGTCTCTGTCACTGCGTCTATACGTCTTATTCTGGGTCTTCTAATTGGTCTTTTTCTATGCATTCTCGAGAAGAACGCCCTTGATGGTGATTGGTGAGGATTCATTCTGACCAGGTGGCTAAACCATTTACGTTGTTGTTGTTCTATATATTCTTGGCAGGGTTTTGTTCCTACAATTTTTCTTATGTTTTCATTTGGTATTCCATCTCTTCTTGTGTTGTTTGTTACTTTTCTCAAGCATCGCATCTCATATATATTGATCTTTCTTAACCGTGATTTAGAAAGAGTCCATGTTTGACTTTCATAGCACCATGTTTGTGTCTTTTAAAGGAGCAATTTTATAGATGTTTAGGCCTAGAGCAATTTTTATGTTGTTATACATAGTTTGTGAATCGCTCAGCTTAGCAGTTTTCTGAAAATTATAGCACATATTTAAACAGTACTCGTTCGTAGATTTCCTTGATTCCCTTTGTAGTTTTGCTCTTGCTTTCTCTTTTGTGTTCTGGCATGGGTAATTCTTTAAAAAATAATAAAGCCTTGTTATGGCTATGGTTCTCTACAAGTGGCATGAGTTTCATCGAGTTTTCTTGAAGCCACTCCTTGGTGGAGTGTTTATCTTTACCAAATGAAGAGATTGTACAGTGAAGGATGTGCGATTTCAGTCGGTTCCAATAATCTACATTGTCCAGGTCTTCTGCTCTCTCCGTGCGCTTCAACTGACATTATTGTTTGCTCGCTATGCCTGGGAGATCGTGTTTTGCCCAGGACACACCAGCCCCCTTCTCGGTTTCTCATTGAAGCGTTCCGAAGGAGGGACAAGGATCCTTACGCTCGGAACCAAAGTTGATTTGCAAGGGGATGCCAGAAGATGGATAATACACCACCGATTGCCTTAATGTCCCTCTCAACGGATTTTATGTCTGGGTTTACTCACGCAGCCTTCGAACTCACCCGTGTATTCTCACAAACTATATATATATATTGCTCCCATATCAGTAATTGTTCTAGAGTAATTTGATACTATGTTCGGTACAGCAGTGAAACTGAGACAACCTATTCAATGCTCATGAAAAAGGGAAAAGCACTAAACAGCTTCCACATATGCAGCTTTAGACAAATAATGAGCGCCAAACGGGGAGATAATATAACCATCTTAGCAGCATAATGTAACTGTCTTTCATGTCCAGCAGCATAATGTAACTGTCTTTCATGTCCAGCAGCATAATGTAATTCTCTTTCATGTCCAGCAGCATAATGTAACTGTCTTTCATGTCCAGCAGCATAATGTAACTGTCTTTTATGTCCAACAGCATAATGTAACTGTCTTTCATGTCCAGCAGCATAATGTAACCGTCTTTCATGTCCAGCAGCATAATATAACTGTCTTTCATGTCCATGTAACTGTCTTTCATGTCCAGCAGCATAATGTAACTCTTTTTCATGTCCAGCAGCATAATGTAACTGTCTTTCATGTCCATGTAACTGTCTTTCATGTCGAGCAGCATAATGTAACTGTCTTTCATGTCCATGTAACTGTCTTTCATGTCCAGCAGCATAATGTAACTCTCTTTCATGTCCAGCAGCATAATGTAACTGTCTTTCATGTCCAGCAGCATAATGTAACTGTCTTTCATGTCCAGCAGCATAATGTAACTGTCTTTCATGTCCAGCAGCATAATGTAACTGTCTTTCATGTCCAGCAGCATAATGTAACTCTCTTTCATGTCCAGCAGCGTAATGTAACTGTCTTTCATGTCCATGTAACTGTCTTTCATGTCCATGTAACTGTCTTTCATGTCCAGCAGCATAATGTAACTGTCTTTCATGTCCATGTAACTGTCTTTCATGTCCAGCAGCATAATGTAACTCTCTTTCATGTCCAGCAGCATAATGTAACTGTCTTTCATGTCCATGTAACTGTCTTTCATGTCCAGCAGCATAATGTAACTGTCTTTCATGTCCAGCAACATAATGTAACTCTCTTTCATGTCCAGCAGCATAATGTAACTCTCTTTCATGTCCAGCAGCATAATGTAACTATCTTTCATGTCCAGCAGCATAATGTAACTGTCTTTCATGTCCAGCAGCATAATGTAACTCTCTTTCATGCCCAGCAGCATAATGTAACTGTCTTTCATGTCCAGCAGCATAATGTAACTGTCTTTCATGTCCAGCAGCATAATGTAACTGTCTCTCATGTCCAGCAGCATAATGTAACCGTCTTTCATGTCCAGCAGTATAATGTAACTGTCTTTCATGTCCAGCAGCATAATGTAACTGTTTTCCTCTTCTTTCCTTCATCACTTAGCTTTCTGCGTCGAGTGGAGATATAATTTGCGGACCTTTGCTCTGCTATTGGTTTCTGCTGGTCTCATGTTTCCTAGTGTTTCTAATATTCCAACAATTATATTGTTTTTGTGGTCGACATTTGGGCTGGAGTTCTTTTAGCATTTGTTGAAGGCCCGTCGTATTATATTATGATCTTTCTATCATATCACGGGTCTAAGCCATTTTATCCTTTGTTTCTTTATGTATTCAGTGGCGGAAAAATTCCTAATTTCTTTTTTTTTTTCAGCTCTTCACTGAGTAGCAGTAACAATATATAAACCAAGAGATAGAAAAGAACAACGAGAATACAGATTATAATAGAGTAAAAGCCAGTGTAAAAGACCTAACATAAAAGGGCTATAGATAAGCTTATTACTGTTATATAGTGCATCTAAAATTGCACGAGTTGACAAATTAAGACACTCACGCGCACACACGCGAATATACAATATGGCCTTTGACGTCTTGCAGACGGTCGGTAGCAAGTAATCATGATTTTTTCAGTAGTTTGGTAATATTAGTGTATTTATTAAGTTGGATGTTGTTTTATTGAACAGCTTCTCTCGTGACTGAAACTGTCAATATTGAATAGACAGATCAAGATTTGATCTCAGAATAAACAAGGTGCGTTTGCGGTGTCTGGCCTCATCATCTTTCTTCTGCGCCTTTTGTCTTCTGAATTAGGCACCAACGCTTCCTCAAATGTTGCTGTGCCGTTTATTTTTATTTTTGTTTTCCTGGTGCTACGATTTGATGCCAGACTTTCCTTATTTCTTTTGCTAGTAGAGAATTTTCTAATGGAATCCCGCAAACATGCTTATATCCTTGCACTGTTTTGCCCTTGGTCTCTTTCCTTTCGCTATACAATCATTTTTTTTTTCAGGAATACGTTTGTTGTCCATTCTTCTCATGTGACCTAGCCACCGTCGTCTTCGGCTCCTAAGTGTTCCCATGATGGATGTCCTCTGTAAGACGTTTAGAGTTGTTACTATGTCCAGCCATTTGATGTTCATTATCGTGGGAGGACAGAAAACTATGCCTATCCTACCAGACACATTGTCATTGACTCACATACAATCACACACACATATATAACTGAGCGTAGTGATCGACACTCCAGAACTGCTAACCACACAAAGTAACAGAAACCTTTTCGTTTTCACTTGTAAAAGGGGAGAGGCCTTTAATCTTGAAGCTAACTGTAGGCGTAGTTACAAATGAAAATGTGATCTTTAAAGGAGTTGCTTTTTAAGAGCAGAGTAAACAGTTGATCAATAAATGTAAATTTCTCTTGAACCTGCAAAGTTTAAAGACAACTTAAAACTCTCTCAAAAATCGCCGACTGTCTGAAGAATCGACACAAATGCCACAATAAACGGTGTGCGGTTTAAGCGAAGCTTTTTTTAAAAGTGATTTAGGATTCCAGAAGGACAAAATGCAAGGGATTTTCGTGAATTCTTTCTTGACAGAGAAGACAATGCCTAAAACATAATCACAGCTGATAATGACTACCAACAGCATCACCATTTCTATTACTGAATGTGAGTAAAGGTAAAAGGTAAAGTACGAGACTTGAACCGGCGTCTTAGCACGCGAGTTTACACCCATATGTGCTCGGCCGCCTATCCAGAAATGTTCGGATATTTCTGTATAGTGTAGCCTCAAGCATAGAAACTCAGATGCGAAGCGACATTCCTCACCTTCCCAGGATAATATCCTGGTACCCATTTCTGCCAACGGCTGGGTCGACCGTGGGGGTATTTTTTTTTCCAACCACGAGTACAATTCACACTGCTCCCAGCGGGAATCGAACACGGGTTGTCCGAACGTCGGTAGTCCAGTCGGGTGGTTTTCCCAACTAGGCTACCGAGGCCCCCAATGTGAATGTGAGTGTGGGGCTTCACTCAGATTAACGATGAGCCGACAAGAGCTGTTCACTTATAAAGACCTTGAGTACACTGATTTGGTTCTCCCCTATGTTTTTCAACCCCTTACATACATTAATTCTTGGTTTTTGAAAGACAGGCCTCTGGTGGTAATCGACTCGAAGAGTACGTAACAAAATGTGATGTTAACGCGGCCAAAGGGATAACCCCAAATTGGAAAATTGTATTAAAAGTTATAACTTAATTTTAACAAGTTTTTCTTTGGAGTTTTATGGATAGAATCAGTGAATCTCAAAACCGACTTACTGCTTGTCTAAAGTATTCATTGGATAGATATAACTACGAGTTTCTATTATAATGTGACAAATATAGCATCCATTCAACCAATGTGAATACACCAAAACTTCAAAGGCATTCTAGTATATTCCTTATTTATTGAATAGAAGGATAGAGTTACAGTAAACTTTTTTTCCCGCTTTAGTCCATCCAGCTTTGAAAAATGTGTAGCTAGCTTGGGGATTTCTGAAGGTCAAAGAAGTAGAGATGAAGCCCACAAATAAACGCTTCACTTGTAGCCGGCATTACGATATAGATGAGCTGTGAGAGTTCTCTTCCGCTTCACGTTTAAAAAACATGAATGCTGATTGAGGTAATTACCTTAGGTCCATCGTTACATTTTCTTACTTTATAATACACCGTTATTCGACTCTGTGTAGTAAAATATGTATGTGCGTGTGTGTAGAGAATCGATTTCTTTTAGATGAGCTGTGGTGAATGCAACTTTCTGCAAATTACATGCGACCTGATGACGATATATATATAATGTGTAAAGTAGTAGTAAAGAGCCCACGTCACGCCACGTGTCGTATAGGTAATATGTTGTTAGTGACCATAAATTTTACAGTCCTTCGGCATATGGTCTTTGGAGTAATGTGGTCAGTATTACGCCCGTGCCGCCTTACTTTCCCAGAAAAATCCGGTACCCATTTAAGGCTGGGTGAACCCGGAAGCCGTCGGTTGGGATCGAACCCTATATCTTGTCCTTTGTAGGATAGTTCACTAACCACTGAGCTATCGCTGCTCCCTATATATTTATGTGTATATATATATACATATTTTTGTGTTAGCCTCTTTGAGAACTTCCTCATTGGTCTTTTTAGCTGTCCAGGAAACTTTCAATATTCTTCAGATAAATCACATCTCTGTGGCCTCTAACCGTCTTTTCATTTTTTTCTCTACTGTCCATGATTCGCTTCCATAGGTCAGAATTGGTTCTATATAGAACCCGATGAACTCTCTTTCTTACTTCTGTTGGCATAGATTTGTTGCATACAATATTTTTCATTTTCTGAAATGCTACTTTGGCCTGAGCTATTCTGCTTTTTATTTTGTATGTACATAGAAACATATAATGTTAATGAAAAGAATTGAACAAACATATTCTCTTAACGATTGAGCTATAAATAAGTTAAATGCGTATTAGTATTTTTCATGATTGATTTATCAAAAGAAAAATATAACTTGAAACCATTTTTTAAAAAAATAATCTTCCGGAACAATTATGTAACACGCACTCGTTTCTAGATAGTACCCAAGCCGTATTTACAATCAACAATTTTACAATCTGTCATCGTCACAAATGGGTGATGTATCTGTTCGAAGACTGTATGTTTTTGTATTCGTACCTGTTAACTGTATCCTAGATCCGTTGAGATTGTGACCCAAACACGAGCAACACTTGCACTGCGATCGTACTACTGGCCATTTCCTGGAAGAGTCCAGGCCAGGGCGCTTGTGAAATTGAGAGTTTGGAAAAATGCGCGCCACAACCCGGTATCGGCAACCACTCCGCTTGCTAGAGCTACTAGTATCGATACATTTTAGTTGGAGAATTGAGGGTAAAGAGGAGAGAGAGAGAGAGAGTGAGAAAGAGAGAGAGAGAGAGAGAGAGAGAGAGAGAGAGAAAGAGCCCCACTCCTGCTTTGTTTTTGTTTTTTTCTGTGGTCCCCCCCCTCCCCAATTTATCTCTTCCCAACCACACTTTGAAGCACTTTCCGACGCCACAGTGATTTTAAATTAAGTCTATTGGTTTCTTAGTGCATCGCTGTAATGAGTTCTTGTCAATTTTTTTTTTACATTTTTCAAATGGTGCAATTAGAGCTTTGGTGTCTTGGACATTTGCCTTTAATAATGTTAACGTGACCTAATGAACGGACACATAGTTCCATGTGGGATTTACCAAGTATAGAGGACGGCACACAGAAAAATAGTAATTAAGATGATTATCGACAGCTCGAGAATTCATTATAGGGTAATACTTGTGCAAAACTCGACAATTATATCCATCATTGCAGAGATGTCGCAGAACAAAAACCGTAAATATGACAGATTATCAAATGAAATGATTCCTTAAACATTTTCTTTAACTCTCATTTGTTAAGAATAATTTCGCATTTGTCAAACTAATTTATTTACTGCTCGTAATTCAGATAAATAGTTGTTTTGCTCTTTTATTCAGTCATCGTCACAATATCAGGACAGAAATCGGCGTCGTTTGTTGCTCAAATTCTTTTTTTTTTTTATATATCAAACATAAAGATTCCATGAACATAAATACATACAGAACACTAACTGTCTACTTCCTGTGAGAATCTATATAATTGATGAAACAAAAATAATATCATTTAAATTATGGTGCAACTCTTGAATTTTGAGAATTAGTTAAGTTTGCTTGTAGATTTTCAGAACCCAAGAGTTCTTTCGCGTATTCAACTCAAACCGTAATCCTGCTGTTCATTAACTATATGATTAGGATCTCGATATCATAAATGTTGAAATAAGGAGTTGCTGGAGAAACTACAAATTCTGGTCACAGTCTTATCAAAGTTAAGATGAAGAGTTACTGGGGAAAATTATAAATCCAGGTCCCTGTCTATTGGTTGGAATCTGATCAAAGTTAAGATGAAGAGATACTGGGGACAATTATAAATCCAGGTCCCTGTCTATTGGTTGAGATCTGATCAAAGTTAAGATGAAGAGATACTGGGGAAAATTATAAATCCAGGTCCCTGTCTATTGGTTGAGATCTGATCAAAGTTGAGATGAAGAGTTACTGGGGAAAATTATAAATCCAGGTCCTTGTCCATTGGTTGCAATCTGATCAAAGTTAAGATGAAGAGATACTGGGGAAAATTATAAATCCAGGTCCTTGTCTATTGGTTGTGATCTGATCAAAGTTAACATGAAGAGTTACTGGGTGGAAAAAAAAATCCTGGCCACTGCATTTCAGCTACGAACTGGACATTTTATGAATGCCAGAGAGTAGCCAGACTACTGTGCTGCAGTTACCTCCATGGAGATAAATGTTAGAGAACAAAATCAACAGATAGGGTTTGACGAAGTGTTAAAAGACAATCATGGTTTGTAGACATAGCTCTACAGATAGTCCGTGATTACTGAGGGACAGAGGAAAGGGAAACTCGCAACGAGAAGCTGGTGATATAACGCTCAAGAAAGCATCCGATAATTGAGGATGACATTTAGAGTAAGTTAAGAGCTGTAATGTTGACATGGCGTGATTGGTCTCTCTCTGGACTGAGTGTCACTTATTTGAACACATGAATATCAGCAAGCATTGTGTGTAACAATGATGCAGATACAAGAATCAGCAGAAGCTGGTAGAACACCGCAACATAATAATAGTAGCGCCGCGTGTGAGTTGATGAAATTAGCAGCAAAAAGTATGAATAAAATAAAGCACGTGACAGTAATAATGATATGATACTGATCATCCCCAGCTCGAAGGGGTTAAATAGTCACTCACCAACTCTACTTACGAGCTTATAACTCAGTAATTTACGTTACTATGTACGCACGTAAGTACAAAATAGGAGAATTAAATGTTTGCTCTGTTTACCGGCTTCAAAGATCTGTTCAATGTTTTTAGAGTTAGTTTTCCTGGGTAGAGGAACTTCGAGGTTGCAAGGTCAAGAGTCGTCTTCCTACACCGTACAACTGTAACTAAACACATTTTAAAAGTGCCTCACCTAATTCTCCATAGTCCCACATGGGCTTCATTTGCCTTGCAAATTGCATCAATTTTTGGACGAACTTGTGGCAGAACAAATCACATTTCAATTTCAACTTTGGAATCGCGCACGATTCTGGAGATGCTACCAAATATCGCAACAAAGCGGTCAGCAAATGTCGCGGTACGCCGGTTAGAGGCCACCACTTTTATGGAGGAAACATTGGATTATTGGCAAAAAATGAAGCAGAGGATTTGAAACGATAACACAAAATGTTTGCTTGAATTAACGGTGATTCTTAGGTTATGAATTTGTGTTATCCATTTTGAAATAACAGAACAAGATGCAGACTCGAGTGACGGTGTTGTGTTATCCATAACAGAACAAGATGCAGACTAGAGTGACGGTGTTGTGTTATCCATAACAGAACAAGATGCAGACTAGAGTGACGGTGTTGTGTTATCCATAACAGAATAAGATGCAGACTAGAGTGACGGTTTTGTGTTATCCATAACAGAACAAGATGCAGACTAGAGTGACGGTGTTGTGTTATCCATAACAGAACAAGATGCAGACTAGAGTGACGGTGTTGTGTTATCCATAACAGAACAAGATGCAGACTAGAGTGACGGTGTTGTGTTATCCATAACAGAACAAGATGCAGACTAGAGTGACGGTGTTGTGTTATCCATAACAGAACAAGATGCAGACTAGAGTGACGGTGTTGTGTTATCCATAACAGAACAAGATGCAGACTAGAGTGACGGTGTTGTGTTATCCATAACAGAACAAGATGCAGACTAGAGTGACGGTGTTGTGTTATCCATAACAGAACAAGATGCAGACTAGAGTGACGGTGTTGTGTTATCCATAACAGAACAAGATGCAGACTAGAGTGACGGTGTTGTGTTATCCATAACAGAACAAGATGCAGACTAGAGTGACGGTGTTGTGTTATCCATAACAGAACAAGATGCAGACTAGAGTGACGGTGTTGTGTTATCCATAACAGAACAAGATGCAGACTAGAGTGACGGTGTTGTGTTATCCATAACAGAACAAGATGCAGACTAGAGTGACGGTGTTGTGTTATCCATAACAGAACAAGATGCAGACTAGAGTGACGGTGTTGTGTTATCCATAACAGAACAAGATGCAGACTAGAGTGACGGTGTTGTGTTATCCATAACAGAACAAGATGCAGACTAGAGTGACGGTGACTGGACAGTGATACACAGTTAGCTCGCACTTTCCCTTTCTATTAATGGAATCTTCCATAAAACAAGTGTTCTTGAATTATGTTTTATCTTTACCACAATTTGCAGGGGTCGGCATAGGTTTTCTGTGGGAGCTGACAAATAAAGGTCATGTGCCACAGTGCAGTTGCTACATGGCGTACAAGTCATATCTTTAATTGTGTCTCCAGCAGAGAACAGCTTATTTGGTCTTACCTGAAATCGAATCTTCGTTATGTGATTGGCAAACGACAGATCCAGGCCACTTGAAGGTCCTTCTAAGTGTTAGTTCATCTTCCTCTTCTTTCTTCTATCCATCCTCCATTGCTGTTGGCGTCGAGGGTAGATACAATCTGCGATTCTTTGCTCTTCTCTTGGCCTCTTATGGTGTTATCCCTCCTAGTGACTTTAGTATTTCCTTTATCCATCTCTTTCTCGGTCTTCCTCTTAACTGGCGTTTCCGTAGCGTTTGTTTATGGCTATTTGAGTCATTGTTAGTTCTTTTTGTCTTGTTATGTGGCCGAACCAATTTCTCTGTTGTTTCTGTATGTATTCTATGGCTGGTTCAATTTCGAGTTTCTTCCTCAGGTCAGTGTTTCTTACTCTGTCCCTTAAGCTATTTTCTGTCATTCTTCTGACACATTTCATTTCGGTGGTCGTTATCTTTCTTATTGTTCTAGAGTCCAGCGTCCAATTCTGGCACTGATAGCACAGATTTGGTAGAAAAATTGATTTGTATATTGCCATTTTTGCTTCCGTAGTTATTGCTTTGTTTTTCAATAGTGTTGATACTTGGCCTATAACTTTGCATGCTTTGTTACACCTTATATCTATCGCTGTCTCTTGGTTATTGTCTTGTGTTAACGTGCTACCCAGATATTTAAAATTGTCTACTTGTTTCAGAGTCGTATTATCTTTTATGATGTTTAGTTTTTCTTTCTTTCTCGCTATTGCCATTACTTCGGTTTTGTTTATGTTGATGTTCATGTTGTATTGTTTACAAGTGTTGTTTAGCCTGTTCATGCAGGTCTTCCTTTGTTTCATGTATTAGAACTTGGTCGTCTGCAAATAGTATTTCATTTATTTCGCCCTTTCTTCTGTTGTTTTCTGGTACGTATATTTCGTTCCAATATGTAACATACACACAACAGTGCTCAGAGCCAAAATAATGGAGACAAAATCGCGATCATACAGACTTAACGTTAGTTCATCAAGTAAAAGTAATAATTGCTATTTTTGGAACGGCCCTCTGTGTAAATCATTTAAATGCTGATAGTAACCGATATGGCAGGCATCATCCTTGGTATACAACCTTACAGAACTCGTAGACACCTTGTTGATATACAACTTTACAGAACTCGTAGAGACCTTGTTGATATACAACTTTACAGAACTCGTAGAGACCTTGTTGATATACAACTTTACAGAACTCGTAGACACCTTGTTGATATACAACTTTACAGAACTCGTAGAGACCTTGTTGATATACAACTTTACAGAACTCCTAGAGACCTTGTTGATATACAACTTTACAGAACTCGTAGACACCTTGTTGATATACAACTTTACAGAACTCGTAGAGACCTTGTTGATATACAACTTTACAGAACTCGTAGAGACCTTGTTGATATACAACTTTACAGAACTCCTAGAGACCTTGTTGATATACAACTTTACAGAACTCGTAGACACCTTGTTGATATACAACTTTACAGAACTCGTAGAGACCTTGTTGATATACAACTTTACAGAACTCGTAGAGACCTTGTTGATATACAACTTTACAGAACTCGTAGAGACCTTGTTGATATACAACTTTACAGAACTCGTAGAGACCTTGTTGATATACAACTTTACAGAACTCGTAGAGACCTTGTTGATATACAACTTTACAGAACTCGTAGACACCTTGTTGATATACAACTTTACAGAACTCGTAGACACCTTGTTGATATACAACTTTACAGAACTCGTAGAGACCTTGTTGATATACAACTTTACAGAACTCGTAGAGACCTTGTTGATATACAACTTTACAGAACTCGTAGAGACCTTGTTGATATACAACTTTACAGAACTCGTAGAGACCTTGTTGATATACAACTTTACAGAACTCGTAGACACCTTGTTGATATACAACTTTACAGAACTCGTAGAGACCTTGTTGATATACAACTTTACAGAACTCGTAGAGACCTTGTTGATATACAAATTTACAGAACTCGTAGAGACCTTGTTGATATACAACTTTACAGAACTTGTAGAGACCTTGTTGCCTCATTTGAGGACTCAGGAGAGATGTAAATGACGTAGATATTCCATTTTCATGCACCGGAGAATTTTGGGAGGGGTGGGGGATAATCTAAAATGTAATCTCTATGGATTTGTAATTACAAGAGCAGATACATTTCAGAATTTCAGACTCTGGTGTTTATATTGCAAATCTCTAGTGTGTACAGAGGTGACTGCAAATCTACCAATCTAGCATATAATCAATCAACCGGGTTGTGACAGGCGGAACATGTATAATCAGAGGTGGTCGCGTGGGTGTAGTTTGTTTCTACGTCTCAGCTGGAACGTGTTCTTCGTTTCTTGTCGATTCGACAATTCTCACACCCATCAAATGGAACTAGGTAATGGTGTTATCGTGCCGTGTACATCGTCCATAAAAGGTGCCGCGCTTCAACGTAGACCTTGTGCTTGACTTTGTCCCTAGTGCTCTTGACTTTGTCCGTAGTGTGCTTGACTTTGTCTCTAGTGCTCTTGACTTTGTCCGTAGTGCGCTTTACTTTGTCCCTAGTGCTCTTGACTTTGTCTCTAGTGCTCTTGACTTTGTCCGTAGTGTGCTTTACTTTGTCCCTAGTGCTCTTGACTTTGTCCGTAGTGTGCTTGACTTTGTCCCTAGTGCTCTTGACTTTGTCCGTAGTGTGCTTGACTTTGTCCCTAGTGCTCTTGACTTTGTCCCTAGTGCGCTTGACTTTGTCCCTAGTGCTCTTGACTTTGTCCCTAGTGCTCTTGACTTTGTCCGTAGTGCGCTTGACTTTGTCCCTAGTGCGCTTGACTTTGTCCCTAGTGTGCTTGACTTTGTCCCTAGTGCTCTTGACTTTGTCCCTAGTGCTCTTGACTTTGTCCCTAGTGCTCTTGACTTTGTCCCTAGTGTGCTTGACTTTGTCCCTAGTGTGCTTGACTTTGTCCCTAGTGCTCTTGACTTAGTCCGTTGTGTGCTTGACTTTGTCCCTAGTGCGCTTGACTTTGTCCCTATTGCTCTTGACTTTGTCCGTATTGTGCTTTACAGATTATGTCAAGCGGTGTAGAAGTTCGATGATCACTGACTGATGTCTTCTAGTTGGAAAGTTCTTCATGTGAAAAGGCTATCCACAAAAACAACTCTCTGTTATTTTTAGTTCACAATGGACAGATGCCCTGATTATTTGCTGTTTTACACTTCACTAAGCTTACCCTGAGTATAGTTCTTAATGTTGGTTCGATTGCTTTCCACCGAAAACTGTGGCGTTTGTATAGTGTCTCAATGAAATGTGTTTGAATATATGCATGCGCAGTTAAATAACACGGCCTTGAAAATAAAATTGTAGCTGTTTAAGGGGATAATACAAATACAAACTTTGGTGGTTTTAAAAGAAAAAGGAAAAAAATGTTTTTAGCAAAGTGAGGGTACAGTTGCAAAGGGAAGTTTTTGATTTAGGGTATACAACTGTTAACTGACGTGTGTGCTGGCTTCTTCAATAACAGTATAAGACTGTAACAGGTATATGTGTGTGTTAATGTAAGCAAACGAGTAATCAAATGGAGAATATCATTCACCAATAAACAGATGAATCATGTCTGTAGGCCGTCATTTTGTTTAGAAACTCGTGAACTTGCACGCCTCAGCTGATGAACATTTTAAAATTCAGTTTGTCTTTGAATTGTTTTATTTCTTTAGATGTTTAGATTCCATTAGGAGCACGGCTCTTCTTTCTGTTACTTTTATTTAAACAATAGTGGTTCGCTGACAGCATTTTGTGAGACACGCCTCACAAGTATATGGTGACCACCACCTTGCAGCAGCTGAAGTAAAAAGAACAAAAGTTGACGCTAAACAAATTTGTTACAATGACTGGTTTCTTTGTACAAAGACATATGGGCTATATTTCTGCTATCTTCGTTATAAATATGTACCGTACTCGCAGGATTAGTAAAGATAAGATTACGATTTAGAATTTAGGACAGGTAGCTTCCGAGATAATGCTGAAGCTGGACTCTTAGGGGCATCGAGGCTATAGCATGACTTACAAGAAGTTTCATTGAAATAAATCAACTATATTTTATCGTAATTGTTTGTATTAATGGCAAAGGGAATTAGTTTTCATTTAATTTCTGTGTTTTAAGTCTTAGTATATTGTTGAATGTTCAAGATGTATTGTTAAATGATGAAGATGTTGTATTGTTGAATGTTCATGATGTTGATGTTTGCTGAGAGTATGAGTACTTCTTTCGCATAATCAGGATATTGGTGTTTTTTTAGCAAATAGATCTTTGTTCAGCGTGTGAATATTTATTCTGTATTTGGGTGTTTAAGAATACTGATGTTTGTTTAGCATATAATTGTTGCTATGCCTATAGTTGCTTTCTGCACAGGCGCAATACCGACCACATTACCCTAAAAAATAATGTTCCGATGATCTTAAAAAAAAAAATTGACACCAACCCCCATATTTACTTTATACCACATGGCGTGACGGAGCTCTTTTTTTTTTTTTTGGCTAGAGATTATTTTTCATATATTATCTCTTTTGGTATTTGGATATTTGTTTAGCATGTGAATATACAGAAAGTATTCAGCATTAGACGATCCATGTATATATGACCCTTTTCGTCTTGTCAGACGATCTGGTGGAGGCTATTGTGTATTTTTTTGAGGATTTGTTTTTGTCGAACAGCTTCTCTCGTGGCTAATTCTACCAATGTTTGATAAACAAAACGGTCACAGAATGAACAAGTCAGGCCCACTGGTCCACAGGGTTTTCCATCCTTTTTCATGAGTCTTTTCTTATCTACGTTTTCCCTTAGCACAGTCTCAAATGATGTTATACGATTCCTTATACATGCTCTCCATGATGTACGATCACTTGCAGATGTTCTCAATCATTTTCACAGATGGAGAAGTCATTCAGAGATGATTTACAGATATCTCTATATCGTAGTTTGGGTCTTCCGATTTATCTTTTTCCGTGTATTAGTTCACCATATAGTATTTCCTTGCGGATGCGTTTGTCTTCCATTCGCTGGACGTGCCCCAGCCATCTTAGTCTTCGGCTGATCCATGTATAGATATTTGTTTAGCCTGTAATATAACACTATAAGTTTTCTGTTAATTTCTCTTTCACGCGGTTCTCCGTGTGCACTCTGTACTTGCTGGAAATGTCAACCATTAGTGTGTCTTTACAATAATATATAACATTCATGTCTGACTTAACTATTTCTTAATAAAGTGCAAAATCTCTGTCTACAAAAACCTACACCAAAACATATTGTATAAAGTAAGAGTTTATATTGGTTATAAACAAACAATTTAATACCAAGTCTGCTCTGTTCATGGAATCAGTGTCATTGTAGTTGGGAATTTCCCTTATCCACTCCACTCCACTTATGTCACAGCCTCCGAATAAGCGCTGGCAAATTCTGTTAACATGGTCGACTACCGTGCAGTCCTATTCTCGGCGCACATGAGACGATTCCAAACGACTTGCATCAAAAATAGAGTGCACAGTCACATCCTTACTTCAGTTTCATCGAGAACACACATTTAAAACAATCAAAGATACCGAAACGGTTTATAAACTGCGTTAGTCTCTGCAAAAACAGTGCGACATGCAGCCATTTTGATTTTGCATTCCCGGTTGGCGGCCGTTTGCAAGGTGCCAGTGCCAGCTTAGTCAGCTGCGTGGCCGACAATTTCAAACGGCATCTCCGAAAAGAGAATGCCCACAGTCACTTCCAGCTCCAATTCTCGAATAAATCGAAAAAAACAACAACATAGAAACTAGACAAAACGCCACAAAAAACTGTTTTAGTGATGTCACTCTCTAAAGGGGCCAGAAGCAATGGCAACCATCTTTCCCGGATGTCTGTAGTGCATGTAGTCAGGGATTTGTTTAATCACTCTTGCCACTTATCACACTTAAATACCACGTGTGTAAAATAGCGACGTTAAGAAATTCAGTTAGCTGCTTTTTGTAGCGTTACGGAACTACATCTGAATGAATTGGATGATGTAGACAAATATCCTAATGTAAATATTTATGTAGAGAATAAATGCAGGAGTCATGCACAGGGCAACAAATTTTGCTCGAAAGTAAGCGTGAGCATGTTTCACACATTAAAATAGAGATTGGGGAAATGGATTGGGGAAATGTTGAGATAGATAACAGATGTCCCAGAGGAGACAGTGTCATTAGAATGTGAACACCAGCTAGTGTTGTTGATCGATACAGAAGACCAATAGAGAAAACACAGTTTTTATGCCAACATTGTGATGTCAATAACCAAGAACACTACTGGCAAAAGACTTTTTAAAACGAAGGACAAAATATTTATCTGAAGAAATATTCTACAATTAAGTTACAATATTTCCGAGAAAAAATATAGAATTTAACAAGGCGAGACAAAATCAGAGATGAAGACATGGTTGTCCATGTAACATCAGTCAGAAAAAGGGTACACTGTTTGGACATATAACACGTGTACCAGCAAACTGTATTTTGCAATAAATTTTAGCAGCTAGATATAAGAAAGTACAAAATAAAATCACCTAAAAATGGATTAACAAAATGTCAAACGGTAACAAGTGTGAAGAAAGCTGCGGAGCCCTGCCAATATTATGCCAGACAAAGAACAGAATAGAATATGAAATAGATCACAGATATGTGGTTAATTGAACATAGGAATGTAACTTGCAATTCATGGAAGAGCACGTATCTGAATGATGGGCGAGGTGTTCTCAAGCCACAGTCAGGGATACAAAAGTGTTTTTTTTTTTCCTGGGTCGAAATAAAAACTCTGACCCGAACACTTTCTTGCGACAGCACTGGACATGCGGCCTTTATTCTCCAGCCACACGTAGAATCCTCTGTAGACTCCAGATATGAGATACAAGTAGTAAAGTTACCATTAATCACTGAAGAAAATGGGTTCAGCATCTCATATTTTAACAACTTTTCCATTGATCATATCATCATCATCATCAAGTACCGGGCCTGCTGACGTAGGTGATTATGTCTCTCCGCAACTTTCGATATCGACAGTTATTTATCATTTCTGGTCTTGACCTTCTGCTAAGCCATTCTCTTGAGCTGTCTGGTATTTTTTCTCTGTGCTTCCCTATCTCTTCTTCCCTCAATTTTTCCAGTTGTTATAATATTTTCCAGTTGTTCTCTTCTCTCAATACATGGCCAAAAAATGATGCTTGTTTCTTCCTAATATTGGAAATTAGCTCTCTTTTTGCTTTTACCTCTTTCAGATCATTTTCATTACTCTTCTTAGCTGTCCATGGTATTTTCAATATTCTTCTGTAAAACCACATTTCTACAGACTCCAGTGATTTTCTTGTCTGTTGTCCTATTGTCCATGATTCACATCTATATGTTAAGGCCGGCTCAACATAACATTTAAGAACTCTTTCTCTTGCACATTGATCATATACAATGCACATATTTTGTAATGTTGGAATTGATCTTGACCCTTCCACCGCCGCTAGACTTTGCATAGCGCTCATGGCGCTTTTCGCCATCCATCTCTTTTCAAGGCGAGATGTTCGATCTCATCAAATAAGTCTAAATTGCCACCATTGCTTCTCTTATTCTTATTCTTTTCAGTGTATTACTAGTTCTTTCTCTTTTCCTGTATCCTTATGTTTCACATAGAAGAGCCTGTTTTGAAATTCTCTTGTTGTCTTTTCTCTCAACAAATATCCGACGTATGCCCATCCTCTCTTCCCATCAGTAGATGAGATCATCGGTTGCATGATCGTTTCGCATATCTCTATATTAGTCTTTAATTCATTCCATTGTATACAGTGTTTCCTTCTTAAGCATTTGTCTTCTGAAACGTTTAGTTTTTCCTCAATCTTTTTGATTTTTTCCAGCTTTCACATGGTAAAGGTTAATAATATAAACAAGTTGAATATTCTAAGTTTAGTTTTCCTGATTTTATATTAGAAAACATCATAAAAAACGTACCAGTATTAAAATTACGAGTGGTTTTAAAAATACAGTGTAACTAATCTATCACGGAGCAGTAACAACGGGTGGTGGCTTTTCCTTCCCCTTTCTCCTTTCTTTCCTTTTTAATGATATTTTTTGTATCTCCGTCTGAGCACCCCATCTATCCATCAGACCTCAATCTTTGTGTTTGAATTATTGACCCTTCTCTGATCTGTTCTTAGATACATTTATTTTTGCTCATTTCCGCACTCATTTCCTGTCACAAAATTGTTCTTATCACCTCGAAAAAACTGGGCTCCATTTTCAGTTGTAATAAAATCAAAGTCCAGCTTTTAGGCGCTTTGTTCGGTTATTTCTTTGTTCCGTAATTTCTTTGTTCATTAATTTAAATGTACTTTACAATCAACGTAGCTTGTTGTTGTGTGCCAGTGGAAAATGTAATAAAAGCTGAGTATTATCAGTAAGCTCTTGTTTGCAGCCGTAGATCTGTTTGATTTCGTATTAATTTGTTGTACATTTATTACATACATACAGTGTCCGGGAACTGTTTTTAAATTCAGCATTTTTAGTGATGAGGGAGTGAAGAAGAAAGGTTAAATTATTTTGTTTAAAAAAAAACACTAAGAAAATGTTCGCGCTGTTATACTAGCGAGCTTGGCAACAACATGATTGTGACTGAAAATAGGGGAGGGAATGGTTTGTGGGTTCTTGCCTACTTTTTGTGATGCTCACACCGTTCTATCCCAAACTGTAGGACTGTTATTCCTGTCTTCTTGTGTTTGTCGTCTGTCTAGGACGCTACGAGAAGTTTTCAGAAGATGAGTCATCAAAATTTCACAGTGTTAAGAATTTGTGGCGTCTGTATCCCCTTATTTTGTCATGCAGTCATCCAGTACTTTGGCCATCGTTTTGTCTACCAGTCTCCTATGTAGAGGTAAGCAAGCCAGACGCGTCATGTTAGTCCTGAAATGTCACTGAGCATCAACCTCATTATGTTTATGTTTCCCGCTGTAGCCTGCCTGTTAGACATTCAATCCGGTCTAATGAAGGTCTCTTTTCAAAACTAAGCTGTTGACGGTCACGTACCTCCAGAATGTCAGAATGCAAGATTGAGGCAATTGCTGCTGCTGTGCTCATGATTTCTGAGTCACCTTCCTTTTCAAGCGAGCAATGAAAGTGTCGCGCACACACAGTCCATGCATTGTAATGTCAAAATCATGTAACCCAGCGACTAGTGGAAGAGACATTGTAGAGATTTATTGTTCTCACCACGCGGTGTCAAAGCTGACAGGTCTGTCTATAAATTAGCACTGTCGATTTGTTGGAGTTTGACCAAAAAATGATAGTTTGACATTCCTCTTCTATCTTATTTTGGAGAATGATCCGTGGTTGAAATTATGCAACAGATTATATACAACATGAAATACAACAGATAATATGCAACAAACCGTGTAATGCCTAGCAGGGCCCCCTGCTTCATAAACCTAGGGAAGTCAGAGACAATCTCCAGCGCACCGCCAATTCGTGATCCTCCCTGTTTACATAATAAATAGTTAATGTTGATCAATTAATTATGACACTGTGAGTCTGAAATTAAACTCGGCGTGAATTTCTTAAGTAAGATGTGAGGGAGGTTAATTAAAACATGTGATTGTATAACCAGCGAGCTACAAGAACTATCAGCGTGTATAACCGAGGAAGACTGAACACTTTGGGTCTGACTTGAATGTGGAGAAGTCTGGTTTTTAAATCAACAATGAAACGCGCATGCGTGGTTAACCGGTTAGATAAATAAGACAATGAGACAAAATAAATACCAATTTTCTCCACATGTTTGTCCCTGCCCCCAGCAGTTTCAATTATAGTTTCCAGGATATATCCCAATAAATATCATTACTATCCTGCCGCGAATGTTGGCGAAATTCCAATCTATAAACATGACTTTTTGTATTGTCACGAAAAATAACGGACACATCATTTTGGGCTTGCATTTATTTGAAATAATAATAATAATAAAATAAATACAAAATACAATTTTAACGTGAATGAAAATGTTAATATTATTACATTGTTTTTAAAATTCAGTTAAAAAAGACATGAATGGTATCAACATTAGTTGATGTTAAGTTTTGTAAGAGTGGCTTGAGATACACTGTTTTCATAGTTGTGGTAAATCCCACCATTCACACACTTGCATTAACCTCAGTAACTCACTTAAGTTATCAATATTCACACACTTACATTAACCTCAGTAACACACTTAAGTTATCAATATTCACACACTTACATTAACCCTAGTAACACACTTGCATTAACCTCAGTAACTCACTTAAGGTATCAATATTCACACACTTGCATTAACCTCAGTAACACACTTGCATTAACCTCAGTAACACACTTGCATTAACCTTAGTAACACACTTGCATTAACCTCAGTAACACACTTGCATTAACCTTAGTAACACACTTACATTAACTTCAGTAACTCACTTAAGTTATCAATATTCACACACTTACATTAACCTCAGTAACATACTTAAGTTATCAATATTCACACACTTACATTAACCTCAGTAACACACTTAAGTTATCAATATTCACACACTTACATTAACCCTAGTAACACACTTGCATTAACCTCAGTAACTCACTTAAGTTATCAATATTCACACACTTACTTTAACCTCAGTAACACACTTAAGTTATCAATATTCACACACTTACATTAACCTCAGTAACACACTTGCATTAACCTCAGTAACTCACTTAAGTTATCAATATTCACACACTTACATTAACCTCAGTAACACACTTAAGTTATCAATATTCACACACTTACATTAACCTCAGTAACACACTTGCATTAGCCTCATTAACACACTTGCATTAACCTCAGTAACTCACTTAAGTTATCAATATTCACACACTTACATTAACCTCGGTAACACACTTAAGTTATCAATATTCACACACTTACATTAACCTCAGTAACACACTTGCATTAACCTCATTAACTCACTTAAGTTATCAATATTCACACACTTACATTAACCTCAGTAACACACTTAAGTTATCAATATTCACACACTTACATTAACCTCAGTAACACACTTGCATTAACCTCAGTAACTCACTTAAGTTATCAATATTCACACACTTACATTAACCTCAGTAACACACTTAAGTTATCAATATTCACACACTTACATTAACCTCAGTAACACACTTAAGTTATCAATATTCACACACTTGCATTAACCTGATTACACACTTGCATTAAGGTCAGTAACTCACTTAAGTTATCAATATTCACACACTTACATTAACCTCAGTAACACACTTGCATTAAATTCAATAACACACTTGCATTAACCTCAGTAACACGCTTGCATTAACCTCAGTAACACACTTGCATTAACCTCAGGGACACACTTGCATTAACCTCATTAACTCACTTAAGTTATTAATATTCACACACTTGCATTAACCTCAGTAACACACTTAAGTTATCAATATTCACACACTTGCATTAACCTCAGTAACACACTTGCATTAACCTCAATAACACACTTGCATTAACCTCAGTAACACACTTAAATTAACCTCAGTGACACACTTGCATTAACCTCAGTAACTCACTTAAGTTATCAATATTCACACACTTGCATTAACCTCAGTGACACACTTGCATTAACCTCAGTAACACACTTGCATTAACCTCAGTAACTCACTTAAGTTATCAATATTCACACACTTGCATTAACCTCAGTAACACACTTGCATTAACCTCAGTAACTCACTTAAGTTATCAATATTCACACACTTGCATTAACCTCAGTAACTCACTTAAGTTATCAATATTCACACACTTGCATTAACCTCAGTAACTCACTTAAGTTATCAATATTCACACACTTGCATTAACCTCAGTAACTCACTTATGTTATCAATATTCACACACTTGCATTAACCTCAGTAACTCACTTAAGTTATCAATATTCACACACTTGCATTAACCTCAGTAACACTCTTATATTAACCTCAGTAACACACATTAACCTTAATAACACACTTGCATTAGTGACACACTTGCATTAACCTCAGTAACACACTTGCATTAATCGCAGTAACTCACATAAGTTATCAACATTCACACACTTGCATTATCATCACTCACACTTACTTTACCATCATTTACACTTACATTAACCTCAGTAACACACTTACATTCCCATCATTTACACAGTTACATTATCATCATTCACACACTTGCATTAACCTCAGTAACAGACTTGCATTACATCAGTAAGAAACATTACAATTACATTATCATTACTCACACACTAAAATATCATCATTCACACATTTATATTCCATCATACACACACCTTAATTATCATCAGTAACACTCTTAAATTATCATCATTCACACACTTGCATTAACCTCAGTAACAGACTTGCATTACATCAGTAAGAAACATTACAATTACATTATCATTACTCACACACTAAAATATCATCATTCACACATTTATATTCCATCATACACACACCTTAATTATCATCAGTAACACTCTTAAATTGCCATCATTTGCACAATAACATTACCATCATTTACGCACATAGATTACCATCATTGTCACAATTACATTACCATCATTTACGCACATAGATTACCATCATTTTCACAATTACATTGCCATCATTGTCACAATTACATTACCATCATTTACGCACATAGATTACCATCATTCTCACAATTACATTACCATCATTTTCACAATTACATTACCATCATTGTCACATTTACATTACCACCATTTACGCACATAGATTACCATCATTCTCACAATTACATTACCATCATTCACACATGTACATTACCATCATTTACGCACATAGATTACCATCATTCACGCACATAGATTACCATCATTTTCACAATTACATTACCATCATTTACGCACATAGATTACCATCATTCTCACAATTACATTACCATCATTCTCACAATTGCATTACCATCATTTACGCACATAGATTACCATCATTCTCACAATTACATTACCATCATTCTCACAATTACATTACCATCATTTACGCACATAGATTACCATCATTCTCACAATTACATTACCATCATTTACGCACATAGATTACCATCATTATCACAATTGCATTACCATAATATACGCACATAGCTTACCATCATTCTCACAATTACATTACCATCATTCACACATATACATTACCATCATTTAGGCACATAGATTACC
Organism: Megaustenia siamemsis; assembly: GCA_032433765.1. Classification (NCBI taxonomy): domain Eukaryota; kingdom Metazoa; phylum Mollusca; class Gastropoda; order Stylommatophora; family Ariophantidae; genus Megaustenia; species Megaustenia siamemsis. The sequence goes on from JAVIAB010000092.1 coordinate 156,237,269, forward strand.
ATCATTCTCACAGTTACATTACCATCATTCTCACAATTGCATTACCATCATTTACGCACATAGATTACCATCATTCTCACAATTACATTACCATCATTCTCACAATTGCATTACCATCATTTACGCACATAGATTACCATCATTCTCACAATTACATTACCATCATTCACACATATACATTACCATCATTTACGCACATAGATTACCATCATTATCACAGTTACATTACCATCATTCTCACAATTGCATTACCATCATTTACGCACATAGATTACCATCATTCTCAAAATTACATTACCATCATTTACGCACATAGATTACCATCATTCTCACAATTACATTACCATCATTCACACATACATTACCATCATTTACGCACATAGATTACCATCATTCTCACAGTTACATTACCATCATTTACGCACATAGATTACCATCATTCTCACAGTTACATTACCATCATTCTCACAATTACATTACCATCATTTACGCACATAGATTACCATCATTCTCACAATTGCATTACCATCATTTACGCACATAGATTACCATCATTCTCACAGTTACATTACCATCATTTACGCACATAGATTACCATCATTCTCACAGTTACATTACCATCATTCTCACAATTACATTACCATCATTTACGCACATAGATTACCATCATTCTCACAATTGCATTACCATCATTTACGCACATAGATTACCATCATTCTCACAATTGCATTACCATCATTTACGCACATAGATTACCATCATTCTCAAAATTACATTACCATCATTTACGCACATAGATTACCATCATCCTCACAATTACATTACCATCATCCTCACAATTACATTACCATCATTCACACATATACATTACCATCATTCACATATACATTCCCATCATTCACACACTTACATTCCCATCATTCACACACTTAAATTACCATCAGCCATACACTAACATACCAATCATTCACGCACTTACATACCCATCATTCATACACTGATATGCTCATCATTCATACACTTACATACCCATCATCCATACACTAATATACACATCATTCATACACTGATATGCCGTCATTCATACACTTACATATCTATCATCCATACACTTACATTCCTATTATTTGCACATTTAAATTACCATCAGCGACATAATTAACACAATTAAATTACCATCCCTTCGATGCGGAGACGATACACGTTGATGATGATGAGTAGATAAAATAGGAATTGATGTCAACTGTTACAACATAAACAATTTGCTATATGCGGATGGCACAGTCTTAAGAGCAGAGACAGAAAAAGAACTACAAGAAACGATAGACATAATAGTAAAAGAAAATAGCAATGAAAGGTATCAGTCTGAATAGTAAGAAAACAGAAGTAATGGTCATATTGAAGAAACAATCATCACCATCATGCAGCATAAAAATAAACAGGACATGTCTAAAACAAGCGCAACGCGTCAAATGCTTTGGCACAATAATAACATTGAATGGAAGATGCACCACAGAAATAAAAAGCTGAATAGCTCAGGTCAAAAAAGCATTTCAGAAAATTAAAAACGTCTTATGCAACAAGTCTATGTCAATAGAAGTGAGAAAGATATTTCGTCGGTGCTCTATAGAGTCAATTCTGACCTATGGAAGCGAATTACGGATAGTAGACAAACAAATGAAAAGACGATTAGAGGCCACAGAGATGGAATTTCTCAGATGAATGTTGAAAGTTTCCTGGACTGCTAAAAAGACAAACGAGAAAATTCTCAGAGGCCAATACAAAAAAGGGAGCTCATAAGAAACATCAGAAAGAAACAATCAGCATTTTTCGGGCACATTAAATACTTGTTTATAACTGGCAAAATACTGGGAAAGAGAGATCGCAGACAACAAAGAGACAAGATACTAGATAGCTTTGTGTCATGGCACAGAAAACAGTCAACAACAGAATTGATAGGATGCACCGTGAATAAAGGGAGCCGCGATAGCTCAGTGGTTAGTGAACTGGACTACAAAGGGCAAGTGGTAAGGTTCGATCCCAACCGACAGCTTCCGGGTTCACCCAGCCTTAAATGGGTACCGGATTTTTTTCTGGGTAAGTAAAGCAGTACGGGCGTAATACCGACCACATTATTCAAAAAATCATGTGCTGAAGGTATATAAAATATAGGGTCACTAACACCATATTTTCCTATACGCCACTTGGCGTGACGGGGTACTTTACTTTTTTACCGTGAATAAAAGATGGTGGATAGACATGATCGCCTACACCAAACGGTATAGCACATTACAATGATGATTGTTGATAGCAAAATTACATAGTGAATAACTTACACTAGTCTGATTAGGTAAAATGTGAAACAGAGAAATTGTGTTCTTCTCTATAGATACGCCTTCGAGTCGCCAATCACGGCAACATTGTAATATGTGATGTGTAATACTGTACAATCTAATGTCTCTTGCACACTATATGTTTCATTACACACTTTGGGGGCCTCGGTAGCCTAGTTGGGAAAACCACCCGACTGGAATACCAACGTTCGGACAACCCGTGTTCGATTCCCGCTGGGAGCAGTGTGAATTGTATTCGTGGTTGGAAAAAAATATACCCCCACGGTCGACCCAAGCCCTTGGCAGAAATGGGTACCAGAGTATTACTCTGGGAAAGTGAGAAATATCGCCTCGCATCTGAGTTTCGATGCTTGAGGCGACACTATACAGAAATCTCCGAACATTTCTGGATAGGCGGCCGAGCACATATGGGTGGAAATTCGCGTGCTAAGACGCCGGTTCAAGTCTCGTACTTGATTCCGTTTGCCTTTCATGTTGCCAACAAAAATAAGTGGTGTAAATAAATCATTTCTTTTTTTACCTTTACACTTTATAAACGACATGCTCGAATTTGCAAAAATCCACTTTGTGTTTGGACTTCATATTTACACATTTTTAAATTTCAGGAAAATCTAAGACTGCGAGTAAAAAAATCACGACATTATACGAAATAGTTTCCAAGAAAATTGATGTTGAGCATGGGCATAAATTTGTGGACAGACGGCTGATATTCCGTGACTGAAACTTTGTCATTGACTATCTTGTTCCTTTATTATGAGATCGTCATGTGCCATACCGGTTGGCGTAGGCGATCATGTCCCTCCACAATCTTCTATCCACAGTGCATCGTATCAGTTCTATTGTTGACTGTTTTCCATGCCATGACACCAAGCTATCCAGTATTTTCTCTCTTTGTCGTCCGCGATCTCGTTTTCCTTTTATATTTTGCCAGTTGTAACCAAGTAATCCAACTTTCCTCTTCTCATGATGTGCCGAAAAATGTTGATTGTTTCTTTCTGATGTTTTTTAGGAGCTGCCTTTTTGTGTTGGCCTCTTTGAGAACTTCCTCATTGGTCTTTTTAGCTGTCCAGGGAACTTTCAACATTCTTCTGAGAAATCCCATCTCTGTGGCCTCTAATCGTCTTTTCATTTGTCTGTATACTGTCCATATTATATATGTTATTATGAGAGCACCAAGAAAATGATTATAGGCAGGGTTTCTTTCTGACCGTTTTTTTCCTTCTACGTTACACTTATCTGTTTTAGATTGTCTGAACTGAGGAGAGTTGTTTGTGAGATTAATTGTCTAGATTTCATTATAGAATGTCCTAAGGGAGGTAACCTTAGACAGAAAGAATATGCAATATTTATAACCGTTGTTGTTTATCTTGGTTTCCTGCTAATTAAAATTTGTATTTGATTCCGATTGCCTTTCATGTTGCCAACAAAAATAAGTGGTGTACATCTTTTCTTTTTTTTTTTTTACATTGTGCGTGTATGTAAGTTTCATTTGGCGATCATGAAGCAATTGGCTAACTTGTGTTTGTTTAGAAATAATATTGCTCAAATTCTGCTTTGTGGCAGAGACTTTTTAGGACAAATTCACACCGCATATTCCACTTGTGTGTGTGTGTGTGTGTGTGCGTGCGTGCGTGTGTGAGAGAGAAAGAGAGAGAGAGAGTGTGTGTGTGTGTGTGTGTGTGTATGTATGTGTGTCTCAATACTCTGCAGTGGTCACTACTTCATGATATAATCATTTTTACGTTTGTTTGGGGCATGTCCTTTGTTACCACAAGAAAGCTTTATAAAAATAAACGCGCACTAAAATTTCAAAATTGTCTTTAACGATTTGACTTTAAGCTGTTCATTAATTGTGTTTCTGTTGTTTTCTTGCCCCACATTTGTTGTCAACAAAATGTAAATGCCATGGTCGGCAAGTAACATTACTTGAAGTGGCCATTTCATTAATGCATTTAAAATTGCAACATTTTTTGTGTGTGATGAAAGCTGCACGTTTTGTTATTGAGTTATTTGCGGGTCATCATCATTGCACTCCGAACATGTCCATAGGTGCTCAGATTCCCTCCTCAGCAAGTCCCTGTGTCCAGCGACTGACGACTCCAGTTCTATGTTGGTTGATAAGTCTTCTTACACTTCCACTAAGTTTCTCATTTCTGTCTGTGCCCATCTTAACTCCCATTTCCATCATCCGTAGAAGTGACGTGGATCTGTGTTTGCACGTTTTGTTAGTTTTTTGTTAACCGTCACATTTCGGACTTTTCTATTTTCGTACTAGAACTCAACTTTCAACTTCAACTTGTGAATAAATTAGGCCTGTCGTATAGTTGATTAGACATGCCCATAGACAGAGGAATCCGAACTGTCGTGACGTATACGGGCAGTAGTGAGAGAGAACATGATAGATTGTCAAACAAGCAGTGTCAGTGTCTTGGCTGAACAACAAGATCTCTGGGTTGGTGTATACACAGATCACTACAGAATGCATGTAAGACTAGGGACGCATGAGCATATATAAAATACCCAAATAATACTTGCTTTTGTAATCCTTCTGGGATCTATTGTTTAGCAGTTCCTGTGATTCTTTGCTCTCCTTATACACTTATCATCCTCTTGTTTCATCCTATCTTCTTTAAATTATTTTGTTGTACCTCCGTATTCATCCTACTACATTTCTCTAATTATTTTGTTATTCTCCTATATTCTTCTTACTGACTTTCTCCACTTATTTTTTATTTCCTCGTTTTCGTATATATTACGACACGGCTACTGGGTTCACCCAGCCTCTAAACATTATTACTAGATACGTGATGCCGACAACGTCAATTATATAATGTGATGTTAATCATTACTTCTCTTCACAATACTATATTTCTTGTCTCTCAAATCCTCTTTTGACTTCACATCATGTCATTCTGCTAAACTGTCTCCTATATATACAATGGCTGGCGTATATACTTAGAGAATATAAATTTAACATTATGGATGTGCGTGATGAGAAGGGTTAGTTATGTCTCAGTAAAATTAATAATTTGTGCTTTCTGTTATTGAGTAATCTATGTCAGTGGAAGATAGTTCATCGGTGCTATATAGAGCCAATTCTGACATATGGAGGTGAATCATGGATAGTAAACAAAAAAATGAAAAAAAACTATTAGAGGCCACGGAGATGGGATTTCTCAAAAGAATGTTGAAAGTTCCCTGGACAGCTAAAAAGACCAATGAGGAAATTCTCCAAGAGGCCAACACAAAAAGGGAGCTCCTAAAAAACATAAAAAAGAAGCAATCAACATTTTTCGGGCACATCATGAGAAGAGGAAAATTTGAATACTTAGTTACAACTGGCAAAATACAGGGAAAGAGAGATATCGGACGACAAAGAGAGAAAATGCTAAAAAGCGTTGTATCATGGCATGGAAAACAGTCAGTTACAGAATTTATACGATGCACGGTAGCTAGAAGGTTGTGGAAGGACATGATCGCCTAACCCAACCGGTATGGCACATGATAATGATGTTATTGGGTTTGTCTTATGGAGGACAGATTTCTTGCAAAGACTCGTAATAGTGAATGAATCTCAAAGAACATGAATTATGAAAGCATACACGCGGTGGAAATATAAATATAGTCAAGGTAAAAAAACAACGTAATATTACGAGAATGCGTAGGTAATTGATTGGTCGAGATACTGTTCTGTATCATTACTTGTTTAGTTAGTCTGGTGACTGTTTTTTCAGAACCTCTGTTCACGTCTCGTCACTATCCCAAAGCCTTAACAGTCCTTTCAGATCATTATAAACCTGAACCTGAATGTTCTTGCATTCTTCAATAATGAAAATATTTCTCAGGATTTCTCTCCCCTTCTACCCCTCCCCTTTTTTTCCTCCCCCCTCCTCCTCTTCCCCCCCCCCCCTCCTCCTCCTCCTCTTCCCCCCCCTTTTAAAAAAATCAGTCTTTTGTACTAATTCTTTCTCTCTTGTATTTGAATCAGAAGGGTGAACATATCACATAAATGTGGTTGTCAATGTTTGTCTATATGTGTTAATGTCTTTACTTTAAACCATTGCTTTCAATTCATTTTCTTTCTTTCCGTTACTCGGTAGAACTACATCTCAAAAGTCTGAAGTATTTTTTTTGCGTCTTTTCTTGACTCAAAAATCTCTCTCTCTCTCTCTCTCTCTCTCTCTCTCTCACTCGCCCCCCCCCCCCCACCTTCTGTGTAGTAGTTTTAAAACCAGTTCTTGTTATTATGCACACACGAGTCTTTAACTTGTAGTTGTTTGTTATCTTTCTGACAATCGAATTGTTATCTTGTTAATCTTGTCTAGCGTCCAATCCTCGAATGTTGTCGATCAGTACACAAAATATCTCGCTGGTTCATTACTTTCGTAATTGAAATACACCGTCAGCAGCAGAATGCAGATAGGTACGTAATGTAGCAGTTGGATGCCATGATGGTTCAACATATCGTAACTTGCAACTAAATCAATGATAATTAATGGACGATTAGAATGTGTATACTAAAAGTGGCTGTCGCAATAGCAGGAAGAAGGGTCATTTTTAGGTTAGTTAGTTGAAGTGTAGTTTGGAGTCACTAGCTGCAGTAGGTTGTGGTGATTCATGATAGCCAGGGCCAGCCGGCGTGATATTTTGTGACAGTAATTTCATTTCTCCATGCTTGCGCACGCACACTCACACACATATTAAAAAATGAATGAATGATTCCAGAGATTGGTTAAGATTATATTGATCATGGTTTTGATTAAGAGAGGCATGTATATTACAAGGGTAAAAGACAAGTCACTTGTGGCAAATTACAAACAAATAAAGCGTGATATCAGATATGTCAATAAATGTCTTGAGTATACCATTGGATACACATAAAGGGTGTACTGTCAATAAATATCTTCAAGTGTTCATTATTTTCCCACTCCACGCCATAAACATGTCCCATTGACACACACACACAAAACATGAGAAATGTTTTTTCTCCTTTCAATCTTGTTTTTCTTTTTTTTTTTTTATTTCACTTCCTCATATAGCCTTCATGACGTCGTCAGGGGACTCAGAGTTATGTGTCAATGTTCACCAAATTACAAATTAGGAAAATCAAAGCAACGAAGCGGAACATCATGTCAGATAAGAGAAATAAAGCGATGAGTTGACCTTAATCGTCACCCTCTCAAAATAAATAGAACGTCGATCACAACATTTACTAATGCACAAACACACACAAGATATACAAATGGATTATTCTGTTTGGAGTGTGCTGTAGCATACTTTGTCTTTGTTGCTGAAAGTATTTCTACCAGTTTCAGTTCCATTACTAGTCTCCTTGTATCCAACACCACAAGAGATAACAAGAAACCTCAATCTTCACTGTACACTACATTCTTACATCAATAGATTTGAAGGATTGTACAGGCCAGGCGGGTCTTCGGTGTCCAGAACTTGTCCTGCATAGGAACTGCACATAGATTTAACTTTAGAGATGGGCATGTGATAAATGAACAGAGAGCTATAGGGCACTTATGAAGACCTGCTAGCAGCTACATTCTTATCTTTCTGATTGTGATATGCTGGACAAGCAGCTGCATCAGCAGAAGACGTTTCCATGACTTGGCAAGGCTACAGTTATTTGTAAAGGGAGATAAGACGTTCCACTGTATCTCTTGTTTCAACTGACCTGTTCTAGAGTAAGTGCACTGGCAATGCCGCCAGAGGAAATAGCGATGGCTGTTGTAGATTTAGAAGACCGACTTTATACAGACGACATATTTTGCTTGGACAATCACAATATAATAAATTGACATTTCGATACATATATATATATATATATATATATATATATATATATATATATATATATATATATATATATATATATATATATATATATATATATATCGAAATTATTGTTGTATATCTATTGTTGGGTTGTATTTGATTCATTTACATTTTTGGTAATCTTAGAACACTTATTTTTCAGCGTAGTGATAAAAAATTACGATATCAATTTGTCTTGGGACATCATTAGTTTTTTTTTAAACTGGAAATTTCCCTTCTCCAATTAAATTGATGTATCAAAGTCAGTCCACGTTACATAGTGTCATGAGGTAGTGGATACAATGAGTCACGTTACTTCTGTGGAAAGATTCAGGAGTAAAGATGCGTACATCCAGAAAGGAGAGGCTTAATGGGCACATAAGAGGACTTATCAGTCAACACAGAACTAGAGTCGCCAGTCGCTGGACGCTGTGGGGCATGTTTGTGGTACAGAAATGGTAACTCACAAATTACCCAATAACTGAATCAATATTGGTTTATAAGTTCAACTGTCACAGTTATAATAATTGCGTTTTAAAATGGACTTAAGCTCCTATAATGTTCATTGTTATCGAACTTATGTGTACATTAAGTGTAAAAAATATACATTTATACATTTTGTCTTAATACTTTGTCATGTAATTGTCGATATTCCCTCAAATTACTGCGGCATAACTTGAGCACGGTCGTACACATTTGATAACAAAACCGCTTACTTAGATAAAAATAAAGCTAATGACAAATAACGTAGCAGTGGATGCTGCTAGTGACAATCTGTGATGGTCCACGCCGTTTCTTTGCCTATAGTACGAATAATCATCATCTTCTTTAAGCCTCGACTGCCCACGTCCCAGAAATTCAGAGGTATCTCTTAGCTTGAAATTCCTGTAAACTACTCGATTATTTAGAGGCTGCACAGGCCGGAAGTTGTTCACCAAGGCTTCCTGTATGTAAATACTTTCCTTCTCTTTCACCTGTATAACAATACAAGCACAAAGTTGTGTTTAATTGTGTAAGGCATTTGTACATTAACATATTTGTACATTAACATATTTGTACATTAACATATTTGTACATTAACATATTTGTACATTAACATATTTGTTTAACACTCATTATTACATGTTCGCCTTTTCTGCTTCCGTTTTAAAGGTTAAGTTTTAATAGTTACCGTTGACATGATTCTTTTAGTTTGGTACTTAGTGTATTATAGTTGTATAATGTATGTATATGTATTTATGTAAATCGCCACCACATGACACATTAATATTTAACATCACCACCACATGACGCATTAATATTTAACATCACCACCTCATGACACATTAATTGAGTTATTGAGTTATTTACGGGTCATCATCATTGCACTCCGAACATGTCCATAGGTGCTCAGATCCCCTCCTCAGCAATTCCCTCAGTGTCCAGCGACTGACGACTCCAGTTCTATGTTGGTTGATAAGTCTTCTTACACGGCTACTAAGTTTCTCATTTCTGACTGTGCCCATCTTAACTCCCATTTCCATCATCCGAAGAAGTGACGTGGATCTGAGTCCTGTCGTGTTTTCCTTCTTCAATGATGTCGTTTGGGCTGCATCTTATACATACATTGGGCTACATCTGAATACATACACTTACGGTCGTCATAGATTATTTTGTCGCTGAACGTCGATACTGTGTATGGTCCAGACTCACGTGCACTTACTCAGTCGCACGGTCCAGAACTCGTTTCCACGTTATAAACAGGCCAACCCAGTAAATCGCTCTGCAGCACGCGGATACACTGAGAGCCTTTCACACATTAAATGAATTACGCGTCCTTGACGACAGACCGGCGTAAACAAACCGCAACATTAATATTTAACATCACCACCTTATGGCACATTAGATGGTGTTTATCATTACCTCATATTCATATTTAGAATGGAGACTCACAGTTTTGATGACTTTCGTATTGGCAGGGTCATCGTTGGCCATATCTGCTGTTGTTCCGTCCTCATCCAATGTTGGGTTTGAATCTGTTTTGGCCGACGGTTTTTGAACTCTTCTGAAATATTAGAACGGCAATATCTTCTTATTACGTTTGCTATCATTGACATAGACATCATTATATACTATGGTTAAACTGAGCCTATTTTTCTCTTTCAAATATTTAAAATTTTTCCATAGAAGTGAGTGATTATAGTAAAGGTTCAGAGTAAGAGAAACGGCAAAGAGTGAGAGAAAAACAGGGTGTGTGGGGTGGGGGTGGGGGGTGGGGAGTTAGCGAAGAATGAAAGAGCGGTTGCGAGATAGAAGGCATGTTTAGAAGTGAAACAGTGAAAGGAAAAATGTTTGACCCTTATACTTTTTAATTTGGATTATCAGCCGTGTACTGCATTCAGTCATATTGTTGGTTTTAGCATCCCCAGATGTTAGATTGAATCAGGTTTTAACAGTCTGTGATTGCGTGTATGCTCATGTTTATGTGTAATTATGTGCGTGCGTGTATGTGTGTGTAATTGCATATATAAATGTTTAAGTGATTGTGTGTTTGCATGCGGACTTACATGACTACATTGTCCTGACGCATGTCGGCCATCATCTTGTCTTGTTGGAGGTCGAGTTTCAGAATTTCTTCCTCATATTCATTGCCCTGAAATAAAAATGTTTTATATTTGTAAACACACACACACAGAGAAACATTTTGTGTTAGTTTAATACTAAACTTTAACAAAATACAACGAATCACTAAGTATACATTACTCTGATCTCAGTTCAAAAGTGGAGGTAGCAAAATATGATTTAAAACGCTGAATGGGGGCGTTATTCTAATAATGATTTAATGAGCGCGGAATGAATAACGACAGCACGAAGTACTGGGAGGACATTCATTACACATCCTTCAACACTAATTGTTTCAATAGTTAACATAAAGCAACAAGGGACATTTTCATTACATACTTGTTGCAAGTTTTAATTTTCAAATTAATTACAAAATGTTAAATTAGAGAACACGGAACATGTAATTAGCATTACCCTGATTCCTAGTTCATCTAAAACGTCTTCCGCTCTTCTTTCCTTTTCCCTCTCAGCCTTAGTAAGAGATCGTCGATGTCTGTTTCCTTCTGTACTCTTACCATTTCCTTCCTTGTGTTTGTACTGCAGTGTTTTTGTGAACTCCTTCAACTGTTGGCACAAATCTATATATTATCAATTCTGTTGACTAAGAGAAATATATATATATATATATATATATATATATATCTTAAAATTTGTATTTTATGATCCATTGCTTTACTTCTTGCTTTGTCTATTTTGAAATACCATTTACGTAAATACAGTGTAGCTAAAACCTCTATATGTTTGATTCATGAGAAATTTTGTATTAGTTTGAGCACCATTTTTGGAAAAGAATATTTAATTGTTTGTGCAGCTAGAGATGACGCTACCAGAATGATAGCTTTGTTTCTAACTGAAATGAATATATTAAATTGTAGCATAACCAGAAATATCGTTTTGATTCCATCAGAAATATTGTATTAACTGTACCAAACATATTGCATTGGTTGGATTGATTCTACCAAATGGAAATATAGCTTGTATGTAATCTGCTAGAAATGTGGCTTGTATTTAATCTGTTAGAAATGTAGCTTGTAAGTAATCTGCTAGAAATGTGGCTTCTATTTAATCTGTTAGAAATGTAGCTTGTATGTAATCTGCTAGAAATGTGGCTTGTATTTAATCTGTTAGAAATGTAGCTTGTATGTAATCTGCTAGAAATGTGGCTTGTATTTAATCTGTTAGAAATGTAGCTTGTATGTAATCTGCTAGAAATGTGGCTTGTATTTAATCTGTTAGAAATGTAGCTTGTATGTACACTGCTAGAAATGTGGCTTGTATGTACACTGCTAGAAATGTGGCTTGTATTTAATCTGTTAGAAATGTAGCTTGTATGTACACTGCTAGAAATGTGGCTTGTATGTAATCTGCTAGAAATGTGGCTTGTATTTAATCTGTTAGAAATGTAGCTTGTATGTACACTGCTAGAAATGTGGCTTGTATTTAATCTGTTAGAAATGTAGCTTGTATGTAATCTGCTAGAAATGTGGCTTGTATTTAATCTGTTACAAATGTAGCTTGTATGTAATCTGCTAGAAATGTGGCTTGTATTTAATCTGTTAGAAATGTAGCTTGTATGTACACTGCTAGAAATGTGGCTTGTATGTAATCTGCAAGAAATGTTGCTTGTATTTAATCTGTTAGAAATGTAGCTTGTATGTACACTGCTAGAAATGTGGCTTGTATTTAATCTGTTAGAAATGTAGCTTGTATTTAATCTGTTAGAAATATAGCTTGTATGTAATCTGCTAGAAATGTGGCTTGTATTTAATCTGTTAGAAATGTAGCTTGTATGTAATCTTCTAGAAATGTAGCTTGTATTTAATCTTTAATCTGTTAGAAATGTAGCTTGTATGTAATCTTCTAGAAATGTAGATTGTATGAAATCTGATAAAAATGTAGCATGTGTGTAATCTGCTAGTAATGTAGTGTTTATGCAGTTTGCTAGAAATGTAGCTTTTATGTAATCCGCTACTAATGTTGCCTGTATGTAATCTGCTATGAATGTTGCTTGTATGTAATCTGCTATGAATGTTGCTTGTATGTAATCTGCTATGAATGTTGCTTGTATGTAATCTGCTAGAAATGTTGCTTGTATGTAATCTGCTATGAATGTTGCTTGTATGTAATCTGCTAGAAATGTAGTTTGTATGTAATCTGCTAGAAATGTTGTTTGTATGTAATCTGCTATTAATGTTGCTTGTATGTAATCTGCTAGAAATGTAGTTTGTATGTAATCTGCTACAAATATTGCTTGTATGTAATCTGCTATGAATTTTGCTTGTATGTAATCTGCTAGAAATGTAGTTTGTATGTAATCTGCTACAAATATTGCTTGTATGTAATCTGCTATGAATTTTGCTTGTATGTAATATGCTAGAAATATAGTTTGTATGTAATCTTGTATGAATGGTGCTTGTATGTAATTTGCTAGAAATGTTGCTTGTATGTAATCTGCTATGAATGTTGCTTGTATGTAATCTGCTAGAAATGTAGTTTGTATGTAATCTTGTATGAATGTTTCTTGTATGTAATCTGATATGTATGTTTCTTGTATGTAATCTGCTATGAATGTTGCTTGTATGTAATCTGCTATGAATGTAGTTTGTATGTAATCTGCTATGAATGTTGCTTGTATGTAATCTGCTATGAATGTTGCTTGTATGTAATCTGCTATGAATGTTGCTTGTATGTAATCTGCTATGAATGTAGTTTGTATGTAATCTGCTATGAATGTTTCTTGTATGTAATCTGCTATGAATGTTGCTTGTATGTAATCTGCTATGAATGTTGCTTGTATATAATCCGCTACTAATGTTGCTTGTATGTAATCTGCTATGAATGTTGCTTGTATGTAATCTGCTATGAATGTTGCTTGTATGTAATCTGCTATGAATGTTGCTTGTATGTAATCCACTACTAATGTGGCTTGTATGTAATCTGCTATAAATGTAGATTGTGTTAGATTTACTGGAAACGTAGTTCTGCATTTATCAGAAATACAACTTTGAATATACTATAAATATAGCTTACCAACATATGTAACTTCGACGTCATAAGACTTTGTGGTGAAGAACAAGGTAATACAGTTTACACCTACTTGCTTATGGGATATTGTCTGCATTTGATAAAATACCGTCCAGATGACGCTTTCGAAGCATCCAGGAGTAGTGAGGGACCCATTGTATCTGTAGTACCGTGAAATGTCCTCTGGAAGAAAGTCTCGCAATGACATCCCTGACAGATCAGGTTTTTCGACATGCTCTGAGGGGAATACCAAGTCAATTATGACATGTCTAGTACAGTGGAGTTCACATTGATTTTTACTATCGATATTCTAGACAAGGCACTAGAGTTGGCGTTTTGCTTCTTCATTGCTTAATTATGTAATCGTTCTTTTTTGTTCGAGCTGACATCGCACCATTGTTGTAACTCACATATGTGTTCAGTCGCTTTTCGTTGTTCTCCCTGATGGTTCCAGTAGCTTGTTGATTGTGCACACACATAGCCTATTATTGGAGGTTAAGCTTTACAAATAAGTGGATAACGATACAACCAGTGATTGGAACATTTCATCCGCTTATCATTGTAATCAGTGAAATTGAAAGGGTTTAATTGTAGTTTTTGTTATTATTATTAATAATCCTATCGTTCGTTCGTTCGCGTTTACTCGATGACAAAATGTTCACCCAATGACTAAAGGTTAACCTGATGACTAAAGGTTCACCCAATGACTAAAGGTTCACCCGATGACTAAAGGTTCACCCAATGACTAAAAGTTCACCCGATGACTAAAGGTTCACCCAATGACTAAAAGTTCACCCAATGACTAAAGGTTCACCCAGTGACATAAGGTTCACCCAATGACTAAAGGTTCACCCGATGGCTAAAAGTTCACCCAATGACTAAAGGTTCACCCGATGACTAAAAGTTCACCTAATGACACATGGTTCACCCAATGACTAAAGGTTCACCCAATGACTAAAGGTTCATCCAATGACTAAAAGTTCACCCAATGACTAAAATTTCACCAAAAGACTAAAGGTTCACCCAATGACTAAAGGTTAGACCGCTTCATTATCTGCCCTTAAAAGGACATTAAGCGGGCCTAGGCGCGTTGTTTTGTTGTTTGCAGTAGTACTGTGATATTTGCACCTTTCGGCCAACAACACATCCCACCCCAGCATCATTAATCACATCGATCTTTTTCATTTAAAATCTGCGTGCGTTGCTACTGAGATGTATCTTGACCATTTGTGTATGTGTGAGCGCCTTCCTGCCTATCCTACCCAATCGTCTGACCTGCTTTGTTCGACCTTTCCCATATTGTTGTGCGACTGTGACAGGCTGTTTGTTACCTGCACACAATGTTCTGTAATAAACCTGACAAGACAGCAGTCATAATGGAGGTAGACAAATTGTTACACATTTCGTCAAAGTCAGACAAAATGTTCACTGTTTTACCTAAATGAAAGTCACGTTTTTATAAATAAGCGTAGGAATAAAGCAGGCTCTAGAATTATTAGTATACTACTGTAGTAAGTTCAAAATAGTCGAAACTCGAAATTTGTTTATTCTGGTAAATAAGTGTTCAGCCGTGTTGTGTATGATTATGTGCGTAATTTTAGCAAACAAAACATTTAAACAAATATCATCATCATCATCGAGTTCTATCTCCGCAACGAAAATTGGTTACCATGTAGCGCCATTCTGCTCTGTCTCTTGCTTTGATGGTGCAGGTTGTCATAGGCTGGTTTGTCCATCTTTTGATGTTACTCGTCCATGTTAGTCTTGGTCTGCCTCTGCCTCCTTTACCTTGTAATTTTCTCTCCAGGATTATTTTTAGTAGGCTGTTGTGTCTTTTAGCATGGCCCAAAAATCTCATTTGTCTTGTTTGAATTGTGTTTACTAGTTCTCTTTTCATTTTTAGTTGTTTTAAGACTTCATCGTTTGTTTTCTTTTCCTTCCATCCAATTCCACCTATTCTTCTATATATCCACATTTCAAAGGCTTCAATTCTCTGCTCTGTTTTCTTGTCTAATGTCAATGTTTCTGCACCATATAGGAATATTGAGAAGACATAACATTTTGCGATTCTTAGTTTTAGCCCTGGTGTTATTTGTTTTGATGTTAGTATGTTCTTCATGACATTAAAATTACTTGTTGCCATTCCTATTCTTTTGTTTATTTCAGTTGTACATTTCCCATCACTGGTTATAGTATGTCCAAGGTAGTTGTAGTTCTGAACTGTCTCCAGGTCTATTCCTTCAATTTTGATATTCACTTGTGGGTTTTGAGTATTTTCTTCACCCAATGACATTAAACAAATATACAATTTTAAACAATCAATAAATCTTATTGTACTAAAAACGGCAAATGTACTTTATTTTTAAAACGAGTGAGATAATAATATCACATTATTACAAGCAGAACGTAAGTAGAGCGTGCAGTATGTATAAAGTAGTAGAAATGTTAACTTGTAGCACAAGTGAAACATAAGTATCAAGCTGCTTCCCCTATCTGGAACATACTTTCATTATCTAGATTCTAGATTAATCAATTATTTTGTTGTTGTTGTTGTTGTTGTCTTGTAGGCATTGCCAACTTTTTGGCGAGGCACGATCAATTCAACCCCAGACTAAGTCTTTCATGTTATATTAGACAACAATTGACATCTATAAATAAAAGTTAAATTAACTTTTTTGAAAAATAGGTCTATCTAATGACTAATGTGCTATTTTTATTAATCAAGTATGTCTTTCTATTGATAATCTCATTTTACGGTAGCAATTGTAAATTTCTGTTCTTCACAATAGTTCGTCGTATACTATGAAGACATCAGTCAGTCAGCTATGAGTCGTTGTTGCTGTAAGCTCTTTCACTGTATCTTGGTCTCGCATTTTTTACATTCGTTTATTTATTTTTAAGGCAATCAGACAAATTGCCGAGAAATATTGTTACATACACACACACACCACAGAGAGAGAGAGAGAGAGAGAGAGAGAGAGAGAACAATGCGTACTAAAACAATGGAGAGAGAGAGAGAGAGAGAGAGAGAGAGAACAATACGTACTAAAACAATGGAGAGAGAGAGAGAGAGAGAGAACAATACGTACTAAAACAATGTCGAGAGAGAGAGAGAGAGAGAGAGAGAACAATACGTACTAAAACAATGTCGAGAGAGAGAGAGAGAGAGAGAGAGAACAATACGTACTAAAACAATGTCGAGAGAGAGAGAGAGAGAGAGAACAATACGTACTAAAACAATGTCGAGAGAGAGAGAGAGAGAACAATACGTACTAAAACAATGGAGAGAGAGAGAGAGAGAGAGAGAGAGAGAGAACAATACGTACTAAAACAATGTCGAGAGAGAGAGAGAGAGAGAGAGAACAATACGTACTAAAACAATGGAGAGAGAGAGAGAGAGAACAATACGTACTAAAACAATGTCGAGAGAGAGAGAGAGAGAGAGAGAGAGAACAATACGTACTAAAACAATGTCGAGAGAGAGAGAGAGAGAGAACAATACGTACTAAAACAATGTCGAGAGAGAGAGAGAGAGAGAGAGAGAACAATACGTACTAAAACAATGTCGAGAGAGAGAGAGAGAGAGAGAGAACAATACGTACTAAAACAATGTCGAGAGAGAGAGAGAGAACAATACGTACTAAAACAATGTCGAGAGAGAGAGAGAGAGAGAGAGAACAATACGTACTAAAACAATGTCGAGAGAGAGAGAGAGAGAGAGAACAATACGTACTAAAACAATGTCGAGAGAGAGAGAGAGAGAGAACAATACGTACTAAAACAATGTCGAGAGAGAGAGAGAGAACAATACGTACTAAAACAATGGAGAGAGAGAGAGAGAGAGAGAGAGAGAGAGAGAACAATACGTACTAAAACAATGTCGAGAGAGAGAGAGACAGAGAACAATACGTACTAAAACAATGTCGAGAGAGAGAGAGAGAGAGAGAACAATACGTACTAAAACAATGTCGAGAGAGAGAGAGAACAATACGTACTAAAACAATGGAGAGAGAGAGAGAGAGAGAGAGAGAGATAACAATACGTACTAAAACAATGGAGAGAGAGAGAGAGAACAATACGTACTAAAACAATGGAGAGAGAGAGAGAGAGAGAACAATACGTACTAAAACAATGTCGAGAGAGAGAGAGAGAGAACAATACGTACTAAAACAATGGAGAGAGAGAGAGAGAGAGAGAGAACAATACGTACTAAAACAATGGAGAGAGAGAGAGAGAGAGAGAACAATACGTACTAAAACAATGTCGAGAGAGAGAGAACAATACGTACTAAAACAATGTCGAGAGAGAGAGAGAACAATACGTACTAAAACAATGTCGAGAGAGAGAGAGAACAATACGTACTAAAACAATGTCGAGAGAGAGAGAGAGAGAGAACAATACGTACTAAAACAATGTCGAGAGAGAGAGAGAGAACAATACGTACTAAAACAATGTCGAGAGAGAGAGAGAGAGAACAATACGTACTAAAACAATGTCGAGAGAGAGAGAGAGAGAGAGAACAATACGTACTAAAACAATGGAGAGAGAGAGAGAGAGAGAGAGAGAACAATACGTACTAAAACAATGTCGAGAGAGAGAGAGAGAGAGAGAACAATACGTACTAAAACAATGGAGAGAGAGAGAGAGAACAATACGTACTAAAACAATGTCGAGAGAGAGAGAGAGAACAATACGTACTAAAACAATGGAGAGAGAGAGAGAGAGAGAGATAACAATACGTACTAAAACAATGTCGAGAGAGAGAGAGAGAGAACAATACGTACTAAAACAATGGAGAGAGAGAGAGAGAGAGAACAATACGTACTAAAACAATGTCGAGAGAGAGAGAGAGAGAGAGAGAGAGAACAATACGTACTAAAACAATGGAGAGAGAGAGAGAGAGAACAATACGTACTAAAACAATGGAGAGAGAGAGAGAGAGAGACAGAACAATACGTACTAAAACAATGTCGAGAGAGAGAGAGAGAGAGAGAACAATACGTACTAAAACAATGTCGAGAGAGAGAGAGAACAATACGTACTAAAACAATGTCGAGAGAGAGAGAGAGAACAATACGTACTAAAACAATGTCGAGAGAGAGAGAGAGAGAGAACAATACGTACTAAAACAATGGAGAGAGAGAGAGAGAGAACAATACGTACTAAAACAATGTCGAGAGAGAGAGAGAACAATACGTACTAAAACAATGGAGAGAGAGAGAGAGAACAATACGTAGTAAAACAATGTCGAGAGAGAACAATACGTACTAACACAATGTCGAGAGAGAACAATACGTACTAAAACAATGGAGAGAGAGAGAGAGAACAATACGTACTAAAACAATGTCGAGAGAGAGAGAGAGAGAACAATACGTACTAAAACAATGGAGAGAGAGAGAGAGAACAATACGTACTAAAACAATGGAGAGAGAGAGAGAGAGAACAATACGTACTAAAACAATGGAGAGAGAGAGAGAGAACAATACGTACTAAAACAATGGAGAGAGAGAGAGAGAACAATACGTAGTAAAACAATGTAGAGAGAGAGAGAGAGAACAATACGTACTAAAACAATGGAGAGAGAGAGAGAGAACAATACGTACTAAAACAATGTCGAGAGAGAGAGAGAACAATACGTAGTAAAACAATGTCGAGAGAGAACAATACGTACTAAAACAATGTCGAGAGAGAGAGAGAACAATACGTAGTAAAACAATGTCGAGAGAGAGAGAGAACAATACGTAGTAAAACAATGTCGAGAGAGAGAGAGAACAATACGTAGTAAAACAATGTCGAGAGAGAACAATACGTACTAAAACAATGTCGAGAGAGAGAGAACAATACGTACTAAAACAATGTCGAGAGAGAACAATACGTACTAAAACAATGTCGAGAGAGAGAGAACAATACGTACTAAAACAATGTCGAGAGAGAGAGAACAATACGTACTAAAACAATGTCGAGAGAGAGAGAACAATACGTACTAAAACAATGTCGAGAGAGAGAGAGAACAATACGTACTAAAACAATGTCGAGAGAGAGAGAACAATACGTAGTAAAACAATGACATGGAAGACAAACAGTTAATGACGTTTGGATTGAAGAATGGATGAATTGTTTGAGAGGTAAGTAGTTGGCAGGCAGAGAAAGAACAGTAATAAGCACAGAAAGGAAATCATACAAGACAATGAATGATGGTTGGACATATGGATGGATGGTTGCACGGAGGTTGGTAGATAGGTACTTACCAGGATCTCTGATATCTTTTAACGTGTCTATTAAGGTAGCTAGAACTGGGTTGTCTTCAGCGGAGATCTGTGTATGATATTAGCTCAAATGATTAAATTCATCTATGGGTACTTGTTTGTGTTCGATTAGTTTATTTGTTTATAAAAAGAGGTTTCGTAGAAACGTAGAAGTGTTTGGTGATTGTGGAGTTGTATGATTAGTTCCCTTTGTAAACCTATGAGATCATTTTTTGGTTATCATTCACACCTTTGCCCTCTCCTGTCCCTCTCTTTCTCGGCCTCTCTGTCACTCCCTCTCTCTCTCTCTACCCTTTTTTTTTCTTTGTTTACCTCCCTCCTACCCAACCTTCTCATAGTGTAGGTTGGTTGTGTTTTATGATTATGTCCCCATAATAAAATAATCAGTGTTTTTTTTTTAATTATTTTTATTGTTAACGTTTTATTGTCTTTATTGTTTATTGTTATATTATCATTATATCTGTAATGGTGACGTGGATTGTTTTAACAGCCTGAAATGTCGTCTGTAAAATATAGTTAGAAGATGGTTGGCGTGACATATAGGTAGGTGGAGTATTACACGATAAGTAATTAATGTTTTTTTAAATATAGTTAGAAGATGGTTGGCGTGACATATAGGTAGGTGGAGTATTACACGATAAGTATTTAATGTTTTTTTAAATTATACTTTGTTATTATTCATACCTCATACATGACTCCTAGAACAGCAAGACCCCCCTTATGCTGCATAGCTTGTTTAGGTTCCGAGTACAACTCATGGTTGTAGGTTACCAGGTGCAGCTAGACAGGAAACAAGATCACGGTTAAACAGAGATATTGTATAATACATGCTAGCAAACCGCTAACAGACTGTAGGATACGGTGTTAGAGACATACTACATTACGCTTGTAAACCAAACCGCTAACGGCCAGGTAAAGTGTTAAATAAAGACACACTCTTTTAACGTGTGCGCCAAACCGCTAACAGTCAGGTAAGGTGTTAAATAAAGACAAGCTCTTTTAACGTGTACGCCAAACCACTAACAGTCGGGTAAAGTGTTAAATAAAGACACACTCTTTTAACGTGTACGCCAAGCCGCTAACAGTCAGGTAAGGTGTTAAATAAAGACACGCTCGTTTAACGATTACGCCAAACCGCCTGGCAAACATAAACATCTTGATTGACGTTAGTGCATTTGCTGTCTCTGTTTCAGAACACCATAATACATCTACAAAAAATGTAACGAACCATAGCACAGAACAAAAAATGTAACACACCATAGCACATAAACAAAAAATGTAACACACCACAGCACATAAACAAAAAATGTAATACATCATAATACATCAACAACAAATGTCACACACCATAGTATATAGTACTTTCCGTCAGTAGTAACGAGTACATTTTCTTTCTCTTAATTATTTTTCAAACGCAGAAATACATCCCCCATATTTGCCTTCGTCTCTTCTCTACTCGTGCCACATTTGATTCAAAATTCGCAGTCTCAGAGTTTTAGTTGTACACTTGTCATAGAATATAACTAGATGATTTAATAACCATATCTTGATCTTCTTGTCAGTAACCAATATATACGTCAATGGTTAGTCGCAACTAACATGTCAACTCTCATTGTTTTGGACCCCTCTCTGCCCGGGATATTAGATTATTCTGGACGCAACCACAACCCATTAGGTCGCCTTGTGTGAGTACTAATATAGGAAGCAGTAGTTATGTTATTTTCTAGCAAGAAATAAACGCATATTCACACTAAAAGTATCCTTCCAAAACTTTCTAAAATGAACATTACTGTTAAGACACATGTTTTTCTGTCTGTGTTATTTGCATTTCTCAAGTACCTTTCTAAATCTGTTTCTTTGTTTCAATTTCACATTAAACATTCGGCATGCCTGTTCTCTTGCTTTACCTCAATTGGGCTGGGTTTTCCGTCAATAAGGTGTTCCGACCCGTGATGAGCCTTGTGGCCCCAGTGGAAGTGAAACTGAAGCATCTTGTAAACGTTAGGCAGTCCGGCATTGGCGACGTACAAGTCACCTTCAAGGTTGACCTGAACTGAAAGCAGAAAACACGTCATGACATAAGTAAAGTATGATGTTCATCTCACATGTTTCATCTTTGTTGAGTGAAACCATGTCCTGCCTACTTAGTTTTCTAGCTCCATTTTGCTGCGCTTCAGCTGCTGCAATGTTAATTTGAGAAAGTTTGTTAGCGCTGCTCTGATTTAACTGTTACGGTCTGATACATTGTGTTGCTTCTCCTGGCAGATTTTTCTCTCTTCTCAGGTCTGATTAATCTTAGTACATCTGTGATCAGTATGTGGGAATTGTATTTTGATATAATAATTATAAATATCATGGAGAAATAGATAAGCATTCAAGAGAAATATAATTACATATAAATAAAGATTCGGATGCCGAAAAAAAACAGGCTTACAGAAAAGAAGTTTCAGAGAAAGAGATAAGGACTCGTAAAGAGGTATCAAACAATTTAATTTTTTGTTTTTAATAAAGGACCAATTGTTTTCAACGCGATGGGAACTGATCAGGGAGTCATGCACGATCTCTGTTCTCTGTTATCAACAAATAAGTGACGACATAATACATCCTTGGTCTATAAATGCCCTGAGGTAAAATAGACAAAAATACGAAATAAGCTACCTTGTAGGCTTTATGTAACATTATGCAGCAAAGTTAACTGAATAATATTTCATTGTTTACTTTTATCCATACGTTACATTAGTCAAAAGTGAGTATGCTCTCAATAATGTATGTTCTCAAAAGTGAGTATGTTCTTCATAAGCAATTGAAGAGAAACATAATTGTTTCCTAGGTTAGCCCCTTTATTCAGCTTTCTCTTTTAGTAGTCAATCTTCTCATTCAAATTAAATTCTTCAATGTATCGCCCCCCCCCCCCCCTCTCTGAAAATAACGAAGGGAGACCAGAAACCATCTCCTTGAGCTACTATTACAAAAACAATATCGCTAAAGTGAGAAGTGTCTACCTGTGTGTCCGTTATTGACTATATGCATCTTTGAGTTCTCTCTAGGCGGGTCGTACCATATTGCGAAGTCCTTCAGGGCTTTGTTGTAGATGGTCTCCTCGGGTCGGATGTCAATCGGCGATTGGTATTTTCCAGAACAGGCATGGGGAAAGAGTTCATGCCAGTACTGGGGACCTGTGTACGAAATTACAATTATTTGTTTGACTCTTTTCTCATTGTTTCTTCATCCTCATATCTCTCTCTCTCAATGCTATGTAATTTATACAAATCCACTACATTCGCAATTGTATAAGTAGTGGAAAAACTTTGCTTTGAGACTCAATAATTATTTATCTTTCCCTCTCTCACTCACTCACTCTCACTCCCTCTCTCTCTCTCTTTCTTTCTACCTCTTTCTTTCTCACTTACACTTTACTTTTACTCTGTGTGCACCAATATGTCATGTGTGGTGCACTGGTTGGTCTCGAGGCAAGACGCCGGTTTCGAGACAGGTTGTGAGTTCAAATCTCGACTGCACCATTTGGTGTTTTTATTTGTGATTTCTCTAAGCGACAACCACCCCTGGTCTCAAAAGCGAGGCCAGGCTTGAAACGTCAATTACTCATGCACAGAAAAAAACAAACTCTCAAGACGGAGTTATCTGCCTGTGCGGCGAGGGAGTCTTGTGCACATGACTGCCAGGGAAAAAACGGGTTAACACGCTCAATCAGTTATTAGTCTCTAGGGACTTAACACAAGGTGAAGGCTGGCGGACGAAAAAAAAAATGTGTGTGCACGTGCGTGTGCGAGCGCGCGTAGGAAAGTTAATTTTCCTGTACTAGCGATCATAATAGTAGTATCTTGTGTCTTCATTTTGCTATAGTTGACACAGAGTATATTACGATAAATCACAATATCAGAGAGAACAAACGTTTAAATTAAAATGTTAATTATTAAAATTGTAACACAATTACAAGAACATATGACAGGATATAAAGGACCTGTATACAGTTTAGCCTCTAAACTACTCATTTTAATGAAATGGACAATTTCAAGAAATATTCTCTACGAAAATGTTATTATAATAAAAGATTATATTCAGAATCTAGAACAGAAGAATTTACTTAGAGGTCGAGAGCATGGGTTGGTAAAATGGCTTTTAGCGCCAGACGTAGATTAATCCGGCACAGACCGATTGGTAGATTAAGTGAATTCAACGATGGAATTGAATACGAAACTTGATGATAGTAGGAGCCTCGGTGTCTGAGTGATTAGTGTGCTCACCTCGGTGGCTGAGTGGTTAGTGTGTTCACCTCGGTGGCTGAGTGGTTAGTGTGTTCACCTCGGTGGCTGAGTGGTTAGTGTGTTCACCTCGGTGGCTGAGTGGTTAGTGTGTTCACCTCGGTGGCTGAGTGGTTAGTGTGTTCACCTCGGTGGCTGAGTGGTTAGTGTGTTCACCTCGGTGGCTGAGTGGTTAGTGTGTTCACCTCGGTGGCTGAGTGGTTAGTGTGTTCACCTCGGTGGCTGAGTGGTTAGTGTGTTCACCTCGGTGGCTGAGTGGTTAGTGTGCTCGCTTCCCGACCAGAAGGGTCCGGGTTCGATCCCCAGCAGTGTCGGATTTTTTTTGGACTGGCAAGGCTCCGGTGTTCACCCAGCCTCTAAAAATGGGTACCAGAGATTTTTCTGGGAAGTAAAGGCGGCCTGGCGTGATACCGACCACATCACCCAAAAATGTGCCGTGGTCATAGAAAAATATGGTCACTAACACCATATTCCCCATACGACTAGTAAGGCGTGGAGAGAACCTTTAATTTTTTTGATGATAGTGGATCGTCACATGTTTGTTGTGCTCTAAATCTCCGTTGTTCTTTTTTCTTTTGTTTATCACCTGCTTCCTCCCATATCTTTTCTTTTTTTTTATCACCTGCTTCCTCCCATATCTTTTCTTATGTTTATCACGTGCTTCCTCCCATATCTTTTCTTTTTTTTATCACCTGCTTCCTCCCATATCTTTTCTTATGTTTATCACCTGCTTCCTCCCATATCTTTTCTTTTTTTTTATCACCTGCTTCCTCCCATATCTTTTCTTATGTTTATCACGTGCTTCCTCCCATATCTTTTCTTATGTTTATCACCTGCTTCCTCCCAATCTTTTCTTTTTTTTATCACTTGCTTCCTCCCATATCTTTTCTTATGTTTATCACCTGCTTTCTCCCATATCTTTTTTTTATGTTTATCACCTACATCCTCTCATAACTTTTCTTATGTTTATCACCTGCTTCCTCCCATATCTTTTCTTGTGTTCATCTTTTCTTGTCTGTGGCTGACAAACCCCTTGTCAAAAGTCAAACTAGGCAGCTGTAATGAATCATAAATTAGGAGGTGTCACAGGTACACAACTTGAACTGGCTTAGGTCGACAAAAGAGTTAAAAGCTTGTCAAATCATCGGACAGTTATCACCACTATTGTCCAACAAGGAAATAACTCTGGAGTCAAAACAAGCACTATACAATACAATCTTCATCCCAACGTTGTGCTACCAATGCTAGATTTGGGCCCTAGATGCAAGAACAATAAGAAAAATAACCTCTACAGAGATGAAATGTGTTATACGAATGCCAGGAAACAGTCTGAGAGATAAGATCAGAAATGAAGAACTGAGAAAAAAGCGAGGAATAGCTCCCGCCATAGAATATATAAGGAAACAACAGATAAAATGGTTTGGCCACGT
The DNA here is from genome assembly GCA_032433765.1 of Megaustenia siamemsis. Lineage (NCBI taxonomy): Eukaryota > Metazoa > Mollusca > Gastropoda > Stylommatophora > Ariophantidae > Megaustenia > Megaustenia siamemsis. The sequence continues at coordinate 156,263,050 of JAVIAB010000092.1, forward strand.
GACAATGCAGAAAGAACAAAACACAACACACACAACGAGTCTTCAACAAACGTTGTGAGAACACCAGACCCAAGGGTCGACCACGAAAAAGATGGGTCGATGGAATATTAGAATCACTAGTAAACATAACAGCAGCAGAGGCGAACAGAAGAGCAAAAGACCGCAAACTATATCTCCCCTCGACGCTGAAAGGCAGATGAGGAAATAAAGAAGAAGAAGACACTACATGATTGTATGTATGCCTTGTCTTCTGACTAATATCTTTTGTCATACTGAGCACGTGTTGTGGCTTTTAATTATAAATCGTCGAGTTCCTGGCACACGAATCGGGAAGTCATGGTCAGAGCTTCTTTGACATGATGAACTGCATGCCGGAATGTTTTTTGTTTTTTTTTTCAAGGAAAGGTGATATGCCTACTTGGCTGTATGTTTACGAATGGTTGCGCGCAATCTGAAGATTTGATTAACCGCAAAAATCTTCCCACATATATCTCTGCCACAAGCCTAATCTCCGACTGTATATACCGTGCTAATATCGTTTTCTTCTGGCCATCTTTTCTTCGTAATACCTAAGCCGTAAAGTGCTGCTTCGCTGTAATTTGATGAATTTATTATTATTTTTATTTTTACAACATTTTGTGAGAGAGGGATTAAAATAAGCTTCAACAATAGCCTATTTCATAACAGTATGTCTATATCAACGCAGTACAAAAAGACAGAAGGTTTTACAAAGAACTATGCACTGCTGCTAGATATAGTTTGGCGAAAACAGATCTAGAAGGAATCACAAAAACTGTCGTGCAATGGACCTCGCGGATAAACGAAATAGGATACAGACCAGGTATGAATTGTCGGAGAACAATGGAAACAAAAGTAGACAATGTGGAATAGACTTTGGGACAACCCGCAAATGAGCGCCCTCGCTGGCCGCTCATACTCTACTTGCCGCTACGTGGACCTCTCTGACGACTTTATTGTTCTATGATCAAGGAAAGAGCAATGAATGGGTACAATGTAACAGTTTAGAATCCACCATAGAGAATATTTCATCAAGGAAAGAGCAATGAATGGGTACAATGTAACAGTTTAGAATCCACCATAGAGAATATTTCATCAAGGAAAAAAAAAAGATAGTGCACACTGGATGGTGAAATTAGAAAATCCAGAAAATCCACATGCTTTGTCAGAAGTGTGGTCGATAGAGAAAATATTTTTAAAAAATAGACTTCTAGCGGTCTAGAGATTATATTAAAATAAATATTACATCGACCATTGACTGTAAGGAGTTGACATGGAGAATAGTTATAGCAATGCTGAATTTTCAAACGATTACATGAACAAATAATATAGCTATTTATAGTTTAAAAGACAACTACCGCACTTCACTGAAATTGTCTTTGTAGAAACAAAATCATGAAGAGTGCGCAATAGAAAGAGAGGAAGATAGAAAGAATATAGTACGTCGTGACAAGATAGCTAAGAAATTCCATAAAGTAAAAGAAAAAAAAACTTTAAGGAAAATTATTCTCACGTATGTCTACTTCTTCTTTTGTTGAAGAATTGTGCACGTAACAAGCTATCAGCAGATGTGAGTAGATTACCAGATGAACAGAACTAGTTATATAAATGAGGATTAACATTAGAGGATTAACTTTAGACATTAGATGAATGGAACGAATTGAGAATAGAAGATCATTTTCTTGTGAATTGATCGATTGATAACAGACTCACATTTAAAAAAGGTTTTTGAATTTTTTTAAATACTTGAAAGAGTATACCCAAGAACAGTTTTTCCACATGTTGAAAATATTTAACATAAACACTCTCAAGACAAGAAACGAAAAAAAAAAACGTTGAGGATTTATTGCAACCAAAATGTGATATTAAGACGACACTTTATGCCTTGTCAGGGTTGCGGAAATTACTAAAAAAAATTACTACATGGACTTTAGTTAACACAATTCATTTTTTGGCGCATCATCTTGCCGTCTTCCTCTTATTGTTTTATTTGATACCAGCCTTGTCTCTTTTTATGTCATTGGGCAGGTAACATGTTACAGCAGTTTGTTTATGATGACTCGTTTTGTTTATTGCTTGTTGTTGTGTATCGTCTTAATGGAGTGTTTAATACAAGGGGAGAAAATGTGTCCTATTCACCTGCTTTCAAAGAACACCAATGCCGAATTCTTACAATTCTCTTGTCTTCTTGCTTGTCTGAAAGGTGTTTTGTTTATCCAGGTTTTCGTCTTCGAGGATAATACTTGTAGTCCAAACCTGATTTGTGTGTGCGGCGTGAAGCATTCCGCAGACTAGGTAAACTATAAACAAGAGAAAAACTTTTTTTTAGGAAAAGCGCGCGGCGAGGGGGGGGGGGGCGCAGATATGGGAGTGAGCAGATTCTACTCTTTTGTCTTCATATTTTCCCAATGGTAGTCCATAGGTCTGTTTTTTATGCTAAATTGTAACGTTTCCTACAATAGCAAGATCTTTATTTCCAAACATTGGAAACTAATAGTGGCTTTACGTGAAACATTAGTAGACCAAAGAATAATAGTGGCTTTCCGTGAACACATTAGTAGACCAAAGAATAATAGTGGCTTTACGTGAACACATTAGTAGACCAAAGAATAATAGTGGCTTTACGTGAACACATTAGTAGACTAAAGAATAATAGTGCCTTTACGTGGACACATTAGTAGACCAAAGAATAATAGTGGCTTTACATAAACGCGAGCCGCGATAGCTCAGTGGTTAGTGAACTGGACTACTAAGGTCAAGAGGTAGGGTTCGATCCCAACCGACGGCTTCCGGGTTCACCCAGCCTTTAATGGGTACCTGATTTTTTTCTGGGAAAGTGAAGCGGCACGGGCGTAATACAAAATAGCTTTTAATGTCAGTCAGTGGTCTTCAACCTTAGAGTTACACAGCCAGCAACTTTCTTGTTGGCAACATAACTTCAAGCTGAATGTAAAACGTTTATAATTTATAGATTAGATTCAAATGCATAAAAGAATGCATGCGGAAAAAAGATAAAAGTTACTGTGTTTTTTTTTTTAAAGAAAAGGCATTTAAGCCATTCATTATTATTAAACTGCTCTCATAGTTAAGTATGTAGAATATTGTAATGTTAGTTAAAATCTAGACTGTTGATTGTTTACAATCTATCGATACATCAAACACGTTATTGCAGATTAATTCTTGTACATGGTGCAGTGATCATTTCGGTTAGTTATGAATTAAATTTAATTTAAATTATATATATATATATATGTGTGTGTGTGTGTGCGTGCGTGCAAGAGAGAGAGAGAGAGAGAGAGAGATGCAGCACATTAATTAGATTAATAGGTACATAACTTAATATTGGTGTTACTACAACGGTTATATCGAACGGGATATAAAACATTTACTTTCAGGCTGGGAGATCGCATTAGATGAAAGGTGATTTCATTGATTACTGAGTTATTTCGAGGATTCCACATGTAATGCCTCATTCTAAATATTATGTTGCCCACAAAAGTTATACAAGTTAGGTTCATTGCCCACAAAAGTTATACAAGTTAGGTTCATTGCCCACAAAAGTTATACAAGTTAGGTTCATTGCCCACAAAAGTTATACAAGTTAGGTTCATTGCCCACAAAAGTTATACAAGTTAGGTTCATTGCCCACAAAAGTTATACAAGTTAGGTTCATTGCCCACAAAAGTTATACAAGTTAGGTTCATTGACCGCAAAAGTTATACAAGTTAGGTTCATTGCCCACAAAAGTTATACAAGTTAGGTTCATTGCCCACAAAAGTTATACAAGTTAGGTTCATTGCCCACAAAAGTTATACAAGTTAGGTTCATTGACCACAAAAGTTATACAAGTTAGGTTCGTTGCCCACAAAAGTTATACAAGCTAGATTCATTGCCCACAAAAGTTATACAAGTTAGGTTCATTGCCCACAAAAGTTATACAAGTTAGGTCCTGAGTGTAAAATTCTGAAGACCACTGCTGTGATTGACTGAAAGCGTTAAAGATTAATTTGCTGCGCGTTTATGCATTGACATGGTGACAAAGATCAAACATGTTTTGATGTTTATTTCAGTAGGTCCGGTTGTTGTCTTAAGGTAGGCGAAGTTAAGTATGATCCAGCACTGACCTAATTCACCGTCGTAACTCCATTCAGCGGCCTGGCTTACAGCTACTCCTGGGGAAGACATAAAACACAACAAAAATATAGTTATGACGTGTTACCTTGTTTTCAACTGACAGTCATGTTTATGACAATTTGTAACATAGAATAGTGATAAGTTAGAAACATTGTATCAACAGAAATCAATTCTGGGAAAACCGGTTCTCAGAATCGACATAAATCTCTTTAAATCTGAAGCTTGCTGTAGTTAGAGAATTGATCTCAAGTTAATAGAGACCAACTGTTGTTTAGATTCAAATCTCAAGCTTGCTGTAGTTAGAATTTGATCTCAAGTTAATAGAGACCAACTGTTGTTTATAGTAAAACCTGAAGCTTGCTGTAATTAGAATTGATCTCAAGTTGATATAGACCAACTTTTGTTATTTAGATACAAATATTAAGCTTGCTGTATATAGAATTGATCTCAAAAGACCAACTATTGATGTTTAATCCTCTCTTTGATATTTTTGCTCAGATGAATCTGAAAATCTGCTATGTCAGTATATCTCACACGCAGACAGAAGACGGTTATGCATATCACGGAATACGTCGATTTGTTTACCGTACCGAGGTGACCCTTACTGGCGTACATAACCAATTTGGGCATGGGGCTGTTTAAGACATGGTAATCATGTTACATTATTACAGTAATAATATGCCAATTTCAATAAATTCGCTCCTATATAGCTTTTTCGTGGTCGGCTCTTGGGACTAGTGTTCTCGTAACATGTATTGAAGGGTCGTTGCCTTGTGTTTTGTTTTTTCTGTCGTATCACGCAGCCAAACCATTTTATCTGTTGTTTCTCTATGGCGGGAATTATTCATATCTTTTTCCGCAGTTCTTCATTTTTTATTATATTTTTCAGGCTGTTTCCTGTCATTCGTTTAATACATATATTCTCGGTAAAGGTTGTTTTTCTTGCATCTAGTGTCCAGGTCTGTCATTGGTAGCCCAACGTTGGAATGAAGTTTTGTATTGTAGAGTTTTACCTCTACTTAGTTCCTTGTTGGACATTAGTGATGATAGCTGTCCTATGATATAACAAGCTTTGTTGCATCTTGAGTTTATTTCTGCTGCTTGTGAAGTGTCGTTTGTCATTAGACTTTCTAGATATTAAAATTCCTCCACTTGTTTTAGTTGTCTGCCGTCCATTGTTATGTTGATATTCTATTGTTTTCCGATATTCATTATTTCTGTTTTGTTGATGTTGATTTACATGTTGTATTGAGTTTTTCTGCTGCTAAGTCTATTTAAATGTTCTTGTAGGTGTTCTATTTTTCCTTGTATGGTAAGCCCCGGTATCACTGCAAACGAATTAAAATCCATAATTGTTCAACCGCCCGTGCCAGTGGAATCATCCGAATTAATATATCATCTCCAAAACAAAGAAAGGCAGCTGCAATCTCCATCATAGCAGTCTCAGCACACGCCAAAAGACAAATAGAAGCTCGTTAATCTCCTGTCTCCGATGGGTTGACTAACTTACACATGTTGTCCCTGTAAGTAATAAACAATTCATAGGTATAGTACACGTACCTATCTTACTCCTGGTCTAACTTCAAAACGATCAGTGTAGCCTGCTGCTGTTCTGACTGTGCAGCATTGTGTCGATGTAGAGTTTTCAAAAGGTTGGCTAGATGTTGGCTTTCTCAGTATGTTGTTAGTATCCCCCCATATTTGTTTTTTGTTCACTCGGTAGAATGCTTTTTCTTGGTCAATGAAAGCTATGTGCAAATTTTGATTGTGTCCTGTCGTCTTTCTTGTAAGCTGTTTTAGGGTTAACAGTGCATCAATACATCTATTTTTTTTTTTTATAAACCCATTTAAAAATTCCTAAACTGTGGTTCTATTATTGGCCTGAGCCTTTTTTCCCCATAATTTTTGCGTAGAACTTTTCCACTCGGCTGAGAACGGAGATACCCCTATAATGATTGCAGCCTCTCTTGCTGCATTTCTTTTTCGACATTGGTACTATGATCGCCTGTTACCAGTCTTCTGTGGGTTTTTATTGGTGTCATCTTGCATCGAATATTCTGTGCAGTCGTTTAACTCCTGTTTCTCCTGCTGCTTCTATTATTTCTACTGGTATTTTGTTTATCCCTGGGGCTTGATTTCTTGGTGCGCATTTGATTACTTGTACGATTTCCTCTTTCATAATGTTGGGCTCAGCGTTTATGCATTCTTGCGTGGTTTTTGTTGTGTTATTGGTAGTTGGTGTCATGTTCAGCAGGTCTTCAACATATTCTTTCCATCTCTGTTACATTATTAGGTATTTTATATTACTGTCCATCTTCTCATCTATGAGTTCAGTGGAATCGTGGTTCTCTTTTCTCGCTCTTGTTGCTTTTACTTCTTTGTATAAGTCTCTGGTGGCTGTCTTGAAGTCCAGGTGGTTTGCTTAACTACTTTGATCCATATTATAATTTTTTTTTCATATATATGCATATTTTTCATATTCTTCTTGGTTCTTCTCCCTCCAATCTTTAGTTTTTTCTTTTCTTTAACTGCATCTCTGATTGCATCGTTCTACCATGGGGTGCTCTTCTTTCGTCTGTCCTTAGTTTTGTTTCACATACTGTTGTTGCAATGTTGATTATTGTTTTCTTAAACTGCTTCCATGAGTGTAACCGTAACGATTGTAGCGTGTCTGTGATATTAGGGATAGCTGTGCTGTCGATTACTCTTTTCTTGTTCTGTTTTCTTGTTAGTGTAAACTTTATCTTGCTTCTACAGATAGTGTTGTTCTACTTGTACCAGGTGTACATTTGTGACTCTTTTGTGTTTGGAGAATATGTTGGTGATGAACAAATCATCTAACTTACATAATTCCAGCTGTCTGCTTTCATTTGCATTTATTTCAGGTGTCTTATCGCCATAGGGTCCTGGAATATCTCTGTTATCGCTATTGCGTTTCCCAAACCTTCCATAAAAATCGCTCATCACTAACATGTCTTCACTTTTATCAGTCTTGTTAACAATTTCATTTAGTGTGTCATAGAATTCTTCACTGTCTTTTTCATTACTGTTACATAGTGTAACATGGTGTGGATTTGTATGTAACATGTTTTTCGGTCATTTTGTAGTAGTTTGGTTGTGATTATTCTTTCTGAGTTGTATTTTATTTCTAGAATATTCTTTGCGCGTTCTGGGTCAATGATTAAGCCCACTCCGTATGTGCTCTTTCTGTGATATCGACTCCTGTGAACATTATCGTGTAGTTCATGTGTGTTTTCTTTACTTGTCCTTTTACTCTGGTGTCGACTAATCTTAATAGTTTGATTTTCCTCTTTGTTATTATTTCTTCTATAAGTTTTACATCTTTGTTCTTTATTCCGCATATGTTGGTGGTTGCTATTTTAATTTCTTGTCTGTCTCCATGTTCTATAATCTCTCTGAGCATAATGTTTACCCCTTACCGACCTGCTAAATACGTCGCGAGTTAATGGCTTAATTTAAACACGTACGTATGGGACAGCCTGGCAAATGTTTGCCCCACGTGTGAGATCACTAGGTGTCACGAGCGAAATTGTTACCGGTCTATTGTTAACTTTTTAGATGTTTACATTTTAGAAATACTTATCTGATCCTGTCCTGCTTCTTGTATAGAATCATAGGGGATAGCTGTCCCAATATTTGATTGTATCATCAGATCGAAATACCCTCATTGGGACATATATACATATATATATATATATATATATATATATATATATATATATATATATTGTTTCCAATTATTGTTTTGTACTTCTTGCTGTATTTTATTTGAACACACCCCACGTGCAACGTCTATTTAATGTGGACAATAATTCTGTATTTAATTGATGTTACTTGTTCTTGGATATACGTTTGTCATCATGTTGCGGGGCCCAACCTGAATCGTAGATTTGTAAATAGGTGGAACTGTCAAGAGTACCTATTTATTGGCCGTTTGTACTGACGAGGTTCGCTAGCATGAATTTGCATGTTACTTAACGTATAATTTGACATACAGAGAACATAGTGTCAAGGTATTATTTGTTTTCCATGAAGGTGATGTAATCAGTCTGACTTCAGACATAATTCCCCCAGAGAAACCTTTGTACCCATCCACTTAGACGAGATTTTTTTTAATTCACAAGAACCCGAGAAAGAAGACAAAAGAAAGGTAGACAAAGGATTTTGGAAACATAGATTAATAAGACAGGTCTGGTGGAGCACCACCCCACGGAAAACAATCACGGATTGATGTAAGTTTGGGGATTTTGTTGTTGCCTACTAAGAAAGACTTCTTAATGCGCGCACCCAGCAATTGCTTTGGTCATCTGTTTTCATGAGTGTCAAACATGTAATATTGATTTCTTCTTTGAATTGAAATATAGTGAGAAGTTCATTGCTTGTACTGTAGAAGAATAATCTACAAATAGAATTACCTTTATATATATATATATATATATATATATATATATATATAAAAGAGAGAGAGAGAGAGAGAGAGAGAGAGACTGACTAAAACTGTTTTAAATTCAATGGCAATTCAAGCTAGTCCTAAATTAAAGAAGGCGGGGAAACGAAGCTTCCGTTGATTTCCATGACCTGTCCATTGACTTTCACATCTCACTGGAAGGATAGATGTCACTGTTGGCTACCTACTGTTTCTCTATCCTCTAACTGTTATTTCTGTATTGGCACATCTAACTGAAAGGATAGATATCCTAATGCATCTCTTTCCTATAACTATTAGTTCTATATTGGAACATCTAATTGGAAGAATATATATCCTAATGCATCTCTTTCCTATAACTGTTAGTTCTGCATTGACACATCTAACTGAAAAGATAGATATCATATCAATGTTGGATACCTCATGCATCTCTTTCCTCTAACTGTTAGTTCTGTATTGGCACATCTAACTGAAAGGATAGATATCACATCAATGTTGGATACCTCATGCATCTCTTTCCTCTAACTGTTAGTTCTGTATTGGCACATCTAACTGAAAGGATGTTGTATTGGCACATACTGCGTCGATCTTTATACACACCCAAACACGTGAAATTTCTCCTTCAGTTATATACGCAACTACACAGACATAAAACTGGGTGACAAAATAAATATTAGACACAAGTGTAGAGAAATTGGAGAGAAGGTCCATGTTTGAGGACCTACAATGTTATGACTGTTTTCCGTGTGGGCTAATGCGTGTATTGTAATATGTCATTTCCTTAAGTTTCAGGATGTGTGAAATCAAAGGAAGGAAATATAATAATGGGACAGGAGAAGACAATGGAAAGATGGACAGAATATATCAGTCAACTCTATGATGATGAAAGACCAGAATTAAACAATTCAAATGAAGACACAGGACCACCAATAATGGAGAGTGAAAGAGGACGCAATTCAACACATGAAAAGAGGCAAAGCTCCAGGTCTCGACAATATAACAATCGAAGAGATAAATGCATTAGGAGAGTTGGGAGTACAAATCATAACAAAACTACTCAATGACATATATAATACTGGACACATACCTGAAGATCTACTAAAATCTATCTTTGTAGCCATGCCGAAGAAGTCAGGCGCCACTGATTGTGAAGACCATCGCACTATTAGTCTCATGAGCCATATGACTAAAATATTACTAAGAATTATCATGAGACGTATAAGGAACAAAATAAAACCAGAAATAAGTGAGGAACAATGTGGATTTGTGGAAGGAAAGATGTACCAATAATGCAATATACATCTTAAGAACATTGATAGAAAGATCTATAGTGGTAAAGAAAGATCTATGTATGTGCTTTATAGACTACACGAAAGCATTTGACAAAGTAAAGCACGTGGAAATAATAAATATGCTGGAGAAATTAAACATTGATGGCAAGGATCTGCGAATCATAAAAAACATGTACTGGCAACAAACAGCAGCTATACGAATTAACAACCAAACAGGACAATTTCAATTTATAAAACAAGCAGTCAGACAAGGCTGTGTTCTGTCGCCGAATTTGTTTTCACTTTACAGCGAATATATTATGAGATCAATAGCAGACAAAAAAAGGAATTGAAGTCAACGGTCACAACATAAATAATTTACGATATGCTGATGACACAGTCTTAATAGCAGAGACAGAGAATGAACTACAAGAAATGATAGACATAATAGTAAAAGAAAGCAACAAGAAAGGTCTCCGTCTGAATAGTAAAAAAACAGAAGTGATGGTTATATCAAAGAAACAATCATCACCATCATGCAGCATACAAATAAACAAGACAAATCTGAAACAAGTGCAACGTTTGAAATACTTGGGCACAGTGATAACAGATGGAAGATGCAACACAGAAATAAAAAGCAGACTAGCTCACGCCAAAATAGCATTTCAGAAAATGAAAAATATCGTATGCAACAAATCTATGTCAATAGAAATGAGAAAGAGAGTTCATCGATTCTATATAGAACCAATTCTGACCTATGGAAGCGAATCATGGACAATAGACAAACAAATGAAAAGACGATTAGAGGCCACAGAGATGGGATTTCTCAGAAGAATGTTGAAAGTTCCCTGGACAGCTAAAAAGACCAATGAGAAAGTTCTCAAAGAGGCCAACACAAAAAGGGAGCTCTTAAAAAACACCAGAAAGAAGCAATCAACATTTTTTGGGGCACATCATGAGAAGAGGAAAGTTGGAATACTTGGTTACAACTGGCAAAATAAAAGAAAAGAGAGATCGCGGACGACAAAGAGAGAAAATACTGGATAGCTTGGTGTCATGGCATGGAAAACAGTCAACAACAGAACTCATACGATGCACTGTGGATAGAAGATTGTGGAAGGACATGATCGCCAACGTCAACTGGTACGGCACATGGTGATGATGATTTCCTTAAAGCGTGTCCGTAGGCGTTGTCTATAAATTATAGTTTTATATAAACCGTGCACGGTTTGCATGATTTGTTAGCTAATGTCACCTTGAGACCTGTGTACCGGGTTGTCCTTTTACAGGGCAATTAACTGCCCTTGGCTGTGTTATAATCTTGCAGGAATATAAGAGACGAACGAACAGACCTGACGTAAACGCAGTTGTAATATTACATCAACATTACCATATACTATCTATAATATGTGCCCTAATAATGTTTATGCTGTATATAAATTCGAATTGTTGAGAGTGACCCGATTGCTATAACCATAGCTTCTCAAGCGCAAATGATCACTTCTTTCCACATGTAATGTTAAGGCATTTGATTACTTGGATCTGCTTTTTCTCTTCCCACTTTCTTTGTCTTTCTGTTTAAGATAATTTTGTGTGTCTTTCTGTACTTTTTTTTTACTCTATTTGTTCAGTTCTCCGTGGTTTTCCAAGACATTCCTTTTCATACACACATATGCATGCACGCACGCATACGTATATGTCATTAGACATTTAGAATATATGCCTTGAATAACATTCGGGGCTTAATTTTAAATACTACGATAAACAAATAATACGATAAACAAATAATACGATACTGATTATTAGATACAGTTGTTGAAAGAAGTGAGAAAGGGGGACTTAGTTTAATTGGGGGAAAAAACATAAGTTTTGTGGATCTCAAAAGACAGATTTCTTCTATGTACAATGATATTATTATTCTCCAACGACCATGATTCATTCCGACTAGGACTCCGGACTCTCTTATGAAGGCTGCTGTCTGTTTCAGTGATTTGGGTGGGACATCCGAGTCGGGTAGGGTTTCTCTTCCATGGTGGTGGTCTTCTCTGTCCTGTGTGCTGGGGGAAATCATGTAGTATGTGTTTTGTTGTCATATCATCTAGGGTACGGAGGCATAGACTGGTTCCGTTTCCATATATATATATATATATATATATATATATATATATATATATATATATATAGTGCAAAGTTTAAGCAAAAAAGGAGTATATCAACAAAGAGACAAAGGCCAGAACACTATCGCTTACATTTGAACTTCTACTCCTGAGTGAGAGGAAACTGTACATTTTGAAAGCCAAGAAGCTAATATTCTAGTTAGAGAATAACTATCACACTTAACCGTTATCGTTGAGTGTTGAAAAGTAAAATTATAATATTAGATCGCATCGTGCAAGATCAAAACAATCGTCACATCTTTTTTTGTTATCTATCATAAGGTCACGGTACAATTCGTAAACTATAAGCAGTTGTCCTGAATCAATTAGAAAAGATTTTCGACTTGCATCTGACGTATTCATCCTTAGCAAACACTTTTTTTTAAGCCTAATGCATATTTGTCATACACTTAAAACGATGATCAGATCACCGAACCGTTTGGTTGCTATTAAACACGAACAGCAAAACAGTAGAGATCAGTCCAGTAGCTCCGCAAATTATTATGAGCTCTGTGCGACTAATACTATTTTGTTTTGAAAACAGTATCACTTTGTTTATGTTTCCATTGAATTTCTTCACGATGTATTTGATAAGTACATTGAAAGTAAGCAAGGGTCAGTTCCATGAAAAATGGAAACGAGAACACCCAAAGCATAAAGAGAGTGACGGATGCCACCAACTATCAAGGAGGGATCAAGTCATTATACTTCGCCTACACACTGACCACAATAGAATGAGAAATCACATGTTCACCAAATTCAAAATAGGTGCAACCAGCCTATGTCACTGTACACTGGACAATATGACTACAACACATGTTCCACAGGATTGCCCCCAGTACACAGACCTGAGAAGAGCAATGGGGTCCACGCCCATCTCCCTGGAAGAAAAACTGTATGGAGCAATCGATTCGCTTAAACAGACAGCTGACTTTATGAGAGAGTCTGGAATCCTACTCTTGAGTCTTGATCGCAGAGAGAGAGAGAGAGAGAGAGAAAGTAAGCATTTGGAATTATTGCTGGTGTTGTTAGTGTGTATACTGCCGCATAAAATATTTCTATGTTGAACGTTGTAGATAGAGAAAGGAAGGAAGAGAGGGAGGAAGGAAGGAAGAGAGGAATGGAGAGAGGGGGTGAGGGCGAAGGGAGGAAGGAAGGAGTTGAGGAGGTGAAGGTAGGACACACACATTCAAACATAAACAAATGCATTCACCAACACTCACATATATTCGAACAAATACATTGTGAACGTATATGTTATCTTATACTTCTTGTATTTACTTTTTGTCTGTCCTGTTCTAAGTGCAAGGATCTGTGGGTAGTGAGAAATCAGACTCATCATCCACCGCTCTGTGATTTCTAGCTCAGTAAACAGTTCCTTTCACATTTATGGGATTATGTGGAAACAATTTTCTGAAACTATCGGTATTTAGATTGTGAAAGTATTGATACCTCCTTATGTGATCACATATTATGCGAGATATTGCTCTGTTTAATTGGTATCATAAAATGGTAAACACATAGGTCGATTGTGTCGAAACTGATTACAGCTGTTTAGTTATGAAGTCCATTTATGTTAGTCTTGTAAGCGAAACGCATCACCAACTTTACAATTAATTTATCTTTAAAATTATATTAGTAATGTATCATTAAAACTGTATTAGTAATGTATCATTAAAACTATATTAGTAATGTATCATTAAAACTGTATTAGTAATGTATCATTAAAACTATATTAGTAATGTATCATTAAAACTGTATTAGTAATGTATCATTAAAACTATATTAGTAATGTATCATTAAAACTATATTAGTAATGTATCATTAAAACTATATTAGTAATGTATCATTAAAACTGTATTAGTAATGTATCATTAAAACTATAATAGTAATTTAACGAGGTATTACCATGAGGTCTGATTTGAGACAAGTCAATGCTTCTTTACCCTGCTATTCATGAATGTGGACCACATATGCAGATAAACCGCGGCGTTTAAAGCACTAACATCAACGCTAAATAATGATAATATTTAAATGTATTGAATGAAGCATATACATATTAACATATGGAGATTGATACAAATTAAGAGAAGTCATAAACTGGAGATACATAAAATCAAAGATCTGTTTCGAAAACAAGGAATTAAAATAAGTTAACGATTTCAAGTATTTCAGAAAATTGTATCGAAAGAAAAAGTTGATGTTGATATAGTAAATAGATGTAACAAGACAAACGTGTTGCACCAACTCAGAGTTAAGTCAAGTAATGTAGACTTTAAACGTTGATATCGCAAACATTAGCAACCAGATACAACAACAGAATGTGTGTGTTAATCAGAAATAAAGAAGAGTTGTGTTATAAGACATGTATTGGTTCTTGATCATGAACTTACATCATGCACATAAATCACTGATACAGTCACCGACAGTTGCTGACGAAACGAGTCACATTTTTTTTAATAATCAGTTTTTATTTCATTCGCATCTTGTAAGAAACAAGAAAGGTTCCATGATATAAGTACCCGAGTCTCAGTGAAATACGTACTCATAAAGACGCCAAATCCTATATCAATGTACACCAACAGTCACGTTTTATCAGTTGACAAGAGTCTGCTGGTCTGTTTTTCCCGTCACATCCAGTTTTGTTCTTGTTAAAATTATTGAATTAATATATTTACAGTTACTAACTATTTTGGGGTATACATTTTTTTAAAGTGTAAACTGAATCAAATAGTAAAGAGACTTACCAGAAAGAAGTATACAAATCGAAACGCAAAATTCGGTGACATCCATCACAAGTCAAACCTGGAACAGAACACAATGGATTATTGCTTTTCACGTACGTTCGCCTACTAGGAGGGGAAGTTGGTAACCTGGCCAGCAGTAAGGAGTGGAGATTAAGTAAATACTTCAGCGGAGTATATACCCTGGGCGGATCCTAATGACTACCAGGCCCACAAGGTGACCTCGTTGTTTAAGAAATGCTAAATGTAGCTTAACCTAAAACACTGCGAGAGTGTAGCTTATTATAATTTATAATTAGTCTCGAGTATAATCTGAATCATAGAGTTGATGTCACTACGTCTCTTGTCTTAGTTTCACTGGCAGCTTTCCTTTATACCAGTGAACTTGACTATATAGTCATGATTTAACCACTCAAAGTTACAATGACAGGGTACAAAGATAGTTCATCCATTCATCCAGAGTTCATCCAAAAATACCCTTTGTTCTTGCTTGGGGCGACAGGTCAGAGTTCGCGCATCCAAGTATGACCAACATTTGTTCAGGCCATCACATCTGGAACCGGAGATGTCAGAGTTCTCGAATTGTCGGCTGTTATGTTGAATAACAACGGTTTTTACTGAAAGAGAAAATCACTTAATTAAAAACAGTCTTGTGAGATGTGACTATTGTATTCTAATTTTTTCCTCTGAGGTCAAATCATTAAAATGCTCCTTTTACAAAATTGACGGTATGCCTTATAAATGATTATGTTCTCGTGCACTCAAGGCTGTCTTGTCACTCAGCTCTCACATGAAGCCACTAATCCCCTCCCCCGGCCACGCATTGTAGAGTGAGCAATGGCCAGATCTGGCTGTGAAGAGATCAAACATTTAGAGGAAACGAAGAAAACACAAATACTTTTGTTGATGTCGTATTAAAGGCGCGACACTCTTGAAGACTGTAACAGAGGAAAACAATTAAGATAGGATGGCCACATATCTGTGGGTGTGGCTGCAACATAACATTTTGTGTTCACCTTTTTTTCCCCTCATTATTATCACATTAATTTTTTTTTTAAAGTAAGAAATGTTGAATTAATGTATTAGATCTGAGCATCGACACGTAGACAGTACTTGAGTGGATGGAGAAGAAAGTTTCTCGTTTGTTGCTCGATGCACGTTATCTATTACAACGGATGCTTGTCAGTGGCTGTTTAGTCACTGTGTTTCCACATGGTTACTTTAGTTTATGAATGGTGTCACATATAACTTATATCGGGACATAGTGGTGTACATTGGGACATAAGTTTGTTATTTATTTCTGGTTTGCTGTTATGACACACAATAGACGAACATGTTTCACTGGATTCTTGCTCGACAAAAAAATACAATGAAATAATCAATCATTGTCACTTAATTGACGTTTCAATCAACAAGATTGTATAAAATAAAATTTGCATAAAATAAGGACTGTGTTATAAAGATTGTATAAATAAAGAATGTAATAAATAAGAAATATATAAAATAAGGATTGTATAAAATAATGGTTGTATAAAATGACTTGATAAAATAAGGACTATATACAGTAAGGAATGTATAAAATAAGGACTATATACAGTAAGGAATGTATAAAATAAGATTTGTATATTATAATATATAACTTGAGCCAAGAGTATAATCCAACTTATTACTTCTTTTTGTTTTAACTAAAAGTTGACTTAGTTACTAGGCATTAGGCTAAACAAGTTCCACTTGTCAATTTATGTTTACAGTTATTGTGACTCTTATTTGTAAACAGTAGTTTCAAACATAATAAGTATAATACTACGCGCTTTTCATGATGCCATCATTCATTTATCAAGTCTTGTATGCAAGTCAGCGGAGAATCAGTTTGCCAGCTAATATTCTTTAAAGACAGCATGCCAATTTGTGTTTGAAGACACACAATTTTATACATAGAACTAGCTCATTTAACTCTCAAGGACTAACCTATCAATAAACCACAAAGAATCAACTAATAATTTCACCACACAGAAATAACTCATCATTTCACCACCCAGAAATAGCTCATCATCTCCACCACACAGAAATAACTCATCATTAGACCACCCAGAAATAGCTCATCATTTCACCACACAGAAATAGCTCATCATTTCACCACCCAGAAATAACTAATTATTTCACCACACAGAAATAACTCATCTCACCACACAGAAATAACTCATCATCTCACCACACAGAAATAACTCATGATTTCACCACCCAGAAATAGCTCATCATTTCACCACCCAGAAATAGCTCATCATCTCACCACACAGAAATAACTCATCATTTCACCACCCAGAAATAACTCATCATCTCCACCACACAGAAATAACTCATCATTTCACCACCCAGAAATAACTCATCATCTCAACACACATAAATAACTCATCATCTCACCTCGAAGAAATAACTCATCTCACCACACAGAAATAACTCATCATTTTACCACACAGAAATAACTCATCATCTCACCACACATAAATAACTCATCATTTCACCACACAGAAATAACTCATCATTTCATCATCATCATGTGCCATACCGGTAGGCGTAGGCGATCATGTCCTTCCACAATCTTCTATCTACAGTGCATCGCATCAGTTCTGTTGTTGACTGTTTTCCATGCCATGCCACCAAGCTATCCAGCATTTTCTTTCTTTGTCGTCCGCGATCTCTCTTTCCTTTTATTTTGCCAGTTGTAACCAAGTATTCCAACTTTCCTCTTCTCATGATGTGCCCAAAAAATGTTTGATGTTTTTTAGGAGTTCCCTTTTTGTGTTGGCCTCTGAAAATTTCCTCATTGGTCTTTTTTAGCTGTCAGGAAACTTTCAACATTCTTCTGAGAAATCCCATCTCTGTGGCCTCTAATCGTCTTTTCGTTTGTTTGTCATTTCACCAAACAGAAATAATTCTTCATTTCACCACACAGACATAACTAATCATTTCACCACACAGAAATAACATCATTTCACCACACAGAAATAACATCATTTCACCACACAGAAATAACATCATTTCACCACACAGAAATAATTCATCATTTCACCTCACAGAAATAACTCATCATTTCACCAAAGATAACTTAATCATCCTTTAACTATGTGGTACTGAGCCACTTCATCTATGGTTTCGGTCTGGGTAAATACTCTGCCCCTCTGTTATTACATTTGCAAACTTGCCAAGTCATCTACTGGGTCCGAACCTATTTTAGTTGGCTGGTGAAACCAATGCGCAATCACTCAACTGCTATGCTAATTTAACGTAGACGTTTTGCTACAGAATATGGCAGATAGCTCAGATAAGAGCTGACATGACTAAGAATACCTTGTATTAATTTACAAGCTCTCAAGCAAATCGTTACTTCTTCTGAATTCCGATAACCAGTCGGATTGTTCTGCTCGCATTTAGTCGTAAAATTATCAACCTACATGCACAGTTGTAGACTGAATCTTCAAAAGAACAAACCTATCATTTTATGCTTTAGATATACTGAAGTCTCTCAATAATTGAATTAGATAGTGATGTCTCTCTATAATTGAATTAGATAGGTATTGAAGTCTCTCAATAATTGAATAGGATAGGTAGTGAAGTCTCTCAATAATTGAATTAGATAGATAGATAGATAGTTTAGTCTCTCAATAATTGAATAAGATAGTGAAGTCTCCCAGTAATTGAATTAGATAGTGAAGTTTGTCAATGCTCTAATATTAAAAAATAACACCGACTATTGAGGGACCAGCATAGAAATTCCAACAAACAGAAGCTGGGATAAAATTCCAGCAGGACAGAGAAAGATGAGGCGAATTAGGAATGTGTATAGGCAGGAAGCTACGATAGCAATCAAGTTGAACTATTTGCATAATAAGTTGCGAGAATTGTACACCTATCGGTCTGCCTGGCATGCCTTGGAATCAATTATTTTAATTACTTAACAAAGAAGTATATATTTCACAAATTGGTTCGTAAGTAACATCAGTCAGGCAGTTAGGGCACAAGCTTTTCATTCTAAATAGTACTAAGTTCGAACAGCCTTCAACTAACTCAATGGTCATCACTATGTAATACTGAGAGTATTTGAGGTGTCTGACACTACTCTGCCTGCACGGTTGTATGTTATAGAATAGATCCACTTTGCTGTTTACTGTGGCAACAAACTGTGACTTATATGCAGCCAATCCAAGAAACTGGGACTTACATGCAGCCAATCAAAGAAACTATAACTTACATGCAGACAATCCAACAAACTGTGACTTACATGCAGCCAATCAAAGAAACTGTGATTTACATGCAGCCAATCCAACAAACTGTGACTTACATGCAGCTAATAAAAGTAACAAGCTATGTTTGATCCTCACTTGTTGTATGGCAACTATTCATTACATCATCATCATCATCATCATCATCATCATCATCATCGTGTGCCCTCTCCGCAACGAAGGTTGGCTACCATGGATCGCCATTCTACTCTGTTTCTTGCTTTGATGGTGCAGGCTGACATAGATTGACTTGTCCATCTTTTGATGTAATCAAAGAAACTATGACTTACATGCAGCCAATCCAACAAACTGTGACTTACAAGCAGCCAATCCAACAAACTGTGACTTACATGCAGCCAATCAAAGAAACTGTGATTTACATGCAGCCAATCCAACAAACTGTGACATACATGCAGCCAATCAAAGAAACTGTGACTTACATGCAGCCAATCCAATAAACTGTGACTTGCATGCAGCCAATCAAAGAAACTATGACTTACATGCAGCCAATCCAACAAACTGTAACTTACATGCAGCTACTAAAAGTAACAAGCTATGTTTGATCCTCACTTGTTGTATGGCAACTGTTCATTACATCATCATCATCATCATCGTGTGCCCTCTCCGCAACGAAGGTTGGCTACCATGGATCGCCATTCTACTCTGTTTCTTGCTTTGATGGTGCAGGCTGACATAGATTGACTTGTCCATCTTTTGATGTTACTCGTCCATGTTAGTCTTGGTCTGCCTCTGCCTCTTTTGCCTTGTATTTTTCCTTCCAATATTACTTTTAGTAGGCTGTTGTGTCTTTTAATATGCCCCAAAAATTTAATTTGTCTTGTCTTAATTGTGTTCAGCAGTTCTCTTTTTTTTCAGTTGTTTTAAAACTTCATCGTTTGTTATCTTTTGTTTCCATCCAATTCTACCTATTCTTCTATAAATCCACATTTCAAAGGCTTCAATTTTCTGTTCTGTTTTCTTGTCTAATTAAATTCATTACGCAAATGTAAAAATACATAGTTATAGGAAGAAAAGAAAATACAGGTCATACATTGATCATGTTTGGACATATATGATGGATAAACGTTAGAATTTGTTTCTTATCATAACATACTATATATGTTAATTCAGAAATAAATTACTAATAATTAAGTGGACAGGAAAAGGACATGCAACATCTGTAGTTGTATTAGTATTACTCTTTATACAAATTATAATTTCGCGTGAATTAAAAGCGTTCACCTAAAAGCTCCAAGCGGAACATAGTTTGAAAACCTCTACTTTGCTCCGTGATGTCATTTGCTATGTCGGGTTTACCTTGTACTGACGAATTGTCCTCCGCGGTGACGTTTGAGTCATGCTGCACTTGGACGCTCCAACCAGCAGCAAAGTTGTTTGGCTTGAAAGTTACGTGTGTCAGTTTACAGGAGTCAACGATGGGAATTCTGGGGTAATAACGAAAAATGGCGAAGAACAGCAAGCACTACTTGTCAAATAAGAAGAGGAGCGCGACAGTAATTAAGTGCCTAATTAATTTATTTAGAGTTTACTTGTTACTGGCTTACTTGTATAACGGTCATGAAATGGACCTGTTTTGTGTCATAGTTGATAGTAAGTAAAAGTAAAGTATTCCCCTCACGCCAAGTGGCGTATAGGGAAATATGGTGTTAGTGACCCTATATTTTACAGACCTTCAGCACATGATTTTCGGGGTAATGTGGTCGGTATTACGCCCGTGCTGCTTTACTTTCCCAGAAAAAAATCCGGTACCCATTTAAGGCTGGGTGAACCTGGAAGCCGTCGGTTGGGATCGAACCCTACCCCTTGTCCTTTGTAGTCCAGTTCACTAACCACTGAGCTATCACGGCTCCCTCATAGTTGATAGAGAACAGCGTTTTTTTACGTTTTCTTGCCCCGGTAAATCCGATTTCAGCGTGAAATTTCTCGAATTGCTTTCACTTGACTTTCCCATCCCTCTTCATCATCATCATGTGCCATACCGGTTGGCGTAGGCGATTATGTCCTTCCATAATCTTCTATCCACGGCGCATCGTATCAGTTCTGTTGTTGACTGTTTTCCATACCATGACACCAAGCTATCCAGTATTTTCTCTTTTTGTTGTCCGCGATCTCTCTTTCCTTTTATTTTGCCAGTTGTAACCAAGTATTCCAACTTTCCTCATCTCATGATATGCCCGGAAAATGTTGATTGTTTCTCTCTGATGTTTTTTATGAGTTCCCTTTTTTGTGTTGGCCTCTTTGAGAATTTCCTCGTTTGGTCTTTTTAGCTGTCCATGGAACTTTCAACATTCTTCTGAGAAATCTCATCTCTGTGGCCTCTAATCGTCTGTTCATTTGTTTGTCTGTTGTCCATGATTTGCTTCCATATTTCAGAATTGGTTCTATATATATATATATATATATATATATATATATATATATATATATATATATATATATCTGACAGTGGCGGAGTAGTGTGTCCAGTATAATGATATATCATACCCTAATTTATCTGTGAACACTATTGTAGTCAAAACACAAACGTCAATGGCACACATTAAGATTGAGTTCTCACCGACCATTTCGCAGGCCGACAGTGCACTGACGGTATGTGAGGTGCAAACATTTACAGACACCTATTGTCTGGACGAGCA
The DNA here is from genome assembly GCA_032433765.1 of Megaustenia siamemsis. NCBI lineage: Eukaryota > Metazoa > Mollusca > Gastropoda > Stylommatophora > Ariophantidae > Megaustenia > Megaustenia siamemsis. The sequence goes on from JAVIAB010000092.1 coordinate 156,284,757, forward strand.
TTCTTGGTCGTTTTGTGCAGTGTGTAGTGGGTGTAGCAAAGGCTGCAATGTCATCATCGGTACTTGTCACGGCAACTGTTCACATGGGATCTATGGACACGACTGTTCCGGGTCTTGTCTCAGTGTCTGCCCTTTATTTGAGGAAAAATCTGGAAAATGCCTACAATGTAAACATCTTGGCTATACCTGTAATGACACTTGTCCCGATGGTAATTTTGGGCTACAGTGCGAACAGATGTGTTCTGATGGCTGTGACATCATATGTACTCTCAAATGTCCGGACAACTGTTTCAACGACACATGTGAACAGTCGATCGAGAATCTGTACATGCAAGAGAACGTTCTATGGGTCAGACTGCACTCTCAAATCTCCGGACAACTGTTTAACGAAACCTGTGGTTCCCACGTTCAGAAGAGTCTGCCGACTACAACAAGCCCAAGCATATGGGCACTTTAATGTGTTTCTGTGATAGACATGGTTCATTTTTTGGTGTTTTTTAGTGAAACCATGGCTCATATCTTGCTGTGTTTCTGTCCTAGCCATGGCTCATATCTTAGCTTGTGTGTGCTGGCCATGGCTCATATCTTGGTGTGTGTCATGTTAGTCATGTCTCATATCTCGGTGTGTCCGTGTTAATCATGTCTCATATCTTTATGTGTGTCTGTGTTAAGTCATATCTCATATCTTAGTGTGTACCAGTGTTAGTCATATGTCATATCTTTGTGTGTGCATGTCTGGGTTCGTGATATCTCATATCTTTGTGTGCATGTTTATGTTAGTCATATCTCATATCTTTGTGTGTGCATGTCTGTGTTTGTTACATCTCATATCCTTGTGTGTGCATGGCTATGTTAGTCCCATCTCATATCTTTGTGTGTGCATATCTATGTTAGTCATATCTCTTATCTTTGTGTGCATGTCTATGTTAGGCATGTGTCATATCTTTGTGTGTGCATGTCAATGTCAGTTATATCTCATATCTTTATGTGCATGTTTATGTTAGTCATGTGTCATATATCTTGATGTGTGTCAGTGTTAGTCATGCCTCGTATCGCTGTGTGCATGTCTGTATTAGTCACATCTCATATCTTTGTGTGTGCATGTCTGTGTTAGTCACATCTCACATCTTTGTGTGTGTATGTCTGTGTTAGTCACATCTCACATCTTTGTGTGTCCGTGTCTGTGTTAGTCACATCTCATATCTTTGTGTGTGCATGTCTGTGTTAGTCACCTCTAGTGACTCGGGCAGATGGTGCTCGTAAACCTGGGAGGGCCTACCATCTAAGGACAGAATCCCCTTACAGAAAAGACAATCTGCTGCCTTGCATGAAGATTGGGGACAATCAAAGGCTAGGGAAAGCAAACCCGAATAAAATGCTGGCTGAAATCGGATGCACTGGGCCACTTGCGCAGAACACAGTGCAAAGTATTAACGGGTGTTCAGTCAGAGTGGATCTGACAGACTCTAATTGTGATGTTCTGTCTGTGGGGGCGATCAACACACTTAGCCTGACAGCTGACTTCATATGAGAGTCTGGAATCCTTACTCTGATTGAGTCCTGAACGCAGATATATATATATATAGCACCGATGAACTGTCTTTCTCATTTCTATTGACATAGATTTGTTGCATAAGATATTTTTATTTTCCGAAATGCTATTTTGGCCTGAGCTATTCTGCTTTTTATTTCTGTGGTGCATCCTCCATCTGATGTTATTAGTGTACCCAAGTATTTGACGCATTGCACTTGTTTCAGATTTGTTCTGTTTACTTATATGCTGCATGATGGTGATGGTTGTTTCTTTGATATGACTGTTACTTCTGTTTTCTTACTATTCAGACTGAGACCTTTTTTGTTGCTTTCTTTTACCATTATGTCTATCATTTCTTGTAGTTCATTCTCTGTCTCTGCTTTAAGACTGTGTCATCTGCATATCACAAATTATCTATTATGTTGTGACCGTTGACTTCAATTCCTTTTTTTTTAAATCTACTATTGATCTCATAATATTTTCGCTGTATATGATCCCATCCCTAATGGGATTCATAATAACATAACATCCATCATCAGGTTAACCTGCAATCAAGAACACCACGAGAAGGTGGAGTAAGATTTTGGTCAACTCAGAGTCCTTGCTCTGGTGCCAGCACTGTGTGTGTGTGTGTGTGTTTTGGGTGGGTATGTGGGTGTGGATGTGTGTGTGTGTACGTGCGTGTGTGTACACGCGCGCGGGCACACGTCATGATTAAACTTGTGTTGTTTTTAGGACCGTATACAAGTTTGCGATATATTATGTGTTTCTATACGAGCATTATGACGTGAGTTGTTGGTGTGCATGTTGAGTATATAAATGCGTTTGCTTAAAAGGGTTTACTGGGAAGAATTATTTTGAGAAGATAACGATAAATATAAGAAGAAAAGGTGTGGTACATTTTGATTGAAAACATTAGAAAGTGACACACGTGGGCGAACATACTTGAAAGTTCCACAATGGCACGGAGTAGAACCAACAGCAAAATAGAGAAACAGCGTTTTTGGCTGGAAGATAGATCAGGAGCTCCTTGATCGCCTTCCTCAGTCAGCACGACATTTTAGGAGAAAACGCTTTTGACATGTTTGCACACACGCACACATATACACACAGGCAGTCATAAGTTTATTAGTTGTGCGCTAAACACATATTTTTGTTCCTAAACGTTTCTATTTAGCCATTTGTTGATGAGCTCAGCCTCGCCTTATGCGGTTTCAAATGTTGACTCTCCTTCATTTCATAATTGTCACTGCCACATTTATATTCAGCATATGTTTCTTTTCAGCGCCTTGTTGCTAGCTGTCCGTTTTGTTAGCTGTCTGTATTTCTAGCTGTCCGTTTTGTTAGCTGTCCTGTATTTCTAGCTGTCTGTATTTCTAGCTTGTCCGTTTTGTTAGCTGTCCTGTATTTCTAGCTGTCTGTATTTCTAGCTGTCCGTTTTGGTAACTCTCCGTGTTGCTGGCTGTCATTCAGAGGAACCTCCTCCAAGTACGCTTCCGGTTATATAACAATTATATTGATATAACACATCATTGTAATTTTAAATACTGTTTCCTGCCTTCAAGTTCCCGGTCAGAAATAACCTGGTAACCTAAACAAGGTCGTAAAGTAAGATTATTTAAAATGTTATGGGACTTTAGGCTTTAGAACGGAATGACTTCACTGTAGAAGTCGCATTCCCATATTTGTTCAGTCCCCCCATTCCAACAATTAACAAAGTGATCATCCAGATCGTCCGTGTTGTTCTATTGAGCGTGTTGCGTTCTGTAAAAGTGCGCGTTTTTTACATTCATAAAAACTTTTCTATTGAGCGTGTTGCGCTCTGTAAAAGTGCGCGTTTTTTACATTCATAAAAACTTTTCTATTGAACGTGCCGCATTAAATTTCATAAATGGCGCGCAGCTCACAATGGACACTTCTGGTTCGCCGTAACGACCGTTCATGCGACCACGCCAGTTCGAGTGTAGACTTCGTGATCAGTAGGCGTGCCCCACGAATCTCTGTCCCAAGAAATGAAATCAGGCCTCCACTTCAGTGAAACATTTCGATCCGACCGCAATCCAGCTGGTGGCAAATCTGCAGTCGAATACGGATAACACATCCCATTCCAGGGCAAAACCAGGACCTGGTACCATTCCACTACACTCCATGGCAAGTCGTCTGCAGCATTATCTCAGCACGCGGTCGCCAAAATCATATTGTTTTTGAGGTCACGTGAACGCAACTGGACTATTGCTGTCTCCACAAAACGAAAATCCAAACCAGAAAGGATCACTTGAGACTACATTGCAACAAAAATGCCACTACTCCTGAACCTGATTCAAGTAAATGACCATCTTTACCGCCAACCGGAAGTTCGGGACTGGCATCCTTAAGTCACGTGCTTATATATCATCACCACCACCACCACCATCATCATCATCAAGTACCGTGTTTGCTGGCGTAGGTGATCATATCTCTCCTTAACTTTCGATCTCGACAGTTATTTATAATTTCTGTTGTTGACCGTCTGCTAAGCCATTCTCTTAAGCTGTCTAGTATCTTTTCTTTTTACTTCCCTCTATCTCTTCGTCCCTCAACTATCCCAGTTGTCACAATATATGAGCGAATTAATTCAGAGGAAGATGTATGTTTACAGCACTCGGAAAAAATGACAAATAATCAACAACAGAAAAAAACAAAGAACACGGTCAAACACCTTACCACGAAAAGCCAAACGCTAGGAAACACTGCTAACTCGGCTATTTTTTGGCTTATCGTGGCAAGGCGCTGTGACAAGGAGTACGGGTTCGATCCTGCTTTGGGCAATATATTGTTCTTTGTTTTTTTTTTCTGGTGTTGATTATTTGTCATTTCTTCCGAGTGTTGTAAACATACTTCTTCCTCTGAATTGATTCGCTGATTATCGCCTCTGAAGTTTCTCTCTATAATAATATTCATTTATTATTATTTGTCTCCTGTCACAATATATCCCAGCTGTTCCCTTCTTATTACCTGGCCCCAAAAAAATGATGATTGTTTCTTCCTAATATTTATATTAGCTCTCTTCTTGCTTTGTCCGCTTTCAGAACGCTTTCATTACTTTTCATAGCTAGTAATGGTATTTTCAACAAATATATATATAATTCCCGTGTGTTACCGGGGCCTCATTATGAGGGAGGTAAAGAATAGTGACACTGTGACCTTCCAGGCATGTCGTAATGGGCGACTAAGGAGGTTGATCGATGGCTTGACAAGCTGTCATTGTAAAAAGTATTGTTATGGAAACAGCGCCATATATTTTAGAGCAGTGATCTCTGCAATATGTGTCATTTTGGCAAGCAAGGTTTCTGTTTTTGAGATTGTGGTTCTGCCCTATGTGCCATCTTCGGCTCGAAAGGACAATATATATATATATATATAATCGGATGTTCCTGTGTGAAAGACATCGAACATTCCGACAATTTTAGCAACTAAGAAAAAGAACACTGCCTTATACTGTTTATGACAACTGTGACTTACAGAACACGAGTGGCCTTATTTCTAACAATAAAAACGTATTTCACAGATGAAGACGAAAGCTACCAGGCATTCGTAGTTCACTTTCAGGAGCAGCTGTCCTTGTACCAGAAGTTGGCCGTCGTCTCTCTGGTCGAGCAGGCTGGCAAGGAGCACATAATTGGGGACGCTTATCTGTCTCACGTTCTGACGTTCAACTCCCCAGACGTCACGTACATTACATTTGATTTTCACGAGTACTGGTGAGTGTTCTTATTTTCTTTGTGTTTTATTATTTTCACCGGTACTGGTGAGTGCAAGTGTTCTTGTTTTGTTTGTGTTTTATGATTTTCACGAGTACTGGTGAGCGCAAGTGTTCTTGTTTTGTTTGTGTTTTATGATTTTCACGAGTACTGGTGAGTGCGAGTGTTCTTGTTTTGTTTGTGTTTTATGATTTTCACGAGTACTGGTGAGTGCGAGTGTTCTTGTTTTGTTTGCGTTTTATGATTTTCACGAGTACTGGTGAGTGCGAGTGTTCTTGTTTTGTTTGTGTTTTATGATTTTCACGAGTACTGGTGAGTGCAAGTGTTCTTGTTGTTCTTGTTTGTTTGTGTTTTATGATTTTCACCGGTACTGGTGAGTGCAAGTGTTCTTGTTTTCTTTGTGTTTTATGATTTTCACCGGTACTGGTGAGTGCAAGTGTTCTTGTTTTCTTTGTGTTTTATGATTTTCACCGGTACTGGTGAGTGCAAGTGTTCTTGTTTTCTTTGTGTTTTATGATTTTCACCGGTACTGGTGAGTGCAAGTGTTCTTGTTTTCTTTGTGTTTTATAATTTTCACCGGTACTGGTGAGTGCAAATGTTCTTGTTTTTCTTTGTGTTTTATGATTTTCACCGGTACTGGTGAGTGCAAGTGTTCTTGTTTTCTTTGTGTTTTATGATTTTCACCGGTACTGGTGAGTGCAAGTGTTCTTGTTTTGTTTGTGTTTTATGATTTTCACCGGTACTGGTGAGTGCAAGTGTTCTTGTTTTCTTTGTGTTTTATGATTTTCACTAGTACTGGTGAGCGCAAGTGTTCTTGTTTTCTTTGTGTTTTATGATTTTCACTAGTACTGGTGAGTGCAAGTGTTCTTGTTTTCTTTGTGTTTTATGATTTTCACTAGTACTGGTGAGTGCAAGTGTTCTTGTTTTCTTTGTGTTTTATGATTTTCACTAGTACTGGTGAGTGCGAGTGTTCTTGTTTTGTTTGTGTTTTATGATTTCCACCGGTACTGGTGAGTGCAAGTGTTCTTGTTTTGTTTGTGTTTTATGATTTCCACCGGTACTGGTGAGTGCGAGTGTTCTTGTTTTGTGTGCCTTACTCAAATTAATGTTCAGGACTACCTCGTAGAAGCGGGATAGGATCTTGATAAGTTTTGGTTCACTGATCCTGACGCTACCAATCAGCTTTGAATCGTTGGCTTCTTTCAGCTCAAGTTTTGTTAGATGATTTGAGATCACTGTTAGTTTTTAAGGTATTATACCTGGTCATAATATCTGATCTTATCCAATATTGTTGAACACATACATCAAAACTGTATTGAATACTGTACACTTAAGAAAACCTATTGCCCCATAGATAAAACACTACAATGAAGACTGTATGGGCATTGCCAGAATTATTTTAAAAAGTACAGTAAAGTTTATACAAGAAATGACATTGCAGATGTAGATAATACTTTAGGCGAACGAAAAATAAAGATATATAGCTGCGGTCACTAATAGTAACATAAGTGACAATAGCCTAGTCTTTCCATTGAACTTTGTATATTGTTAAAATAAATATAACTGAACACAAGATATTACAGTTTAATACATCCAGGAAGAACACTGACGCACTCATCTGTTAATGATACATATTTGATAGTTTGCAATACTTCTTTACACCTTATTATGTTAAATGATATAATACTACCTTTGCCTGTTAATCATGCTTCTCGTACAGCAGAATATGATTTTAGTATGATCCATTTTTTTTAAATATATGCAAGTGATATCTGTGAAGACCTTAATTTTCTTGTGGAACAAATTTTTCGTTGAAAACTACGTCATCAGCTGTATGCCAGTTGGTCACTTCTAGGCGGCGGGGGTCAGGGAGGAGTTCACAATGTTATTGCATGATGATGTATACCTCCGGATGGCTCTTTTATCCACTCACAACTTTTTTTGTATGTTAGTCTTTATGAGGTGCTTTTGTTCATATTTTTCCGTACTTTCCCCATATTTCCAAATAGATATATACCCAGCCTGAGTGGTTCTCATTTCCTGTCCACATGCACCGATGTTATTCTTGTTCGTCTGCTGGTGTCGATGAAGACCACACAATCACCGCTCTCAGATGAGACCAAAGCACGCACTAAAGTGTTGAGAGAATACGTCGATGGCGATGATGATGTACTGCAGTTTGACTTGTAAAGTCATAAAACTGCCTCATGTATTTGGTTAAATCTCATAACTTAGCCAAGATATTTCACAGAATGAGTAAAATACAATGTATGGTGACAGCTTTACAAAAGTGGACAATGCAGATCATTGACATGTCGGCCTACATGAGAAAACATCAAGAGGGACAACAATAACGAAAAGACACAAGAGAAATATATCACTCTTTATATATTAGGAAGTAACTCGAAATGGTAAAACAAAGGAAGAGAAAATATAATGAAGAGAAACCTACTCAAGGTCCTCACCAGCAGAATGTTCGGCAGAGGCCCATTAGATAATATTGTATTGCCCTCTTCTGTAAAGCTATCATCTCTCATGTTGCTTTATTCGTTACCTGCTTACTAGTTTTACCGCAGCACTGGAATTATTTGCCTGGTCCAAGATAATTTGCATCCAGTTTCACTGCATTTCACTTGTTGAAGCTAAAATGTTTACATTTTCAGCCGAGGCATGCGCTTCGAGAATGTCTCAATCCTGACTGACGGATTAAAAGACGTTATCAAAGACATGAGATATTGCTGGTAAGTTTTCTTTTCAACTTTTTCCGTCTACTCTTTTTTTTTCATCACCATTTTCACAATTTTGAAGTTACATTCAGTTAAGGTGACCATATTTTTGAAACCCTAATCCGGGACAGATTAATTTGATTTAAATTTTCGATCAATAAAATGAAATTTCTTCCGTATTTTTCAAGTGAATAATACATATATTTTAAAACTAATTAAAACACCTAACAATATAATCTTACAAAACGCTATCATGAGTTATTGAATTAAACGTTATTGAGTATCCGTTTTAGTATACAAGATTTAAAACTTTGAGCTCATTTTACTGTTACTGTTTAGCTAAATGAACAGCCAGTTCAATTTTTTAAACATTTTCTACACAACAACGGAATAATGTCTATTTTTATGTCGAAGAGACGTTTACCATCATGGCAAAATTGGTAAATGTTTGTGACACTAACGTATTTTAACAAATCCGGGACAAAAGCTTAAAAATCGGCCAAAATCGGGACAAATTCGGGACAGTTACAAATCCGGGACAAAGGTTGAAAAAATAGTAAAAAATCGGTACTGTCCCAGAAAAATCGGGACGTCTGGGGTCACCTTACATTTAGTGAATGTTGTGCTTGTGTATGACAAGATTAAAAACTTCCACTTATTTATCTCAAACATGTGCGCAACAATCATGATTGTCCGTAGATTGTGCTAGTGCATTTCTGTCATGATCTTCACTAGAAGTAGCGTCCCCCTGTGTGTATGTAGCGTGCACAAAATTGTCATTCAGTCCAAAAAAAAACCGCCATTATAACAAACCATCATTGTCATATCTCATATCTTGATGTGTGCCAGTGTTAGTCATGCCTCGTATCACTGTGTGCATGTCTGTGTTAGTCACATCTCATATCTATGTGTGTGCATGTCTGTGTTAGTCATTTCTCATATCTTGATGTGTGCCAGTGTTAATCATGCCTCGTATCACTGTGTGCATGTCTGTGTTAGTCACATCTCATATCTGTGTGTGCATGCCTGTGTTAGTCACCTCTAGTGACTCGGGCAGATGGTGCTCGTAAACCTGGGAGGGCCGACCATCTAAGGGCAGAATCCCCCTACAGAAAAGATAATCTGCTGCCTTGCTGGAAGATTGGGGACAATCAAAGGCTAAGGAAAGCAAACCTGAATAAAATGCTGGCTGAAATCGGATGCACTGGGCCACTGGCGCAGAACACAGTGCAACGTTTTAACGGGTGTTCAATCAGAGTGGATCTGGCAGGCTCTAATTGTGATGTTCTGCCTGTGGGGGCGATCAACACACTTAACCTGACAGCCTACTTCATGTGAGAGTCTGGAATCCTACTCTGATTGAGTCCTGATCGCAGAGAGAGAGAGAACGAACGACAAACGCATTGAAACATTTATTTATTTTTGTTTATGTCATGTTTTGTAAGTTTCGTGTCATTAATTTATTCGTTATTGTTGTCATCTCAACACTGTGGGAAACCCATAGATGTCATGTCAGTGGATGTCGCAATGTGTGCACACTGATTATCTCAGTTGCTTGTTGCATGTAAACACAAGCTCGCTTCCACCAATACTACTTGTTGCATGTAAACACAATAGCTCGCTCCCACCAATACTACTTGTTGCATGTAAACACAATAGCTCGCTCCCACCAATACTACTTGTTGCATGTAAACACAATAGCTCGCTCCCACCAATACTACTTGTTGCAGTCTCAAGATGGCCATATCGGTTTCTAACATATAACCGTTGAGGGTGACTTCCGGTTAATATGGCAGATAGACAGCAGGAACCATTTAAGATGAGTATGAAAAGTGTTCCATGTTGCAGTTTCCTCAAATTCCAAGTCCGGCTTACTGCCGGAGCTACTGACTTTAGAGCTCTGTGCACACCGTGAGCTGTATTTTTCATCCCGATCGTGTTTCGATATTCTGATTGATTACTGATTATTTTTTACTATTATATTGACTACCGTTTGATCGTGTGGACAGGAACAAACTTTGGCAAACTTTAGAAACATACGGGGTAGCAGGACAACTACTAGAAAATATAATAGCACTATATAAAAACAGTCAAAGTGCCGTCAGAACATCGGAAGGTCTGTCAGAATGGTTTCAGGTTACAACAGGAGTAAGACAAGGATGTGTCCTCTCACCACTCCTCTTCATCATATATATGGACAAAATAAATCAGGAAACAACCAACAACAAGGACAAATCAAATAATAACATAGAGGTAGAAAACTCCAACATCAATGAGCTACTCTTCGCAGATGACCAATGCCTAATATACGAGGATGAAAACCTGCTACAACAGCATTTAACATCTCTAGATAAAAGCTGCACAAACTACAGTATGAAAATTAACACAGCAAAAACAGAGGCTGTAAGAATAAGCAAATTAAGACACCCATTAAACATCAAGATCAAAGACAAAGAAATAAAACAAGTAGAGGAATTCAAGTATTTAGGCACAATGTTCACAGAAGATGGAAAACTAGACAGAGAAATTTACATGAGAATACAAAAAGCAAATGCTGTCACATACCAGCTTTCACCATTGTTAAGACATCCAAACATTTCTATGCCAGCTAAACAACAAATGATAAATAGCATCTTCATACCAACTCTGTGCTATGAAAGTCAAACATGGACCCTTTCTAAATCACATTTAAGAAAGATCAATACATGTGAGATGCGATGCTTGAGAAAAGTAACAAACAACACAAGAAGAGATAGAATACCAAATGAAACCATAAGAAAAATGGTAGGAACAAAACCCTGCCAAGAATATATAGAACAACAACAACTTAAATGGTTTGGTCACCTGGTCAGAATGAATCCTCACCTATCACCATCGAGGGCGTTCTTCTCGAGAATGCATGGAAAAAGACCAAGAGGAAGACCCAGAAGAAGATGGATAGATGCAGTGACAGAGACATGTAACAACAAAGGAAAATCACTAATTCAGACAATTCGAGCAGCACAAGAACGACAAATGATATAAACCACGACACCTTTTAGGCATCAGTGAAAGAGAAAAGAAGAAGTGGAAGAATTGATTACTATGAATGATATCGTATGACGAAGGACAGTTCAGCTGCGTTCACATTCGGTACTTGGCATTATGTCTTTTGATCTACACTGTAGCTGCTATGATGGGGATGCAGCTGCCTTTCTTTGTTTGGATCCTTCATAGAGATGAGTTTTAATTCGGATGATTCAACTGACACTGGCGGTTGAGCAATTATGGATTTAATTCGTTTGTTACCGGGGCGTTCGGCTAACCATAACCTTAACAGTTGAGGGTGTTGAAAATGTCGCCCCCTGGGAGGCCTATCTTCGTTATCGCTGGTGCACCTGAGGCTGGTCTAGCTCTTCTCTTGCCATGAATAGCAGCATTATCTTGGAAGCATATACTTACGGGGTTCTAGGGTATAAGGGCTCAATGCTTGTCAATTGTGCCTAAGAGAAACTGATGCCGCGCCTTCGGCTAATCAAAGTCAATAATACTATCTACTTCTTCTACCTTTCAGCTCCCTGTGGAGCATAGGTCTTCCCGCAGTGTGTGTCCTATCCAGCGCCATCGTCTTCGCTGCATCTCTTTATCCACTGGTATTTGAAAATAATGCCATAGAATACAAGTATTGATTATTATTGTATTGTTTGTTTTATCTCTAATTATGTTGACCTGTAGGGTGGACAACAAAGGCGTCATCTGCGAGCAGCAAGGAGTGTTTCGTGTCAACTGCGTGGACTGCTTAGACCGGACCAACGTTGTTCAGACTGCCATAGCCAGGATCGTCATGGAAACACAGGTTAGTTCTTACCTCATTCTGCCACCAATGTCTACACTTTTCTCTTTCTTTTATTACTATTGTTTGTTTTCTATAACGTTTAAATGTCACTTTATTCGTTGTTTTCAGATGGTCTGACTGACAAGCAAGTACTAAACTTAGCCACATTTGCAGTAGCGAGATATCTTTCTGTTTCTGCTTGTTCGATATATTTGTACATTTTAAAATAAAAAGCGCTTTTGCTCTGGCGGAAATATACGAGATTAATATTTATCTATTAATTAATTTTCGTAAGTTAAAAAGACTCCGCAATTAGACGAATTCATGGTCATCATTGTTAGCAGAAAGGGTTTATTTATTTTAAAGAATACTTTTCTCTTGTCATCATGCTTTATCTTTGAATGTTTCTCGAGGTAATAGTTTTGTTTTTGTTTTTTGTTTTGTTCATCATTTAAATGGGGACTTCTTATTATCATCATCATGCTCAGACACCAGTAACTACTTCATATTGTGGTGGGGACCTTAATGTATAAGAATTTTGCCAAAGACTGCTGTTTTTTTTTATTTTTAACAATCTTCACGCTTAGTTCCCATAGATTTTTCTCAGTTTGGGCTTACCTCCCATTTTTGACTTTCTGTCTCCCAGACCCGGACATACACTAAACAGCGACGGCGAGCACTGACTTTTTTAGCCTCCAATTGTTGTAAAGTTGAATAGTTCAGTTCACTATGACATTATACATGAAGGATAACTCCTTATCCCCATCAGATATAACAGAACAGGAACACAATAAATACTTATCTCTTCAGACAATCACATCATGGTTTCGGCTGAAGAGGCTATTTCAATCGTTAGACATAAGCACAGATGTAAAATATCAAATATTAAGTGGGGCTGTGATTAGAGCTGCAGAGAACATCTACAATAAACATAAAACTGTACCTAGCAGCTAAATTAGTAGAGAGACGAGACAATAGAACGTCGGTTCGGCAAAAGCATTCATCAGGTACAAAACAAAACAAATTTCAATAGTTGATGAGAATCTTATCCTCACAGACAAGTTTAATGAATAATAAAAACTGGTATGGAATTGTCGTTGTTGTTCTCATGGCGCCTACGTAGTTGCTCAATCTCATTTAAAAGGTTTCTATTGAAGTTCCAACGACAGATTCTTTACAATGATTCTCTTAACTAAGTCCCTATGCATTCCTTCACAACCGGAGTGCCCTCTGGTCTTAACTGCGAACTTGATGCGTTTAATTTAAGATGCCAGCCACATCTACCCCATGGTGTTGGCTAAGGTTGATGGTCGAGGATTATTGTTACGAGGCCTGTCGCAATTTATTTCCTGTTAAAAATATTTTACTCGGAGTTTAGTGTGCGTGTACATTACATATATGTATGTACATAACTATGTAATTATGTAACTCCATGCCAGAAATATATATGTATTCATTACAGTGTAAATTAGTTTGGGCTTTCTTTGCTGTTTCAGTTCTTTCAGTATTCTCTTCGTTCCCTCTGGCGTGTCTATCACTGCTAGCTCATATTTACATCCGTTTCTCTGTCCACATAACACACACATACCACAACATATATCTACTTACTTCTCATTCTTGGGTGTGACTTTTAACTCTGCTTCAAGTATTTCTATCTTTATTGCATTTGGTTCATTGTGGTCGTTGACGTTGAAACTATATCCATTTAATATATATTTTATTATTTCAGTTTGTCGTTCTCTAGCTCTCTTTCTGTCATTTCATTCATTTATATTTTATTATTTCAACTTGTCTTTATGTAGCCCTCTTTCTGTCACTCATTCCATTTATATTTTATAATTTCAGCTTGTCTTTCTGTAGCCCTCTTTCTGTCACTTCTTTCATTTATATTTCATCATTTCTGTTTGTCTCCAGCCCTCTTTCTGTCACTCCTTCCATTTATATTTTATTATTTCAGTTTGTCTTTCTCCAGCCCTCTTTCTGTCACATCTTTCATTTATATTTCATTATGTCAGTTTGTTTGTTTGTTTTTAGCCTTCTTTCTGTCACTCCTTCCATGTATATATCACAATTTCAGTTTACCTTTCTGTAACGTTCTTCTTGTCACTCATTCCATTTATATTTCATTATTTCAGTTTTGTCTTTCTTTAGCCTTCTTTCTGCCACTTCTTTCATTTATATTTCATTATTTCAGTTTGTTTTTCTCTAGCTCTCTTTCTGTCACTTTATTTATATTTCATTATTTCAGTTTGTCTTTCTGTAGCTCTCTTTCTGTCACTCCTTCCATTTATATTTCATTATTTCAGTTTGTTTTTCTCTAGCTCTCTTTCTGTCACTTCATTTATATTTCATTATTTCAGTTTGTCTTTCTGTAGCTCTCTTTCTGTCACTCCTTCCATTTATATTTCATTATTTCAGTGTCTTTCCCAAGCCCTCTTTATGTCAATCCTTTCATTTATATTTCATTATTTCAGTATGTCTTTCTCAAGCCCTCTTTCTGTCAATCCTTCAATTTATAATTCATTATTTCAGAATGTCTTTTCAAAGCCCTCTATCTGTCACACCTTCTATTTATATTTCATTATTTTAGCTTCTCTTTATCTAATCCTCTTTCTGTTGCTCCTTCCATTTATTTTCAGATTAATTTCTTCAACTCTCTCTTTCTCCTTGTCCTTTTCTTATTTCACTTCAGTTCCTTAATTGTCTCTCTTTCCACTCATCCACACAAGTACCAACACACCCTACCACTCAACAGTCTATTCATAGCTTGTGATAATAATTTATTGACACCTCATTACGCAATCCCATGTGCGACCCAGAGATAAGATCACACCATTTCCCCAAAGTGAACCCAACTTTCTCCAGTTATCAAATCATACGGCTGTGCTTGGTGTTACCAGACCCTGGTCTTAGCAGCACCCACCAAGTAGCAGTTGGTCACATGTGGTAACCATGTGTGTAGGGCACTCTGGGCGTCACGAGATAATACCAATTATGTACTTATAGGGCTCCTAATACTCCCAATGCCTTGTATCGCGCTTTCTTTAGCTCTCTATTCCAATTCAGTTATTAGGAGCCGTCTCATATTCGTAAGAGGATTTATTCATTTGTGAAATTTGGTTATCTCTACACTCTCTCTCTCTCTCTATTTCTCTCTCTCTCTCGCTCCGTCTAATTCTCCTAATTTCTCCCTCAGTCTCCCACACTGCTTACATGTTTATTGATCGCATTGAAAGCCGTTGGGGTCAAGGCAAAGAAATGAGTAAATATTCGAAGCTGCAGTAAAGCTGATTGTTAGAGTGTACAACGAATACCGTGCGAGATTAGCGAAGTAGCAAGTACCAGTCACTTCCTCTTGCATCTTTCAGGTCCACAATTAACTCCCTTCTTCACTGTTCTAAGTGAAGGATAATTGGGTGGGAGGTGTGGTACCAGATAAAGGTGTGTTTTTATTACCGTGTGTGTGTGTGTGTGTGTGTGTGTGTGTGTGTGTGTGTGTGTGTGTGTGGGGGGGGGCAAGGAGAGAGAGAGAGAACGACCATTATAATGTGATACTCAAATATACTAGCCTATTTGGACGGCACAAAATTATTGCCATTAATACAGTGTTGTGGACGACACAAAATGATTGTCAGTAATACAGTGTTGTGTGCGGCACAAAATGATTGTCATTAATACAGTGTTGTGGGCGGCACAAAATGATTGCCGTTAATAGTGTTGTGGACGACACAAAATTATTGCCATTAATACAGTGTTGTGGACGACACAAAATGATTGTCATTAATACAGTGTTGTGGGCGGCACAAAATGATTGCCGTTAATAGTGTTGTGGACGACACAGAATGATTGTCATTAATACAGTGTTGTGGGCGACACAAAATGATTGCCGTTAATAGTGTTGTGGACGACACAGAATGATTGCCGTTAATAGTGTTGTGGACGACACAGAATGATTGCCGTTAATACAGTGTTGTGGACGACACAGAATGATTGTAATTAATACAGTGTTGTGGACGACACAAAATGATTGTCATTAATTCAGTGTTGTGGACGACACAGAATGATTGCCGTTAATACAGTGTTGTGGACGACACAAAATGATTGTCATTAATACAGTGCTGTGGACGATACAAATGATGGCCGTTAATAGTATTGTGGACGACACAAAATGATTGTCATTAATACAGTGTTGTGGACGACACAAAATGATTGTCATTAATACAGTGTTGTGGACGACACAAAATGATTGTCATTAATACAGTGTTGTGGACGACACAAAATGATTGTCATTAATACAGTGTTGTGGACGACACAAAATGATTGTCATTAATACAGTGTTGTGGACGACACAAAATGATTGTCATTAATACAGTGTTGTGGACGGCACAAAATGATTGTCATTAATACAGTGTTGTGGACGACACAAAATGATTGTCATTAATACAGTGTTGTGGACGACACAAAATGATTGTCGTTGTGGACGACACAAAATGATTGTCATTAATACAGTGTTGTGGACGACACAAAATGATTGTCATTAATACAGTGTTGTGGACGACACAAAATGATTGTCATTAATACAGTGTTGTGGACGGCACAAAATGATTGTCATTAATACAGTGTTGTGGACGACACAAAATGATTGTCATTAATACAGTATTGTGGACAACACAAAATGATTGCCGTTAATACAGTGCTGTGGACGATACAAATGATGGCCGTTAATAGTATTGTGGACGACACAGAATGATTGCCGTTAATACAGTATTGTGGACGACACAAAATGATTGCCGTTAATACAGTGCTGTGGACGATACAAATGATGGCCGTTAATAGTATTGTGGACGACACAAAATGATTGCCGTTAATACAGTGTTGTGGACGACACAAAATGATTGTCATTAATACAGTGTTGTGGACGGCACAAAATGATTGTCATTAATACAGTGTTGTGGACGACACAAAATGATTGTCATTAACACAGTGTTGTGGACGACACAAAATGATTGTCATTAATACAGTGTTGTGGACGACACAAAATGATTGCCGTTAATACAGTGCTGTGGACGATACAAATGATGGCCGTTAATAGTATTGTGGACGACACAGAATGATTGCCGTTAATACAGTGTTGTGGACGACACAAAATGATTGCCGTTAATACAGTGTTGTGGACGACACAAAATGATTGTCATTAATACAGTATTGTGGACGACACAGAATGATTGCCGTTAATACAGTGTTGTGAACGACACAAAATGATTGCCGTTAATACAGTGTTGTGGACGACACAAAATGATTGTCAATAATACAGTGTTGTGGACGACACAGAATGATTGCCGTTAATACAGTGTTGTGGACGACACAGAATAACTGCCGTTAATACAGTGTTGTGGATGACACAGAATGATTGCCGTTAATACAGTGTTGTGGACGACACAGAATGATTGTAATTAATACAGTGTTGTGGACGACACAAAATGATTGTCATTAATACAGTGTTGTGGACGACACAAAATGATTGTCTATTAATACAGTTTTGTGGGCGACACAAAATGATTGTCATTAATACAGTGTTGTGGACGACACAAAATGATTGCCGTTAATACAGTGTTGTGAACGACACAAAATGATTGCCGTTAATACAGTGTTGTGGGTGACACAAAATGATTGTAATTAATACAGTGTTGTGGGCGACACAAAATGATTGTCTATTAATACAGTGTTGTGGACGGCGCAACATGATTGTCATTAATACAGTGTTGTGGACGACACAAAATGATTGTCATTAATTCAGTGTTGTGGACGGCACAAAATGATTGTCATTAATACAGAGTTGTGGGTGACACAAAATGATTGTCATAAATACAGTGTTGTGGACGGCACAAAATGATTGTCATTAATTCTGTGTTGTGGGCGGCACAAACTGATTGTCATTAATTCACTGTTGTGGGCGACACAAAATGATTGTCATTTAAATTGTGTTGTCGGTGGCACAAAATGATTGTCATTAATACAGTGTTGTGGACGACACAAAATGATTGTCATTAATACAGTGTTGTGGACGGCACAAAATAATTGTCATTAATACAGTGTTGTGGACGACACAAAATGATTGTCATTAATACAGTGTTGTGGACGACACAAAATGATTATCATTAATACAGTGTTGTGGACGACACAAAATGATTGTCATTAATACAGTGTTTTGTATACGACACAAAATGATTGTCATTAATACAGTGTTGTGGACGGCACAAAATAATTGTCATTAATACAGTGTTGTGGACGACACAAAATGATTGTCATTAATACAGTGTTGTGGACGACACAAAATGATTATCATTAATACAGTGTTGTGGACGACACAAAATGATTGTCATTAATACAGTGTTTTGTATACGACACAAAATGATTGTCATTAATACAGTGTTGTGGACGACACAAAATGATTGTCATTAATACAGTGTTGTGGACGGCACAAAATAATTGTCATTAATACGGTGTTGTGGACGGCACAAAATGATTGTCATTAAATCAGTGTTGTGGACGGCACATAATGATTGCCTACCACCCGTTAAATTCAAAAGCGTAAATGTTTTATATGCATATCTACAGCAACTTTTTATTAGATCATTAGTTGCCAGTAGCTGCTCCTTAAATTGAACAGTACCTAAAACATGCGTTTGGTCCTCCACCATTATCTGCCAGATTGTCTTTTGTTGGTCTCTCTTTTACTATCTATCAAAATCTACTCATGGCTTTTTTAGTGGATGCTTCTATATCTGTTCATCTATACGATCTAAAAAAAACACTAACCTCTTCATATTGTCACTATTAATCTGATTTCGCCTGCTGAAGAGTTCTTGATTGCTGATTTAGCTTAGCCAAGGCATTATGAGAAACTCTCCAGACAACATGCAGTTATGACAGTTTTGAAGATTCCTGTTTTATTCTGTAGCATTCATATGTGCACACAAGTGCTGAAAGTATGTATTTATTATATAATCTTAATTTTGGTTGTGTGCTGTGCTGGGATGGTCTAAATTTGTACATTTTTATTTTGACATTGTTTATCCTTTTCTTTATATCCTTGATGATATTATTATTTCTATGCTATGTTGTGTTGCCTAACTATATGAATATATTTTCATCTAGTATCCTGCTTTTCTGTCTTGATCTGTGTAGATTTGATTAATAGATTATGGCATCATGATATGTTTATAACTCATATATTCAATCCAGCATATTTGAATCCGTATGTTCTTAACTGTAATGTGCCGGGAAAATGAGATTGTGTTTTCCTTGGCCACAGACCAGCACGGTAGTCAATAATTTCAAACCTTATGACCTCATTCTTGCAAGTCACCAACAAAGTTCCTCCATTTTGCACGGTCATTTGCAGAGTATCCAAAGTCTGACTCACTCTATACCTTGCAGCCTGTCTGCTAATGTAATGGCATCTGCATATTCTAAATTTCCTAGTATAGAGTGGAGAATGTTATATATCATATTCGTGTAAGAAAATCCTCTCTTGTTCAAAGTCAGATTGTCTAGTAATGTGATATCTGCCATTGTGATGTTTGTCTAGTAATGTGATATCTAGCAATGTGATGTTTGTCTAGTTATGTGATATTTATCAATGTGATGTTTGTCTAGTTATGTAATATCTAGCAATGTGATGTCTGTCTAGTAATGTGATATCTAGCAATGTGATGTCTGTCTAGTAATGTGATATTTACCAATGTAATGTCTGTCTAGTAATGTGATATCTAGCAATGTTATGTCAGTCTAGTAATGTGATATCTGTCTAATAGTATGATGTCTGTCTATAATGTGATGTCTAGTAATGTAATGTCAGTCAAAAAGTGTGATATTTATCTAGTAGAGAAAGTCTGTCTGGTAATGTGATGTTTAGCAATGTGATGTCTGTCTAATAGTGTGATGTGTGTGTGGTAATGTTATGTCTGTATGATAATTTGATGTCCTACAATGTGATATGTGTATGTGGTAATGTGATGTATGTCTAATAATGTGATGTCTGTGTGGTAATGTGATGGCAGTATGGTAATGTGATGTCTATCTACCAACGAGGTGTGTGTTTAGCAGTGTGATGTCTGTCTAATAGTGTGATGTCTGTTTAGCAATATGATGTTGGTCTAGTAATGTGATGTCCTTAGAGCAATTTGATGTCTGTCTAATAATGTGATGTTGTAATATAATGTCTAACAATGTGAAACTGGTCTAATAGAGCCTGATGGGTGTCAAAAATCTAAATATACTGCTCTAGAGGGTGTTTGCATCATGATCCTACATATAACTTTGTGTTATCGTTGAGTTAACTTTTCACCAATTATTGTAGTCTTTTTATACCTTCTTTATTTGACAGTATTACATTATTCTTTTCTTCCATTCCTGTGGTGCTGACTCTGTTCAGTTTGTTAAAAAGAACTGATTACAAATTTTACCTGTCAGTGTTGGGTGTTCTTTAAAATGTTATGTTATACTCATTTGACCAAAAACCTTTCTGTTGTTTAATTCCTTTATTGTTTTATTTATCGTTACTTTGGAAAAAAGATGTATACAAAAATAAAAGAAATTTCTGCTGGTTTCTTAATGACAGAAGAATATTAATTCTGATGTTTGTTTTACAGTTCAGAAAATTAGGTCTTCTGCCACCTGAGGAATCCCTTCCAGGAAGCTGCAGAAAGATCTACCAGCAGATCTGGGCCAATAATGGTGATGTCATTAGCAGGCAGTACGCAGGTACAGCTGCACTCAAGGTTGGTAACAGAGGATCTCTTGTAATACTTGTGTATGTCATTTATTTGACATATTGGTTTTAACTTTAGTGAACTGCAGTACAAAAATTCATTTCTTTTATAATGCTGTTATTGTGTCAATAATGACTTTACTATAAAATCAAGTCATTGTGGTAGACCAGTGAACTGTGCTGCTAAGGGCATAATGTCAGGTTTAATCCTGATTGACGACTTTTTAAATTCACTCTGCCTTAAATTGGTGCCAGATTTTTCTGGGAAAGAAGGATAGCACTGGCCTAATGTTGACCACATTGAATAAAATTGTCTGGATGATAACACAAGTTTGGCCACTAGCAACATATTTCCTGAAACACTGTGGAACATAACAGGGTTTTTTACTTCTACCTCTGTTTATAAAATAAGAAAAAAGTAAAGTGCCCCCTTCACACCAAGTGGCGTATAGGGAATATGGTGTTAGTGACCATAAATTTTACAGACCTTAGACACATGATTTTTGGAGTAATGTGGTCGGTATTACGCCCATGCCACTTTACTTTCCCAGAAAAAAATTCAGTACCCATTAAAGGCTGGGTGAAGCTGGAAGCCGTCGGTTGAAATCGAACCCTACCTCTTGTCCTTTATAGTTCAGTTCACTAACCACTGAACTATCACGGCTCCCTCCTCTGTTTATAGATCACATTAATATTCTGTAAGAACTGAGTTGTTATGTAAATATTCCTTTCATATGGTGTTCAGTTCAACATTTATTTTGTTTGTTCTAGGGTGATTTCACAAGGACAGGTGAAAGAAAGTTCACTGGAATGATGAAGGATGGAGTTAACTCTGCTAACAGGTAAGTTATATTAAGGTTGGCTACCATGGAGCGCCATTCTGCTCTGTCTCTGGCTTTGATGGTGTAGGTTGTCATAGGCTGTCTTGTCCATCTTTTGATGTTACTCGTCCATGTTAGTCTTGGTCTGCCCCTGCCTCTATTACTCTAAGAAAGATACTTTGCATTAAATGGAATGAATTTGAGTCTAATGTTGAAATAAGAGAAATGGCCATGCAGCCATATATCTCATCTACTATTATGAAAAGAAGATGGACATATATCAGGCATGTATATGAAAGAAACAACAAAAGAATTACTAGTAATGTTAATTGCATGTTCTAAAATGGGAAACATCAGGTCACAGGAAAATTGGATGATCTTGAGAAACACTGAAAAGAACTCTAACAAAAGAGGCAAAGTTGGCAGGCATAGAGAAGATTCACTCTCTATAATTAAACAGCTTACCCAGAATAGAGACAATTGGTGGGTGAATCTCTCATGTGCCATTCAATGGTACTGGAAGGATCAAGAAGGTGAACCTTACATGATTCTGTGAAACTTTTGATACAAAAAGCAAACAGATGGACTTGTGTATAGATGTATATGTTTTGAAGCTATATCGCAGAGTTAGGACTATTAGCACTTGTTGAAGAACACATATGTTGCCTGTTTGAGTAATAGACTTTTTAGACTGAGGGGCGCATTAAGTAGGCGTAGATGTGTTATGGGTTACATTACACTATTTGTGTCTTTTGGCCCAACACATCTGACTTCAGTAATGCATTTTAGTGTACCAGGTTACCTCCCCTCTTGATCCTTGTTTGGCGTTGCCAGATTGGTTAGTCTGTTACTAGAACCACTGCAGGAAGGTGGAGTAGGATTTTGTTTAGCTACTACCACTGATCCTGATACAACCAGTCAGGTTGCCTCTTCCTTTCTATGAATTCCTTAAGCATTGACAGTTATGAATGTTGTCAATTGTGAGCTATCTGAAGGCATGTAGATTTGTTGAATTTGATTGATTCTTGCAGATACTACCTTAGGTTCAGAGATGCCCACAGGCAGGCAGCAATAGATCTCACTCTAGGTCAACCACTGGCAGAGTCCCTGATGGTGCCAACTGGGGAAGGGGATGATGTGGATGGAGCAGAAGGAGCAGACAAAGAAGAGAATGTAAAGACAGTGATTGAGGATTGTAAGAGGATGCTAATTGTTGAACCCGAGTACTGTCTGGGAGGATGGGCTCTCATCAATGCTGACCCATTGTAAGTTAGGTCATTCATTACAACCTGTACTTTCTTGTTTTAATTGTCCTTATATTGGTGTAGCTTAAAATAGTTTCATTAGACATTGTTTGTGTATGTTTTTATTTCATTGCTTGATAGATCACTGTTTGAGATATATACTTTGTTGTTTGACATGTGCGTTGGTTGAGAAATTGGTTTGCTGTTTGACATGTGCATTGGTTGAGAAATTGGTTTGTTGTTTGATATGTGCATTGGTTGAGAAATTGGTTTGTTGTTTGATATGTGCATTGGTTGAGAAATTGGTTTGTTGTTTGATATGTGCATTGGTTGAGATATTGGTTTGCTGTTTGGCATGTGCATTGGTTGAGATATTGGTTTGCTGTTTGATATGTGCATTGGTTGAGATATTGGTTTGCTGTTTGACATGTGCATTGGTTGAGATATTGGTTTGCTGTTTGGCATGTGCATTGGTTGAGATATTGGTTTGCTGTTTGATATGTGCATTGGTTGAGAAATTGGTTTGCTGTTTGATATGTGCATTGGTTGAGAAATTGGTTTGTTGTTTGATATGTGCATTGGTTGAGAAATTGGTTTGTTGTTTGATATGTGCATTGGTTGAGATATTGGTTTGCTGTTTGACATGTGCATTGGTTGAGATATTGGTTTGCTGTTTGACATGTGCATTGGTTGAGATATTGGTTTGCTGTTTGATATGTGCATTGGTTGAGAAATTGGTTTGCTGTTTGATATGTGCATTGGTTGAGAAATTGGTTTGTTGTTTGATATGTGCATTGGTTGAGAAATTGGTTTGTTGTTTGACATGTGCATTGGTTGAGATATTGGTTTGTTGTTTGACATGTGCATTGGTTGAGATATTGGTTTGTTGTTTGATATGTGCATTGGTTGAGATATTGGTTTGCTGTTTGGCATGTGCATTGGTTGATATATTGGTTTGCTGTTTGATATGTGCATTTGTTGAGAAATTGGTTTGTTGTTTGACATGTGCATTGGTTGAGATATTGGTTTCCTGTTTGATATGTGCATTGGTTGAGAAATTGGTTTGTTGTTTGACATGTGCATTGGTTGAGATATAGTTTGTTGGTTGACCTATGTGTATTGTTTAAGTGAAGAATTTAAGTCACATGCTCACTTGATAATTACTACCAATGCCATTGTAATTATAAGATATTATAAAAGCATTTAATGTATGTGTTATGTTAATATTCTTCAATTTGTCTATAAAACAATACATTTACCTTGACAGTTTAGTCTACAAATATAACAATTTAATCTCTAGTAATATTAGAATGTCAAGAGAGATATGCCTTAATTTTAACAGGCTTTATACGCAGAATATATAGAATATTATTATTATAATCCATCTGTTATGTGTGAGCAGGGAAGGAGATAGTGACCAGCAAGATATGGACATGATACTTCTCGTAAGTCAGAGATCAGTCTATGTGGCCTGGTATGATGATGAGCAGGAGCTTGTCAGTAGGTACCAACTGATCTACTTGGAGGACGTGGACAGAATTGAGATTGGTTAGTCACTCAAATTTGTTATCTTCATTTATTTCAGTTTGCCACCATATTTATTGGTCTGTTAACATGTATATTTAATCAATTTGAAATGCTGATGTGTAATGTTATGTTATTTGTTGTGTATTACTACTCATATATCATGAAATTACATAATTATTTATAAGCTCAATATGAGGAAAATAAGAAGAAAAAAATGGCACCATGTTCTGAAGTATTTAAAAATATGGAATTATTGCCCATATTTTTATTTTACCATAGGCACATTTTTGGTACTCATGCCAGTGCCATCTTTCTTACCCATGAATATCACAGTACCCATTTAAGGCTGGGTGAATCTAAAAGCTGTCAATCAGGATCAAACCTGACAGTATTTCATCACTAGTCCATTCCAGTTCACTGCTCTGCCACAGTTCCACGAAATAGGCAAATGTAGAATTGTAATTGTTTCAGTATACCTTAAAGGTTAAGCAGTTAAAGAAGTAGATAATTTTGTATAGCTTGGAAGCTGCATATATCAAGAAGGAGATACAAAGAAAGAAATTAAAATCAGAATAGCAAAGGCAGCAATGACTTTCGGAAACCTTGATAAAATATGAAAAAAATGAGCTACTGAGTTAGGTGCTCTGTACACACCGTGAGCTGTGTGTCTCATCCGTTTTGATGATGTTTCAATATTCCAATTTTTTATGATGAATGATGATATCGTATGACAGGGAACAGTTGGTTGTGTTCATTTTCTGCGCGGTTTCACCTTATGTCTTTTGGCGTGTGCTGAGACTGCTACAATGGGGACTACAGTTACCTTTCTTTGTTTGGGAGATGAGATATTAATTAGGATGATTACGCTGGCACGGGCGGTTGAGCAATTATGGATTTTAATTCGTTTGCAGCCTCATTGATGCCGGGGGCCTTCAATAACCAAATTTGTTGCCAAATTTATTTCTAAGTGTCGTCATTGAGGGAATTGATTTCAGGATAATCTCCATTACACCTTTACATGTTAAATATTATTATTCAGGCATCCTTCTTCAACAGCAAACTACATCTTGATTGTAGTAGCAACACTTGAAAATATCTCATTTGCTATATCTCTTTGCCATTAGGCATGGAGCCAGCAGTGTTCAAATCCAGGTATCCATGCCTGAGATTGATCTACCACAGCCAGACTGATGAAGGCCTCTTTCACATGTTCAGAACTCCCAGCAGCAGACTCTTTAACAATAAAACAACAGCAATGCTCTCTTTGGATGAGGCCAAAGGTAATTTTCTGCTCAGTCATTTATTTGTGTCAGAGATTTCCAATAAAATTAAATTCATGGAATTTGTACATTGAGTAATTTCATAAAATAAGTTCTCTCTTGGCTCTTTAATTCCAGACTAACATTTCTGACATTTCAAAATACTACATTTGTGGCTAAATATATTGTTCTCTTATTTATTATTATTTTCCTGGTCTACAAACATATCTGTATAATTTGTTTTACAACATAACATGTTTTAATTATGAATAAAATTTATTATTGAACTTGATGGCATTAGTTTGAACTTGATGGCATTAGTTTACAATTTCTCATCAGGTAATCTTGTTCAGACCAAGATTTAATTTGAATTAAATAGTTAGCCTATTCATTACTTAGCCACTGCATTATTTTTTAAATTTTGTTGAAATTTTTAAGACAAATGAAGAAACTCTGCAGAGTTAACAGCATACTGACTATTTAACAATTAGTACCAGGTGATTGTCGGTCAGGTCGGGTAATTTTACCTGCTACTGTATGCAGTAAACAGTACAACCTGTGGCTGCCCTGCTTCATTGCAGGTAAGCTCGGGAGAGTAAAAGGCTAAAGGAGGGTACACCGAAGTAAAACAACCCCACTGTCTTGTGGGTGAGACTTTTTAGTCAAAGGCTAGCGGAGCCAACCGTAAACAAACCGACGGAAGGCAACAGAAAACCACCGTCGTAATTTCTTTGTACTATCATAAATCCCCACAATGTTAGGGAAAAATTGAGGGACGAAGAGATAGAGGGAAGCAAAGAGAAAAAATAACAGACAGCTTAAGAGAATGGCTTGGCAGAAGGTCAACAACAGAAATGATAAATAGCTGCCGAGATCGAAAGTTGTGGAGAGACATGATCACCTACGCCACTAGGCCCACTACTTGATGATGATGATCAGGTGATTTTAAATGAACTCCTAGGTTTTAACAAAAATCACCACATTACTGTTGTTTGTTTGCATACACCAGCTTTATATCTCTAGCGGAGTCTCAAGGGACAGGTTTTTGCGTAAATATTAATTTTTTCATAGTTTCCACACCAACAGATGTGTGCTCAGGTGTCCATCACCTTAGAGGCAGATATTTTCCAACGTCAGAGGTACTCTAATTTTTTATCGTCGAGAGTTTTGACATTTTTTGGTAGATTTTTCTCATCAATTTTTTACCTTCTAATCCAGAGGCTACCTCCAGACCATCCAGCTCCCCACCCCTCCCCCTGAATGCAAAATAAATTCATATCTTTATAGATCATGGATCTGAATAAAATTTTAGTTCAAAGTGCAAATTGTGTACAGGAAAAGATAGCTAACAGAATTTACTTTAATGTATAAATGTGTATACCAGAAAAGATAGCTACAGAATTTACTTTAATGTATAAATGTCATCATTGCATTTAATCACATTGTTTTTTTTCTTCTTAGAGTCCTTAAAAATCATTGCTGACACCTTTAAATCAACTCTAGAAATGATGTCCCTCAAACTAGAGATTGTGGAGAAGCCTAAGCTTGAAAAGTTAGTAGCTCTCACTCTACTTTGGTTTTGGATGTTCTTACATGCACTGTTTATGTCTCTTCTTTACACTTTCTTCTTCCTCTTCAATGACTCTGTACTGATGGTGTTGTTAGATTTGCATAGAACAATGATCTAGGAGATTAAATTATTCTTCCTTGTTTCATCCTAACCATGCATATTTTTACAAAACATGAAAGTTAATCCTCATTGTTTGTGTATTTATCTTTCTTTCTTCTTCCTTGTCTGTCTACCTTGTAGCATTGCACAGAGATGTTCTTTTGGGGGACCAAATTTAGGAGAATTTCTTGCTGATAATTTACAAATGTAGATTTGCTGTTGATAAAATAATATCTATCTATCTATCTATTGACCTTTCGAGCCGTAACCGGCCCATAGGGCGTAGACCAAGATACACCTTCTCCTATATGAATTTTTGTTCTAGCAGTTTTCTTTTAAAGATATTTTATCAAATCTCGCCATCTGTCTCTGTTCTGTGCAAGCAGTTCTATCTCATTGAGGGAGCCGATTCCTGCTGCTCTTGCCTCTCTCATCAATGTTCTTCTCAGTGTCTCCCTGGGTCTTCCTCTTTTTCTTTTACCTGTTGTTTCCCATATGAGGGCTTGCTTTGCTATTCGATTATTATCTCTTCTCATCACATGTCCAACGTATGACCATCGTCTTTTCTTTATTACTGAAGATATTAGTGGTTGATTGGCGATTTCTCTAATTTCCTCGTTTGTTTTGAATTCGTTCCATTCTATACCAAGTATTTTCCTTAGACATTTATTTTCGAATGCGTTCAACTTTGTTTCTATATCTCTTGTTGTTTTCCAGCTTTCACACGCATATGTAAGGGTTGATAGTACATTTGATTTGAATAGCCTAAAATAATATACATTTTTATAAATGTAAATAGATTTGCTGTTGATAAAATAATATACATTTTCATTAATGTAAATAGATTTGCTGTTGATAAAACAATATACATTTTTACAAATGTAAATTGATTTGCTGTTGATAAAATAATATACATTTTTACAAATGTAAATTGATTTGCTGTTGATAAAATAATATACATTTTCTTCTTGAAAACAACTTTAGTAAATTTTCTTTACTTATTGAAAAAAAAATATATATTTTTATTCTGAGAATAAAATTAGGAGGAATTTTGTCTGATAAATTTACATATAATTGCTGTTGGAAAAATAATATAATTGTACCTATTTCCTATCTCATATACTCTTTTCTTTCATATGATGATTACTGTGTAATGTTTAGTTATCTGTTATAAACACCAATTACTTGTGATAACTGTTGGAAGAAGACTAGCAAAATTCTTAAAATGAAAAGATAAGAAAAATTAGGGTTCTGATTATTTTTAAATGTCATTGCTTGCCTAAATCCTACGCTATTCACATAATCTTATCACATTTATTACAAGTCAGTTTAGCACTGTCCTAGTTTATTTCTTATACATTAAATTGTATTTAATCTTCATGTTGGGCTATTTTTATGCTGTTTAATCCCTCATTTTATATTATTGTTTGTGATTTGTATTTCATTAGAATTTCTACTTCAACAAATTTAACACATTTTACCTTCATTCTGTTTTTTCATGAGAAAAAAATAGGCATAAATATACCAAATATATAATAATGTGTGAGGCTGCTGTAAAGCTGGTGAAATGTGGACAATAAATATAAAATTGTGTAAAGCAGCTTTTCTATATAAAAAAAAAAAAAAAAAAAAGAAGGCAGTACAAAATTATAGACGTTTCTGCCACACATGACTTGATAAGATGGTATGTCATACCCACAAAGACATGTTATAAGATGTCTATAATTTTGTATTATATTCCTTCTAGTAAAGCTATTATATACTATTTTATATTTATTTTTCACTTTTTTCTTTTATGTCTGACGTTGTTTTGGTTAACACTTTCTTTTGGTTGCACTTGTTGAGCAGTTTTTTATTGTACCATTGAGCAGTTCTGTGATTGAACTTGTTGAGTTCTTTAGTTCCCCATGAACAATTTGTTATTGTATAATTGAGCAGTTCTGTGATTGAACTTGTTGAGTTCTTTAGTTCCCCATGAACAATTTGTTATTGTATAATTGAGCAGTTCTGTGATTGAACTTGTTGAGTTCTTTAGTTCCCCATGAACAATTTGTTATTGTATAATTGAGCAGTTCTGTGATTGAACCTGTTGAGTTCTTTAGTTCCCCATGAACAATTTGTTATTGTATAATTGAGCAGTTCTGTGATTGAACTTGTTGAGTTCTTTAGTTCCCCATGAACAATTTGTTATTGTATAATTGAGCAGTTCTGTGGTTGAACCTGTTGAGTTCTTTAGTTCCCCATGAACAATTTGTTATTGTATAATTGAGCAGTTCTGTGATTGAACTTGTTGAGTTCTTTAGTTCCCCAAGAACAATTTGTTATTGTATAATTGAGCAGTTCTGTGATTGAACTTGTTGAGTTCTTCAGTTCCCCATGAACAATTTGTTGTTGTATAATTGAGCAGTTCTGTGATTGAACTTGTTGAGTTCTTTAGTTCCCCATGAACAATTTGTTATTGTATAATTGAGCAGTTCTGTGGTTGAACCTGTTGAGTTCTTCAGTTCCCCATTAACAATTTGTTGTTGTATAATTGAGCAGTTCTGTGGTTGAACCAGTTGAGTTCTTTAGTTTCCCATGAACATTTTTTTATTGTATAATTGAGCAGTTCTGTGATTGAACCTGTTGAGTTCTTTAGTTCCCCATGAACAATTTGTTATTGAATAATTGAGCAGTTCTGTGATTGAACTTGTTGAGTTCTTTAGTTCCCCATGAACAATTTGTTGTATATTTGAGCAGTTCTGTGGTTGAACCAGTTGAGTTCTTTAGTTTCCCATGAACAATTTTTTATTGTATAATTGAGCAGTTCTGTGATTGAACTTGTTGAGTTCTTTAGTTCCCCATGAACAATTTGTTATTGTATAATTGAGCAGTTCTGTGGTTGAACCTGTTGAGTTCTTTAGTTCCCCATGAATAATTTTTTATTGTATAATTGAGCAGTTCTGTGATTGAACTTGTTGAGTTCTTTAGTTCCCCATGAACAATTTGTTATTGTATAATTGAGCAGTTCTGTGATTGAACTTGTTGAGTTCTTTAGTTCCCCATGAACAATTTGTTATTGTATAATTGAGCAGTTCTGTGATTGAACCTGTTGAGTTCTTTAGTTCCCCATGAACAATTTGTTATTGTATAATTGAGCAGTTCTGTGATTGAACTTGTTGAGTTCTTTAGTTCCCCAAGAACAATTTGTTATTGTATAATTGAGCAGTTCTGTGATTGAACCTGTTGAGTTCTTTAGTTCACCAAGAACAATGTATTATTGTATAATTGAGCAGTTCTGTGATTGAACTTGTTGAGTTCTTTAGTTCCCCATGAACAATTTGTTATTGTATAATTGAGCAGTTCTGTGGTTGAACCTGTTGAGTTCTTTAGTTCCCCATGTATAATAGTGTTGGTTTTTTATTTTGTTATCTTGTTTATAGTTCTTATTTTATATTTAGAACCACATCACATTGATTACACGTAGTCAACACAATCATCACAGCTTATTCAGTCATTATTCATAATCAAGTTTATTGATCTTTAACTTGGCACGTGATACATAATAGTGGAAGCACTTATTTTAAAATTACTGTTCTTTAATTCTGGACATTCATTAGGTTAACACCAGTGGATATTGAACTGTCTACAAGTGCTTATCTTCTGTGACATGTAAAATTAAATCTGTCTCACAACTTACTTACAGCTTGTTCTCTGAAGCACAACTTGAAATACACTTAAAAACACTTTCACAACTAAATGTTTTCAATATACTAATTTACTTGTTCTGGTTCTATCCAGTAGTAGTATATACTGCTCAACTACCAAGTTCCTAAGTCACTGCTATCTTTTCCTATGTTCTCTACTCTAAGCTTGACTAGTTTACATTTATAATTCTTGACTAACTCAGTTTACTACTTCTTACTACTGTCTGACTTACTAACTCTTCTGACTCCTGTGCCTAACTACTGACTTCCTTGTCTGTCCTAACTGCTTGACTTATCTTGCTTGCCTACATTTTTATATTAAAGTCTCATTTACCACGCTGTACGTCAGTGACAAATCAGTGTCCAATGGGCTGTCGCAATGTCAAATGGGTGTCGCGATGTGACACCCTCCATCCAATCGGAAGTTGACCTATGTCTCAGAATTGTCAAAACAAGCTGTTACTGTGATTCTCAAGTAACCTCTGATCAGCTTGACCTCTCTTGCATTTCAAAATAATGATGTTTATTTCATGACTTTGACCTGTCCTTGTTTGTCAACCTATTTACCTGGTTATAAAATTTCCATTCTCCTGAAACTTGTGTCAGACTACTACCATTCCTTCATCCCCACATTGGACCTCGGATTTGTCCACTACCCACTATAAACTTTCCTTTGTTTACATACTGTCACTAACTACTGGTGACTGTTATTCTATACCACTGTTATTAGTTGTTAAGAAATGGGTACCGACTGAGTTACCTGACCCATGCTTTAATTCACCTATTCTGTTACACATGAACAATTTGTTATCATATCATTGAGTAGTTCTGTGATTGAATCTGTTGCATGTTAGGCAGTGTTTTTATTTCTGGCTTTGCTTGGTAAAATCATCCAGAAACTTGTCCTCAAACATGCTGAGTGAGATTATGACACTCCTGATGTTTCCTGTCTTGGCTTTTGTTTTGAGAGCATCTTCAAATGTTTTTGGAATAGTAAAACCTATTATGCTTTGCTCATCCCATTGTTTATATTCTCATTAGCTGCATCATCTATTTCACAGTGTACTTCAGTTGTATTATTTTTATTTGCTTCATCTTCAGAAAAAAGGCCACTCCACACCCAGGAATCATGGACATTCATCAACAGTTGCAGGAGAACTCTCTTGCTAGCATCAAACTTCCACGTGACATTTCAGCTGATATTGACTCAACCAACCCTATACAAATGTCAGAAGATACAAGACTCCGTATTGATATACCTAACAGGTCAGGCCAATCAATACCAAGGACAAAGTCTCCTTTGGAATTTCTAAACTCTCTCCCTGGACTCTCTAAGTCAGCTCTACCATCATTCAGCTCAACAATAAACCCACTCAAGTTTACAAGCTTGAAACCTAATCTCAAGGAGAATCTTCAGCACTTGAATTTGATCAGGAAAATAAAGATTAGTAAAGATCCAAGCAAAGTCGAAAGTCAGAATCAAGATAAGTCTGATAACAATAGTGAAGGCTTGAACATTATGAGCGATCAGAGATCAAGTTTAATTCTCAAAGAGGAAGCTAACAAAGACGTGGTGCTGGATAGCTGTGGTATCCTAGCCACCAGTCCCAGCCAGATTCTCTTGTCCTCAATGCACTTGAAGGCTGAAAGCAAACGGAGGACATCGGTATCAGAGTCATCAACTTCTCCTCATGCATTGAGATCTCATGCCAGTCAAGTAAAAAATGAGACTGGTGAAGGATCAGCATTTACATATCACAGTGATAGCATCTCTAAAGATGATGAAAATTGCAAGAAAATTGTGTCTGATACAAATGTTGAACCATCAACAACTAATCAAATTTTGATTGAAGATGGTTCAACAGTGGAGGATGTTAGGCATAGAACAGTAGATAATGTAGCCCCTACAACACCCGAAGAGTCCTTGCAAGCCAGTTTTGAGTTCAACTCTGACACAGATACAGAAAGTGAAGATTATTGTGTCATGGAAAATGAAGAAGTCCAAGCAATTCTGGACAAATGCCACCAGCTGCATCATCCACTGATGAAAACATCAATGAGTGATACAACATTAAGCTTGAGTGCAGGACAGGAGACAATCATACAACCTAACATGAATCAGAAAGATTCTGGCCTGGTGTCTCTGTTCAAGTCAAAGATGCCTGGCTTTTCAAGAAGTCCTGGAGGAAAAGCATCAAATCTTCCTTTGTCTAAAACTCACATTAGAAAGTCTCAGCGTGCCATGGAAGTGTTTGAGAAGTTAGTGAGGGAAAAGCTACCAAATGAGGAATGCAGATCATATTTCATATTTATATAAAATTGTGTAATACTTTTAAAGTGAAAAAGTTTTCATGCTTTTGTCTGTTATAAACCTTGGCTTGTCCCATCCTGACATCTGACTTTATCTTATCTAACATAACTAGGTTGTATCATCATATAATCTAAGATAGACTATAATCTTCTTGTTTATTGCAATGAGGCTGCACTGTCATTCTCTTGTTAAACTTATCTAGGCTTACTATCCAAGTGTCTTAAGTCTAAACAGTACATCAAAAGGAAAACTGAATTTATGTAATATCTGAAGCTAAATTATAGTCACAAACAAATCATGCACTGATCAAATAACTACCTTACAAATAATAGTTGAACAAAGTTTAGAACTACAGTACCCACTTCATATCAGATTCATAGATTACGAAAAGGCATTTGATAGTTTAGACAGAGGGATGCTTTGGAAGTTGCTGAATCTTTACGGAATCCCCATAAAGTTAATGGCAAAAACAATGTATGAAGGAATGAAATGTAGTGTTGTGCACGAAGGACAGCTTGCAAACAATTTTTATAAGAACAGGAGTAAGGCAGGGGTGCCTACGATCTCCATTTCTCTTTCTGCTGGCCATAGATTTGATTATGAAAATAACTCAGAACAACAGAAATGGAATCCAGTGGTCACTGACCAAGCAACTTAATGACTTTGGAATTAACACTTGATGCTGTTATAGACTTTATGGGCACCAACACCATATTCCCTAAAGCCATGCTTTTTTCCTGAGATTGCCAGGTTACTTCCCCCCATCTTTGAGGCTTATTTTGTATATCCGTTCACAACTCCTTTCAGTTGTTTACTCCAACTAGAGCATAGAGCACAGATGATGTTGGTTTTCTTACAGGAACTATATTGTAAAACAGTTATTGAGTTATTTGCAGGTCATCATCACTGCACTCTGAACATGTCTATAGGTACTCAGATCCCTTCCTGAGCAATTGCCGTAGTGTCCAGCGACTGACGACTCCATTGTAAAACAGTTGTATGTTCTTATTTATATTAGTGGTTTGATTTGTATTATGAAGAGCTTGCAGCCTCATAAACAGCCATTCTTAGCAGCCTATAATATGTCAGTAAATTCTAGGGGTACTATATTTTCTTATTCATTCATCACTCAATGGCTTTGCTTATTTACCCATTAGTGTTATAATTAAAAGCTCACAAAGTATTTTAAATATTTTTGATCTGCTATATGATTGTACCAGTGTACCCATACCAATCCTGTAATGTTGTAGTTTCAAGACTGTACAGCATAAAAACCCACTACGTAGATTTTGTTATTATCTCTATTTTCTTTGAATAATCACATTATTGGAGTTCTTTATTTTCATGAAGATATGTTTATAGAATGTGTACAACTTGTAAACTCTACATACTCCATTATCCATTGACTGAAATTGAGACAGGCAAAGTCAGTGCTTCAGTGGTTCAAATTTTAAACAGAGGGTTCCTGTTTTCTTCTTTTCTGTTGTTTGGTGTACATGTCTTCCAAGTGTTATAAATAAAACTTGTCATTTCATTAAATTTCTTAGGTTTCTTTTATAAACTTTTAAAGTTTCCTCTCATCTATGTTCTTCATAACCAGCTGTTCAGCAATCAATTCTAAAGACATGTTTCAGCATCACAAAATCTTCAACATTAACTGCTTGTAAGTCATCAGATCTTGCAGTTTTAAAAAAGGTCAGATCTAACTTCTTCGTTATCATTACAGATATTTTGGGTTTATACCAAATCATCAACCGTTAGGTTATACGGAACATCTGAGCACTCTTCTAATCACAAAATTGATGAACTCTAAATTGTATATGATCAATATAAGAAAAATACTTCATATTAACTGAAAGAGTTTCACTTTTTATAAATATCATTATGTACATCCCATTTACTAATATTTTTTTTTCATTTCATTATGGATGTGGAGTGATTCTGACAAAGCTTTATTGCATGCAATTTGCTTCAAACAAGGCAATTTGGGATGCGTTTATTTTCTACTAATCTGTCCTTTTTACAGGTCTTCCTTTTTCTTAGTTGGTTGGTCCACCTTGCTTGTATTGCTTGTTGTTGCATATGTCCCAAACATTTAGCTTGTTGTCTCTAGATTTAACTCTGATTTGGCACTACTGCTTTCTAATATCTTAATTCCTGATTTTTGTCTCTTTTTGTTACATTCATTATTATCATTATATAATTCTAATATATTATTATTCTAATTAATTTATCTACAGTAGTTGGAACATTTTCCTATCTTTTTGTCTTGTTAACATGTTTGCTTGAAAAATGTTAACATTAAATTTAATCATTTAATTTCAAATCAATGATCAATCAACATATATATATATATATATATATATATTAAAAACAACAGGACTGCCACTTCAAAGTTAAACCAAAACATAAATGCCTGATAAATGTTTTAGCTACAGCAAATTCTTACTTCATTATTTTGTTTTTAGGATGTCAACAAAGCATTGTTCACTTTCTTCTCTAAATCTCTAGTTAGAGTAAGTTTTGATCAGATTTAACACTTAATCTAATACAAATGTAACCTGGGATGAAGTTTGTTCCAACACTTGCATTTTTTATTTTGAAGGAAATCTGTCATAGTTTGAAAACAGAATATATAAAAATCTGTGTAATAGTATTTTAGGTCAATTCAATAGCTATTGTTTACACAGCTGTGATAAAACAAGTTGTTTATAAACATTATAGTGGAACTACTTGATGTCTGTGTGTGTTACATAATGTCAATATTATTGTGCTCAAAATGTCAATGCTAAAATGAATTGAAAAGTACTTAAACAATAGTTGTCATATCCTTTGCAGGGTATCCCAGAGTCTGGCCCATACTGTTCATCACTGCCTCTGCTATTCTCCACCAGACTGACTCTGGTTTGCCCTTCTTGTACCATATATTGAGGTTCACAGTAATGCAGTTTTACTAAATGATTTCTAGATCTTGTCCACATATTTGGCTTATTCTGCCTTAATGTCTACCTGTTATCACTGTATATTTTCTTTATTGTATTGTGCAGTTCTTCATTCTAGGTTTTGCTTTACTATAAATTCTTTAAATGTTTTTTTTCAAACAGATTACATGGAATCATGATAGTATTAATGTTTACAATTGTATTGTTCCTCAAATCTCAGGTTCACACATGAATCATATACACTTCATATTTTCTTTCAATTTTCCCAGTTGTTACAATATATTCCAGCTGTTCCCTTCTCATTAGATAGCCAAAAAATTATGATTGTTTCTTCCTAATATTGGATATAATATATCCTTAGTTTAATTTGTTTTTATGTTGTATTTGAAGGGTCTCAAAATTTTATTTTGAAGAGCAAAAGCTATTTTGTTTTTGTTTATGCTTTTTTTTTTTAAATATATTTTCTAGATTGCTCCTTCATATGGTGTAAATGTTTCCTGGCTGTGTGATTGTTTTTTGCCAATACTGACTTCTAAGTTCTTTATTTTACCAGTTTATAATTTTCTTCAATATAATTTTATGATTTCCTTTAATCATCATGACAACTTCAGCACAAAAGTTGGCGTGGAAAGAACAGAAGAAGGTAAAAAAAACAACTCAGGGGCCATTCAGTATGGGGCATAAAAATGATAGAGGGGGCCATGATAGCTCAGTGGTTAGTGAACTGGACTACTAAGTACAAGAGGTTGGGTTCGATCCTGATCGACAGCTTCCAGGTTCACCCAACCTTAATGGGTACCGGATTTTTTTCTGGGAAAGCAAAGCGGCATGGGCGTAATACTGACCACATTACCCCAAATATTATGTGCCGAAGGACTGTAAAAATTATGGTAACTATTACCATATTCCCTATGCGCCACTTGGCGTGGACAGGGCTTTTTACTTTACTTTTACTTATAAAATGATAGAGATGAAAAACTTATAGAATTTTGCCATGAGAATAATCTTGCAATGCCAACACTTTCTTTAAGCAACACGAGTATACAATTGGACCTCTCCAGATGGCAACACCAGAAATCAAATAGACTTCATCCTGGTCCAACAAAGATGGAGATCTGGCGTGACATCATCAGAAACACTACCTAGTACAGACTGCAACTCGAGCATGAACTACTAATAGCAGAGTTGAAAATAAAGCTTAAAAAAGTGTTGAGATGGGCAAGACCAATACATTTTAAAACAGATGCCATGCCATCAGAATGTAACATAGAAGTTAAAAACAAATTAGATTTGTTGATAGCAGTACAAGAAGATATGTAACCAGATAAGCTAGATATGTCACCAGACAAGCTAGCCCCACAAGCAAGTGATATTCTCATCTCATCAGCACAAAAAATAATTCCCAGAAAAGTGTATCTTCTTCTTTCCTTCCTCATCTGCCTTTTAGCGTTGAGGGGAGATATAATTTACAGTCTTTTGCTCTTCTGTTCGCCTCTGCTGCTGTTATGTTTCCTAGTGCTTCTAATATTCCATTGATCCATCTTTTTCGTGGTCGACCCTTGGGTCTGGTGTTCTCACAACGTTTGCTGAAGGCTAGATCGTTGTGTTGTATTTTGATCTTTCTGCCTTGTCACGTGGCCAAACCATTTTGTCTGTTGTTTCCTTATATATTCTATATATGGCGGGGACTATTCCTAGCTTTTTTCTCAGTTCTTCTTTTCTGATCTTATCTCTCAGACTGTTTCCTGTCATTCGTCTAACACATTTCATCTCTGTAGAGGTTATTTTACTTATTGTTCTTGCATCTAGGGTCCAGGTCTGGCATTGGTAGCACAACGTTGGGATGAAGATTGTATTGTATAGTGCTCGTTTTGCCTCCAGAGTTATTTCCTTTTTGGACAATATTGGTGATAATTGTCCAATGATTTGGCAACCTTTGTTGCATCTTGATTCTATCTCTGCTGTTTGAGAATTAACGTAGAAAAGTGTATAAGAAACAAAACTACATCTCAGAAAAAAATACTGACCCTCATATAAGAAAGAATAAAACTGAAGCAAACAGGAGCAAAGCGAAAGAGTAATGAATACAGAAAATACGCAAAAGAAGTTAGGAAAGTGATCAGAAAAAAAAAATAAAAAGAATTATATTATGAACGCTTGTAGCAGAATTGAAGAGCTCTATCAGCAAGGGAGTGATGGAGAAATATTCAGAGAAATTAGAATGATAACAGCCAATTTTAGACCATCAGTCCAAGTAATTAATGACAACAGTGGCAACATACTAACCGAACAAAAGGTTATATTGCAAAGATGGAGTAATTACTGCATAGCAATGTATGAAGATACTTCAAAATACTCAAATATATTCATAGAAAGTAAAGAGAAAGAACCAGAGCCTATGTTAGATGAAGTTCGTTCCACAATAAAAAATCTGAAGAGAGGGAAGTCACAAGGAAATGATGTTATTCTAGCTGAATTCATCCAAGCTGGAAGGGAGATCAGCATTCGTATTTACAATGCACTGTGTTTTGAAGATCTGGAAAGATACAGATTGGCCAAAAGCTCTAAAAATATCGGTGTACATTCCCATTCCAAAGAAAGGAAATCTGAAGCTGTGTTCCAACTACAGAACTATAGCCCTAATAAGCCATGCCAGTTAAATACTCCTGTGGATCATCATGAATAGGATAGCAAGAAAGTAAGATCAAGAACTTCATCTAGTTCAAGCAGGTTTCAGACATAGCAGAAGTACCAGGGACCACATCTTTAACATGAGAAACATCCTTGAAAAGTGAGGGAAAAGCGACATAGAACTGCATACATGCTTCATAGATTACAGCAATACATTGACTGCATTCAACATCAGAAACCTTTGAACATAATAAATATAGGTTTTCCGACTCACCTAATACAACTTAATTGAATCACCATGTAGCAAGCAGCTATCAGGATAGGGGGTGAAACATTAAATTAACTTGAAGCATAAAAATGGTTGCAGCAGGGGGCATTCTCTCTCCATACTTGTTCAGCATCTATGCTGAGAACATCAAGAGAAATGTAAGAAACGATGATAGATTTGTGAAGTTCAACTCTTTCACAATGTATAGCAAGATAATTCCAGAACTTAGTACACTAATGACACAAGTCTTCCTCTCAAACAGTGCTGAAGGATTAAAAGAGACAATTGAGTGTGTTAAAAAACACAATGAAGAGCAAAACCTCTTTCTAAAAATACAGAAAACTAAGATAATGTCCACTGACGAAAAAAAAAAAACCAACCCAAAATCATCATCAACAGCGAAGAACTTGAAATTGTAACAAACTATTAATTTATGAATATCTGGGATCTGTGGTAACTAACAGTGGAGACTGCCAGAAAGAGATCAAAAGAAGATTAGCATTAAAAAAAAAAGAAAGTAAGGAGCCCCCGTCACGCCAAGTGGCGTATAGGGAATATGGTGTTAGTGACCATAAATTTTACAGACCTTCGGCACATGATTTTTGGGGTAATGTGGTCAGTATTACGCCCGTGCCGCTTTACATTCCCAGAAAAAAAATCCGGTACCCATTTAAGGCTCGGTGAACCCGGAAGCCGTCAGTTGGGATCTAACCCTACTCCTTGTCCTTTGTAGTCCAGTTCACTAACCACTGAGCTATCGCAAGATTAGCATTAGCAACACAAAAATTAAATGCCATGAAGAACATGTGGCACAACACCAACAAGGCAGTAAAATTTAAATTACTGAAGGCATGTATCGTCCTAATGGCAATATATGGTTGTGAATCATGGACAATCTCACAAACAGCATGGAAGAGAATTGATTCATTTGAAACAAAATACTACAGAAAAAACTCCAAGATACTTTGCATAATGAAAAAGAGCAATGAAGACATGCTAAAAGATTTAAACATTAAAAAGAACTGGCTTATAAACACTGTTCTACAGAGGAAATTAAAATACTATCATCATCATGTGCCATACCGGTTGGCATAGGCGATCATGTCCTTCCACAATCTTCCATCCACAGTGCATCATATCAATTCTGTTGTTGACTGTTTGCCATGCCATGACACCAAGCTAATCTGGTATTTTCTCTCTTTGTCGTCTGCGATCTCTCTTTCCTTGTATTTTGCCAGTTTAAATACTATGGCCACATTTAAAGACGCAGCAAGATGGAAAGAACAATAATGGAAGTCATGGTTCCTGGGCAACGCATCAGGGGCAGACCAAGAAGAAAGTGGTTTCAAGACATCTAGGAGATCTTAAGATGGCAACAGAAGAAGTAGGAGATCTGGCTAGAGACATAGACTTTCAGACAGGCTGTGGTGAATGCAACAATTTACAAAGGACATGTGACCTGATGACTTCTACACTTTAGAAGTTTATGTTCACTGTATTCAGCCTATAACAACCAACAAGAAAATGTTTTATAGAAGGCTTTATTGGTACACTTTACAACTTTCAAAATATTCATTGTTCTAAACAACACTGCAGTGAATTTAGACTACAGATTTTTGATAATTTGTTAGATTTTTAAGTATTTGTCACAAACTGTGTGCCAGATCTGTTTTGAACATTATGATTTTAGACGCTCACGTCCAGGAGTTTTTATGTTCTTTAATTCTTCCATGGTTTCAATTTTCTCCTTTTTTCTGTGGAGTGTTTGTTATTGCATCAAGATCTATTCCATCTTTGTTAATTTTTTTACAGCGTTGGTGATTTCTTACTGCGTGTTTCTCAGGTTGTTCTCCTTATCTTTTTGCTCTTGAATTTGTCAGTAATGAGCACCTGCAATTCATTTTCCACTTTTGCCTTTTGTGTGACGTGTTTTTTTTTTTTTGTTGTTCATTTTTCACTTACTGTTTTTGTTATTCTGTAAACTGTCATTTGCCCATTGTGTCATCTGCTTTTCTTGCAAAGTAGTCTGTTAATTGTCTGTTCTTGTCTTGTTGATGCATAGAATTGATTTATGATAATGTGTTCACTTGGTTTTGTATGTCATTGATTGGTTTCAATCTGAGCGATATTTCTTCCATTCCTCACCGTTGAATGATTGCAAGACCTTTGCTGCATTGTCCTTCTACTACAAGTAGCCTGCCATGACATTTAATTTTCTGATGAGTTGCTACATTTTCCGTCCTTTATTAATATGCAAATATTTGTCTCTTATATTAATTTGAAGGCATTTGCAGTTATTTTATTCTTTTTATTTTTAGCATTTGTTTTTAGTATTTGTGCAGAATGTTATTCATTATTTGTGCAGAATGTGTTTCATTATTTGTGCAGAATATGTTTCATTATTTGTGTAGAATGTGTTTCATTATTTTCTTTTCATGGTTGGGTTTTGTTATGGCGTTGTAAAATGTAAGTAATTTTAACTGGTAATATGTATAATAGTTGATTAGATCTAGTTAAAAGCAAGCATTTTAGAAAATGGAATTACACAGATATGTTAACACTTTGAAATAAACAGACAACAACAGAGAACAATAGGCACTCTGATCCAGGAGTGAACATCCTCATGTTGAACCCATGCTCCTGGTTTGGGTTGTTTATTGTATTCTCTTTATTGAATTTGTGTGGATTTCTCAAGTGTTGTTAAACTATTTGTCTCTCTCTGTAATTTATGTTTATCTCTTGCCTCAGAGTTTCCACCAGTAATAAATATTTGTTTATTTGTTACTGCTATATACTGGGAATGGAATTAAGTGGTATTAAAGTTGAATGAATCCATGTTTTACTGAGAGGCCTTCAACTAGGATGAAAACAAACAAAACAGAATACAAAACTGTAAACATCAGAAGAAATCTTAACAGTCATCTAACACCTTCTTGAAAGTATGCAATAACTATGATGTCATACAGCAACAAAAGACAAGAGAATGGTGGTTCTAAAATTGTGTATAGAAAAGATGCCTGAAATGTGCAAATAAAA
This sequence comes from Megaustenia siamemsis, assembly GCA_032433765.1. NCBI lineage: Eukaryota > Metazoa > Mollusca > Gastropoda > Stylommatophora > Ariophantidae > Megaustenia > Megaustenia siamemsis. The sequence goes on from JAVIAB010000092.1 coordinate 156,326,738, forward strand.
TGTAAAGAAAAGAACATAAGGTATAATTAAATAAAAGAATGAAAAAACTCACTTGGAAGAACCCTGCTATGAGTCCGTTCTGCAAAGTAAAATGACTGTATTCATGCAAGGAGACCATGTCAGTCTTGTCTTGTTCACAAAGCTGAAACACCCTTGTTGTTTTCTTCTATTGTACCTAATTGAACTTTCCCAAGTCCCTATATGATTTTATTCAGGTGTGTTCCTGTGTTGTTACTTATTTGTCTTAAAGTGTTTTCTCTCCTGTCAAGGTTTGTCTTTCTAGTTTACAAAATCTTCTTCTTTGTTTATGTTCAATGTCCACGTTGATTAATTAGATGAAGATAGTAGTTATTTCAAATTTTCACATACTACCCATACAGTTTGTTGTAAAAAGAGATATGTGTTGACAATGTACAGCTCAGATTTTGACAATGCACTACTTTGACCACTGTAAATCTGTAACAGACCTAGGTTTGTCTGAAGTTTTCCTCAATTCTGAGGTGGATAGTCAGTTAAGACATCATACATTTGTTTAAAACTAGTTATATGCTAAGATTTCAGATTGTTTTTAGTTTTACTAAAGTTACCACACTGGACCTGTCTCAAAGTTTTAATGTCTAATCTTAAAACAGGAAAATTACCGATATTTTAAGGATTTTTTTTATGGTTCTCCTCCTTTTAGTCATGAATTTGGCTTTGAAGACCAAGGGAATTAGTTACTTAGGTCCACAGTATTACTAGAGGTTTGTTATTAGGAAGCTTTCCAAACATGTTTATAGATTTATATTGACTTGAAGAGGCCTGCTGAAAACATACATGTAGTGCAGTAACTTATTCAGGGGATTATTATTATCCTAGGGATTATCTCATGGCTTCAGACACAGAACTGTATGCAGGTATCAGTAGCTCCATAAGTATTCTTATAAAGATTAACACTGGTTGGTTTGATGACAATGACTAGAGTCTTTGTGGAGATCAAATCTAACAAAAGTGTTTCATTTTCCTGGCTGGGCACACTGGTATGAGAGGTAATGAGCAGGCTGACAAGTTTGCCAGTTTGGCTGATGTGGGGTGTGGAAGAGAAATGGACTGTGATGACATTTTTAATGCCCACAGGGCTGCTGCCTAAAAGACTGACTAAAACAGTCTTGGAATCTGTAACCATGAACAAACAGCTCGAATATCATGCTAAGGTAAGAGATGCCATACAGAAGCACTATGCAAGAGGTCAAAGAAGACTTGTAAACCAACACAGTAACAAAGTCATTGGTTCCTGCACATTGAGGGATGTACTTAGGAGGAAATCTAAACACTTATGGACTTGTCTGATGTGCAATGAGGATGACCTGTTGACTAAACTAAAACTAATCAAGGAACTTTAGCACCAGTCTTTTTGCTGAGTTATTTTTTTTTTTTAGTTTCAGGATGTGTGAAATCAAAGGAAGGAAATATAATAATGGGACAGGAGAAGATAATGGAAAGATGAACACACTATATCAGTCAACTCTATGATGATGAAAGACCAGAGCTAAACAATTCCAACAAAGACACAGGACCACCAATAATGCAGAGTGAAGTGGAGGACACAATTCATCACATGAAAAGAGGGAAAGCTCCAGGCCCTGACAATATAACAATCGAAGAGATAAATGCAGTAGGTAAGCTTGGAGTTCAAGTCATAACAAAACTACTCAATGACATATATAACACTGGACACATACCCGAAGATCTACTAAAGTCTATCTTTGTAGCCATACCAAAGAAGTCAGGCACCACTGATTGTGAAAACCATCGCACTGTTAGTCTCATGAGCCATATGACAAAAATATTACTAAGGATCACCATGAGATGTGTAAAGAACAAAATAAAACCAGAAATAAGTGAGGAGCAATGTGGATTTGTGGAAGGAAAGGGCACCAATAATGCAATATACATCTTAAGAACATTGATAGAAAGAGCTATAGAGGTAAAGAAAGATCTATATATGTGCTTTATAGACTTCACAAAAGAATTTGACAAAGTAAAGCATGTGGAAATAATCAATATGCTGGAGAAAGTAAACATTGATTGCAAAGATCTGCGAATCATAAAAAACATGTACTGGCAACAAAAAGCAGCTATATGAATTAGCAACCAAACAGGACAATTCCAATATATAAAACAAGGAGAGACAAGGCTGCGTTCTGTCGCCGGATTTGTTTTCACTTTACAGCGAAAATATAAGATCTATAGTAGACAAAAAAGGAATTGAAGTTAATGGTCACATATATAAATAATTTGCAATATGCAAATGACACAGTCTTAATAGCAGAGACAGAGAATGAACTACAAGAAATGATAGACAAAATAGTAAAAGAAGACAACAAGAAATGTTTCAGTCTGAAAAGTAAGAAAACAGAAGTAATGGTTATATCGAAGAAACAATCATCACCATCATGCAGCATAAAAATAAACAGAACAAATCTGAAACAAGTGCAACATTTCAGATACTTGGGCACAATAATAACATCAGATGGAAGATGCACCACAGAAATAAAAAGCAGAATAGCTCAGGCCAAAATAGCATTTCAGAAAATGAAAAATGTCTTATGCAACAAATCTATGTCAATAGAAGTGAGAAAGAGAGTTCACCAGTGCTATATAGAACCAATTCTGACCTATTGAAGCGAATCATGGACAGTAGACAAACAAATGAAAAGACGATTAGAGGCCACAGAGATGAGATTTCTCAGAAGAATGTTGAAAGTTCCTGGACGGCTAAAAAGACCAATGAGGAAATTCTCGAAGTGGCCAACACAAAAAGGGAGCTTCTAAAAAACATCAGAAAGAAGTAATCAACATTTTTTGGACACATGAGAAGAGGAAAGTTGGAATACTTGGTTCTATTCTATTGACCTTTCGAGCCGTAACCGGCCCATAGGGCGTAGACCAAGATAATATGAATTTTTGTTCTAGCAGTTTTCTTTTAAAGATATTTTATCAAATCTCGCCATCTGAAGCAGTTCTATCTCATTGAGGGAGCCGATTCCTGCTGCTCTTGCCTCTCTCAAATGTTCTTCTCAACCTGTTGTTTCCCATATGAGGGCTTGCTTTGCTATTCGATTATTATCTCTTCTCATCACATGTCCAACGTATGACCATCGTCTTTTCTTTATTACTGAAGATATTAGTGGTTGATTGGCGATTTCTCTAAAATTCGTTCCATTCTATACCAAGTATTTTCCTTAGACATTTATTTTCGAATGCGTTCAACTTTGTTTCTATATCTCTTGTTGTTTCCAGCTTTCACACGCATATGTAAGGGTTGATAGTACATTTGATTTGAATAGCCTAAGTGTGTTTGTGCTAATGAGTTTTGATTTCCACAACTTTTCAAGGCTTCTGAAAGACATTGCTGCTTTAGCCAGTCTGATTCTAATTTCTTTGCTCGTATTTCTCGATCAATGTGACTTCCAAGATAGATGAAGTGATCGATCTCTTCTACTGCCATGTATATGTAATACTTGGTTACAACAGGCAAAATAAAAAAGAGAGATCGTGGACGATATACTGGATAGCTTGGTGTCATGGTATGGAAAACGGTCAACAACAGATTTGATACAATGCACAATAGATAGAAAATTGTGGAAGTATATGATTGCCTAGGCCAATTGGTATGGCACATGATGATGATGATCTTTTTTTTATCCATGTAAAAATTATAACATATGCTTTGCATTGAAAGTTTTGTTAAATAAGTGCTTGCATCTTGTGTGTAACAGCTGAAGTGGTATATTTCTAGTTGTTACTCAATAACTGGTTTGTTGAAGGTATTTAATTGTAAGAATAATTGTGTTCATGTATGAAGAGTTCAGCTTTTCTTTTCCTATTTTATCATTGCTACTTAAAGTGTATACCAAAATAGCAAATAGGAAATTCACTTAAATTATATTTACTTAAAATATAATTCACTTATATTTACCAATACTGTAAGAGCACTACTGTTTGATTAGTACTGTATTTAGAACAATACTGAGTATTCCTATATTGAATGACAAGAAACCCTCCACTCATTCCTACTGTAAATCATCTTGTTTTAATTTATATTTGTGAGCACACGCTTGAACATAAGAACTTGCTTGCTTGTTATTAATTTTAATTTGTACTACTTAAGGATATGTCCATAGATTGTTTTTCATAATATAAAAGCGATTCTCAGCCAAGAATAAGCCGAATGAACAACAGAGTATTGCAGTTTTCAGTTTATGACATTTGCTTTAAAATAGCCTATATTTGCTTACTAAAAGACATGAGTAACAATCATATTTATTTAACTTTAGAACATGTACATGTAGTTATTTGTTTTATGTATGGCCATTGTAAGGTATTCATTGTTTGGTGTTTCATATGTTTATGAGATATTTTAGAATATTAATGTTGTTTTAGAGTGCATTTTCAAATAAAGTTAATTAAATGTACTGTGACTAAAATTAGCGTTAATAAAATAATTATTTAATAACGATTGATAATAATGTGTGATATTTGAATTATCAATAATATGGTCAATAAGAGAAACAAAGATGAGCAATTTGCATTTCAACAACACAAGATCAGATAAATTTGGATATTTCATGAATTGAGGGGGAAAAAACTGAAACATGACAATGAAATGGTTTTTTTTTCAATTTGTTTTGTGGGGAGAGAGGGTAAGGTGTTTAATTGTTTTTTATTTCCTCTGTGCATGCAACAGAATATTAATATCAGCTAAAAGCGCCATTGGTGAAATAATGTAAGCGTACATGAATTATTTTTGGTTGTGTATAGTTTTTAAATAGGTACTATAAATTATGATCTTTTAATATGTGTATGAAGGTAAAGGATGTTATGTAACATATAGTGTTGAAGAAAAGTGAAGTATTGAACTTCATCATATAGGGTCACAGCATTTGAAGATTAGACAGAACTTTTCCTTGCTGTTAATTACCTCCTCTTAGTCAGTAAGCTGGGTATTTATTCTTTCTTCAGTCAAATTGACTAGAGAGTTCAGACCAGCATTCACTTTATCGCGAACCCAGTGCACTAACGAGTGTGCTGTTAACACTCTCAATAAGTATGTACATAATTCATTAATTTAATCATCATTGTTTTGTGTTCTATTGCTGAAGTTCTGCATTTGTTACAAATTGATAAATGTTGATTCCAGATTATTCATATTTCACGTTCAATGTAATCATTAGAAATTGTTGATTAGTAAATGATCACAGTTCTTGTGTTCTGCAATCATTAATTGTTGTTGATCACAGAGTAATCACAGTTCTTGTGTATTGTAAACATGTATAATTGTTCCTCACAGAGCATTTACAAAACATGTTTACTAATATTCTATCTATCTATTGTCCTTTTGAGCCGAAGACAGCACATAGGGCAGAACCACAATCTCAAAAATAGAAACCTTGCGTGCCAAAGTGGCACATATTGCAGAGATCACTGCTCTAAAATATATGGCGCTGTTTCCATAACAATACTTTTTATAATGACAGCTTGTCAAGCCATCGATCAACCTCCTTAGTCACCTCTTATGACATGCCTGGCAGGTCACTATTCTTTACTTCCCTCATTATGAGGCCCCGGTAACACACAGGAATACTAATACTAGTCATTAATATTTGTTTATCGCAGAATAATCACAGTTCTTGAGCTTGTAATCATTGGTAATTGTTAATCACAAAGTAATCATCAAAGGCTGTGTTCTGTCACCGGATTTGGTTTCACTTTACAGCAAAAATATTATGAGATCAATAGTAGACAATAGAGGAATTAAAGTCAATGGGCACAACATAAACAATTTGCGATATTCAGATGACACAGTCTTAATAGCAGAGATAGAGAATGAACTACAAGAAATGATAGACATTAATAGTAAAAGAAGACAACAAGAAATGTTTATGTTTCAGTCTGAAAAGTAAGAAAACAGAAGTAATAGTCATATCAAAGAAACAATCATCACCATCATGCAGCATAAAAATAAAATTTAGAAAAATAAAAAATAAACACAAATCTGAAACAAGTACAATGTGTAAAATACTTGGGCACAATAATAACATCAGATGGAAGATGCACCACAGAAAAAAAGTTGAATAACTCAGGCCAAAGTAGTATTTCATTTCAAATGAAAAATGTCTTATGCAACAAGTCTATGTCAATAGAAGTGAGAAAGAGAGTTCACCGGTGCTATATAAAGCCAACTCTGATCTATGGAAGTGAATCATAGACAAAAGACAAACAAATGAAAAGGCAATTAGAGGCTGCAGAGATGGGATTTCTCAGAAGAATGTTGAAAGTTCCCTGGACAGCTAAAAAGACCAATGAGGACATTCTCAAAGAAGCCAACACAAAATGGAGCTCTAATATTGCCACAAAAAGTGACAATAACAGAAAATATTTAACACAACTAAGTCAGCAATTAAAGTACCAACCAGTTGACATTTTAATGTCTGATATGCTCTTTGCGTTTATAAGCTAACCTGTCTCTGTATTTACAAGAAAACCTGGTTCTATGCCAGTGAATACAAGATGGCACCAAACTCGATTTCATACTCATATTTAACCCAGGCTCAGATGTAAATGAGCCTAGCTCTGTACTTGCAGGTGAGCCTATTGATTTCTTTAAGAAGTTTGCATACTAATTTCTAAGTCATACTAGCTTTGTCATATGTAGATAATCATTGGTTATTGTTGATCATATAATATTTCCTTAGGTCACTGTCAATGCAGTTGCACAACCATCTGCTGAATTTCCTTTCTGAAAATAAAATACTTTCAGTAAAGTCTAGCAAAAAAAAGAATGATGATACATTGGCATATTATAGATATATAATAGATGTGCTTAAGGGTATAGTTATGTACAGGTTTCCTTTAATATCAAGGTATAAATGATGTTTTGTAGCATGTAAAGTCATCTTGAGGAGTGCAATATTAAATTAGTCCACAATATTTGAAGCTGAGGAACCCAGTGCTATTCATCTCTAGTAATACCTTCCTTCCTCCAACTCAATGAGCCAACCAAATACGCATTCTTCTCTCAAATTGGTTAGCTGAAGAGAGACTGGAATTGAATCCTAATCATTTTATCATCAAGCCAATATGTTAAACACATATTAGCTGATGTTTTCTCTTTGTTTTGTTTACATAACAGATCAATTGTATAGAGTTTTAGGTGCGTCTTAAATTTGGTGAGAACTTTCAAAAAGGCAAAACATGAAAATAAATATAGAAATCTAACATTATCGTGGATATAACTCTTTACAATTTGGACAGTCTATCATTGTTTACAGTTTCAAAAGTGTTACAGTGATGAAAACCGAGGGTCAGTCTTTAACTATCAAAAAGAATCAAACAATCTGTGATGCAATTTATTAAGTGCTTTAGATGCACAAATCAATACAATTTTTTTTGGGATCACCGTCAAATTGTTCATTTCATTTCAAGTTGCTATTCATTATGGAGACCATACAAATAGAGGATATTTTCTTCTGCTACTTTTACTCTACTTAGCAGATTGTACGAAGGTGTGAGTTGCCTGCCTGAATCAAAGTGTCCACTCATAGGTCCTCTTAAATCTTTCATCATTATATTTTTTCTTGAGGCCAGAAAATAAGAACTAGGCAAGAGGATTTTTGTTAACAATAACTGCCGCTCTCCCTGTGCTGTCAATACAGAATGTGCATGTTAGTTGATTTGAATACTTTGTTAATAAAGGAAAATACTTTTTCTGTCTCAAAATCTTTTCCTTGTCGAATGGCACAATCATGTTTATGAGCAGGGTGTTGCTTTAATCAGATTCAAGCTCAGAAACTCTTCACACAATTTCTTCAGCCTCAGATTTCTGTGAATTTTTTTCGTTGGTATATCAATTTTATCTACCTCTTCTGTTTTGTATTTGACATTTGACTGGGTTTGTATATTCTAGAGAAACATTGTCTTTAGTGTTGTTGTTTATATTTCTCATCCACCCTTAAAAAAGCACCATGTGTGATTTCATCATATCATAGTTTACAAACTGCATTATTTTCACTTTTTGGCTTGACACACCCAACTTCAGTGTCGCATTTTTGTGTCTCAGCTTTGTGCTCAGAAGTGTCTTTAATATTGTTTTGTATAAGCCTTTCTCTAAAATTAGATCTGTGACACAGTGGTGAAAAGGTCAGGATGGCTTTGAGGCATCTAAGGATTTATTTTTAATAGTACATGGTATCTTCCTATTAGTGGCAGCATTACAATTCTAATGCTTATTATTTTGCTTGTTTATGCCCTTCTAGTTTGTTGGTGGCTGTTTTTATTGATTGGTTTTGTGTGTACGTGTGTGCATGCGTGCATGTGTGTGTGCATATGCGCGTGCATGCATGTGTGTAGGTCTTCTGCAGTTTTCAGGCATTTGTCTATTTATAGTTTGAACAGTAGATGTGACATTAACTAGATAAATAAACAGAATGACATTGATGTGTTCAATTGTTGTGTCAATAACAATCCCTTTTAAATAAAAAAAATACAGCTGTAGTAAAAGTATTTCAGTGAATTGTTAGAATAGTATTAATGTAATCTAGTGACAGAATTATTATATAGATTTGGTGGTTAAAAAGAATATGTAATTCCTGATGTTTAGGTTTTAGATGTTAGAAAGTGCTTCTATTTATAGTTTACTGTATGCCATAAATTAACAAATATTGAATTGATAATGTTTCTTGTAAATGATGAATTCATATTTGATTAAAACTAGTTTACACATTATATATATATATATGGAAGTAATTATCATGTTTACTCATCCCAGTTGCAAGCTTAAAATTAAATTGTTGTTTTAGATTGTAAATATGGCTTAAATAATATGTACTAGATGACAAGTAGTTAGTAACAACTAGATTAATACAAGAATATATCCCACTCTACGATAATTACTCTATGCATTTGTTTTCAATAATGAATACTGACACTTTTTTTATGTTTTAATATCTGTAATCTGTACCAACATTTATTCTTCTCTGTTTGCCAACCAGCAGCCAATTTTGTGTCATTTTATATTGTAATCATTAGTTCCCTTCTATTTCTTGTATACACATTCATTATAGTTGACGTTCATCATTATCATCAATATTTTTGCTTCTTGCGGAGCTTATGACTGTATCGCTCGTCCATCACTATTGTTTACCTGACTTTCAAACTTGAATACTTGGTCTCTATATTTCATTTATTGTTCTCTTTTTCCCTCTGCAAATTTTAGTGCAGGTTAGACTATGATATGTTGATAGTTTTGGGCTATTGTCTGATTCCTTTTAACACTTACTTACTACAAATGGCTGATTAAAACAGCATAATAAGAACTTTACATGTGCAAATTATTGTGGTAATCTGCCATATTCTTTGCTTGTATGATTGTCATTTATTTTATGGCATGTGCCTTCATTGTTTATATTTTCTTAAATTTGTATTACTTTAGATATATAATTTTAATTCAGACTAACTTATTTTATAGTAATGCTATTAGTTTATTATATTTATTTATCATTATTTTATAAATTGTCTGTATTGTGTATTTACATTGCATTCAACAAATTCACACTCTTAATATTTGACTGTTGCTATCTTTATTGTGAATGTGTCTTATTTGACTCTTGCATAATCTTCCATGCTCAAAATCCTGAGTGTTCTTTTAATACATATGGTTTCCTTTGTAGATTGCTTCTAGTGGTTAGACTTATATCCAGCTCTGTCTAACTTTTGAGACTTGCTAGTTGGATCCATACAGTCTCATGGGTATGCCTATAGCAGTTAGATTTATATCAAGCTCTGTTTAACTTTTGAGATTTTCTAGTTGCATCCATATAGTCTCATTCATGTATGTGTACGCCTTTAGTAGTTGGCCTTATATCCAACTCTGTTTAACTTTTGAGACTTGTTAGTTGCAGCCATATAGTCTCCTGGGTATGCCTTTAGTAATTAAATTAGATATTCTTCCTACATTCTCAGCTTATTCTATCTTCTTTTTTCAGCTAAATTGATATTTCTTGTGGTTAAATATAATTTGATTGCTCCGCTTATGTTTCTGTATTGTACACTGAGTAACATTCCTTTCTTATTTATTTATTAGAATATTTGTTTGTAGAGACATTGAAAAGATTTTAATGCCTACATTTGGTTTAATTTTTAAATTGTCTCATTTATATCACAGGGTTGTATATGACTGAATATGTTTTATTATTATTTTTTTTTTAATACATGTTTGATGTTTTTTTAAAGCTGTTTGTGTGATAAGATGAGACTGATGTTTATAAGTGTTATCAGATTCTATTATCATTTATTTGCCTTGTAAGATTTTATAATTACTTGGATGTGGCAGGAAATATTGCTTTGATCTCAGCTTTTCAGGGCACATAGTGTTTTTTTTTTCATGATATATGATGTTATTTATGCTTAGATGCTGATCCACATTTGTGCTCCCATGCACACAAAAATCAAATGTGACCATTATTTACTATTAACAATAAAGTAGATACTGGGGTCAAAAATTTAGACTTGTAAGTTGTATTCTGTGGTTCTCTGTTATATGTGAATCACTAATCTATATACTACAAGATGCTATATAAATTGTAGCCATAAGAAATATGAATCTATCAGATAAATGCAGTCTTCTTCAAGTTTCTTTTTTTTTTTAAGATAATTTTTATTTAAATATGTAAAGAATACCTCATAATATAATGTAATAGGAGAAATGACAATGAAACCTCAGAATACAAGGTCACAGCATTTCGAGGTTGGAGGTGAGGTAGTATTCTTCCTCACTGTTATTACCTCCCCAGGCACTCTTTTATTGAAAGTTCATAGCTGGCTTTATCTCATAATTTGGATGTGTACATGAGCAAGACCACTCTTGTTTTCTATACAACGTGATCTGGAGCATTTTTGTGATATAAGATATAATTACTGCTTGCATTATTAGCCCACATGTATGATTCTGCAAGCCCTACATAAATAGCATAATACTTGATTGCCCAGGTAATTGATTTTCTGTGTAATGTCTATGAATTATATCTATAGAAAGATGATACTTCTACCACACTATCAGCTTTATCTGCTGACTTAATTCTGTCAGAATATTGAGAACTTTAAAACATTTGCCCACACAATTCCAGTGCTAGATTGAACTAAAACTCTTCATTCTTACCAAGGTGTTGTCATCAAAGTTGTACCCCTATCTCAGACTCTATTTTGTCAAAGTTTGAAACTAAATTTGATGCAGATAGACTATATTTTTAGTGTATTGTTTTACTTCACATGAAAGACACTTATTATAGCACATTATTTTGAAACACTAATGAAAAAAGTCAGTGCATATATCAACATTCAACTAAACACAAGGCTTCGAAAAGATACCCATAACACTTATTAGCAGTAATACCACTAAGCCACACCTATATACATTTATTTAAAAAGAATAGTTGCAGTAATCTAGCATATAAACACGGATAAGACTATTAAAATGATATATAGAAAAGAGAACCATTTTAAAATTATGATAATTATTGGTTACGCCAGAATTTTACCAAGACATGTAAGGGGAATTACAAGTGCATGTTTCAGTATGGATTATAAGGGAAATTATATAAGGGGAATAGGAGACAAATGGCAGAAACAACAAATAAAAAAATATTAAGAGTGATAATTTTGATCCATTTGTAATCATTTTTCTTTTTAATTCACAAGCCTTGTTGTAATAAAATAGATATAAGATTTACATTAAATTCCTAGATGTACATTTGTTGACAATAAAGCAAACAAACAATTTTTATATTTGTAAATGAGATTTTGTCCCCAACTTTTTAAAATTAAATGCTGTATTTTATTTTGTAAATCTGACATTTAAATTTAACTTAACAAGTGAAATTGCAATAAAATATAGGCATATTATTATGCCTTATTATAGCTATAGTTTTTTTTTATATAATTGATCCAACAATACGCCGAAGACGGATGTGTTGGGCAGAAAACCTCAGATATCGCTGCATTGCCATAAACTAGTAACACAACACATCCACACCCATTTAACAAGTGAATGCTAAGAAGAGAAGAAAATCTAACAATGACATATTTCTACACAGAAACATCACATTTTCTTCTTCCATGAAGGACTAGAAATAGTCAAGATGTCACAATTGCTGACAAAGTTTTCAACTTAAAATGAATAATGCTTTTCGATAGCAACAATTAGCAAAACAAACAATAATTGTCCCTGCACATGCTTAGTAGGTACTTGGCATCTAAGGCATATCTTTCCTTTGCCACACCTTATTTCTACAGGGTGTTTATAAAGTCTCACTACACTTGGTATCTAGGTCAATTTGAAAAAAAATGTTTATGACGTCATCACAATATGTGCTCCCACTGTCAATTGTGCGATACACACGGGTAGTTGTTCAAAGATTTATAGCAAGATTTCCTGATAAACAACCTCCTCATCGCATTGCGGTTAGAAATTTGTTGAATAAGTTTATTGCTACTGGAAATGTGGAAGATGCTCCACGATCTGGTAGGCCTGCTGTGAATGATGAAATATGTTTAGATATCCAAGACAGAATCCTTAAAAGTCCAGACAAGTCATTAAGAAAACTGTCGCAACAAGTGAACTTACCATTGAGCACATATTGTGATGACGTCATAAACATTTTTTTTCAAATTGACCTAGATACCAAGTGTAGTGAGACTTTATAAACACCCTATATTTATTCCCTTTCCCAAACCCTCCTTCACCCATCTCCACTTCCCCTTCTACTGTGGTATAATTTTACTGCCATCTTTGGTGGAATTCTCCCATAGGTGTGCCCTTATGTTTTTTTTAACATTCAGCTTTGGATGTACTTAACCTTATGATTAACATGGTGATAATTTGTCCCTTGACCTTGTTTACTGCCTTGAACTGGACAATTATAGCGAAGCTGACTAACCTTGTGTAGGTGTGTTGTTTATACATTGTTAGTTTATACATGTATCATGATTTGTGTACTTACTGCACAACCAAGATATCTGTTGTGACCAGTCAATAAATTATCGAAGACTAGTAGAAAACATATGTGTTGGCTTGTTTTGGTCTTCTTATTGTATGTTACTTCATTTACTTTACAGGGGAATTTTACATGTATGTGTAGACGTATAGGAGTGCCATATTTGATCACTCATGGGAGACTGAGTATCCAGTCTTCCATGTAGAAAACCTCTGACCGTAACATTGTGTCATGTATTGTCATCCTAGATCATAGTGCTGTAAACATATCTTTCAAATACTTGTTTCTACTTTATTCTCCTTAAATCCCCATTTCAACTTTTATTTATCATTTCATCACTCATATTATTGATTTTTTAACTTGTTCTTTTTATCTGTGTTTCTCTTTATAAAGCTCTTTTATGTTTGTCTTTTGCATCATTTGTTTTCACTACTTCTTCTTCTTCTGTGTTCACTAAATGCTCTTCTTCATTATCTGCCCTTAAAACTTTGTTAAATCAGCGTAAATACGTTATGTCACAAGCTTAAAGCAAGCCTCATTATTATGCACCTTTTGGGCTGACACATCTGTCTACAGTAAAAACAGGAAAAAAAAACTTGCTGATACTGGGTTGCTTATGCCACCATTGATTATGATGAAGGATTGTCTCTAGTGTTTGTTGGGAATACAAAGTTACTTTTCAATGACCATCAACATATATATGGGTTCCATGGTGTTGATATCCTGCCAGGTCATGCTACTCTTCAAGAAAAATATATATGGTATTCATTTTCAGAGGCTGGGTGAAAACCTGAGGCAGTGTTGATGCTTAAAAAGATTTACATTTGGAAACTGAGACACCACACACTCATGATCCTAAATGATAAGTTGAATCACTCTACTACTGCAGTATCTTTAATACTGTAGGTATTCTAAACAGACCTCTAAGCACACAATTTTCTGTTTGCAAATAGCAAAGGGTGTGATATTAATGACTTTTGTGGCACACTGGGAGCACATACACTTCAAATGTTCTCTACTATAGCTCGTTTCAAAACATATGCCCAACTTCAAAACGCTATTACTCTCTAACCGTTTGTTAAATACTTTTGAAATTTTCCAAATGTTATTAGAATGCAAAAGACCCTTTAAATGTATATTTAACAAATATCTTGCAGCTGCAGTTTTCTTAAAGCGGCGATATTTCTTTGATGTTTGTCAAAATTGTAAATTGTGAAGCCCTAAAGAATAGAAATTACCGTAGTTGCTGGTCTACGATTAATTTTCACTAGGTAAAGGCGTGGCCGTAATGGGGAAATAACTGGATAAAACAAAACACCAGGAGAATTATTGTCTGCTCAGTTCGAGGACGGACGATAATAATATCAAGGTATACCTGTATGTCCAATTTTCATAGTTGTGTGGTCCTGAAAAGGACCGTTTGTTGAAATAATTTAAGGTAATATAGGGCCAACATTGTGGGGGCTATATACTTTCATTCTGAATCAGACGAGTCTAAAAGATTAATAACTGTTTGGGGTTGAACATTCCACAAACTATCATTTTTCCAATATTCCTCTTCCTGTTTTAAGACGTGGTCTTCACATTTAGCTAAATAATCTTTGTCTATATTTAATAAAGCGAGATTAGCAAGAGTCTTTACATCGCATATTTTGAATGTTGTATTTTCATCTGCCACTTGTCCTTTTAATTTTGCCCAGATTAGTTCTATTGGATTTAAATGAGCATGGTAAGGTGGCAGCCTCAAACTTATATGACCGTGCTCTTGGATAATCTTATCTATTTGAAAAATCTTTGTCCTCTGTTTTTGCTTTACTAGAGATAGCAATTCAGGTTTTAAGTACATGTTATTAAATTGTATGTGCTCCTTTGTGAGCCATATCTTAATAGCATCTTTTGTACTGGATGACGTCTGGACTTTATCTTCAAGTGCAACAATGTTGTGGTACGCTGCATTGTCCATTATTAGGCAAGATGGTCGATCTAGTGCTGGGAGAACAGAATTTTCAATCCAATGTCTAAATATGTGACCATTCATCTCAGAGTGATAATCCCGATTGTCTATGGATTTTGAAAGAAAAATGAGCTCTGCATTCTGTATTAGTCCATGTTGTCGACTACCTGCATGAGCAATTATCAAGCGCTGTCCTTTGCTGCTAGGTATTAATCTCTTAATCTTTCCATCTGATGACTGCCATTCCCTTTGGTTAGTGTGGTGAGCATTGATCCATGTTTCATCCAAGTACACAATATCATAACCTTGCTTGCGCACCTCTTTTACTTCACGTAAGTACTTGCTTCTCATGACTACTATATGTGGCTTCTCACAGATGATGTTTCGTCCATTGGAATACTTTCTGAATGTAAAGCCTGCAGCTCTCACATTCCTCCATAATGTAGACTTTGATATTTCAATACTGTTGTTCTTTTTCAGCGATACTTTTAATTTTCTTATTGTAACAGTTTCATTCAAACCCAACATTTTGCGAATTTCACTTCTAATAAGTTCACTGTCGAAATTATCCAACATTTTTGCTCTTCCTTTAGATTTTGTATATTTGGAACATTGACGGTCACGTGCTTGAATCCAGCGATTAAATGACCGTTTAGATAAATCCAAAATGTGTCTTGTCCTGTTCTCAGGGTTTTCTAAAGAATGAAATAATCTTCCTCGTTTAGCCTCTTTGCAAAAATAGTGATACATTTTTATTGCGATGTTTTGTAAACTGCAGAATTTCATTTTAAGACTCATGATAAATGTTATTGTTCCACGTTACGCCGCTGAATTAACGGAAATGGAACACACAATGTCTCGTGTTTACTACAAGTGTCTAATTGTGTCAGATAACTCACGCGGAAAGCGTGAAAAATCGTAAATTTGAGCGTGTATAGATTTGTAATCGCTATTTTTAACTTAAATACTGTAAACACTAAGTTTTGACTACATCAATGGGTCGTTATAAATTTATATAAATCAAATAAGCAACAATAATAACCAAATGTTTGTTTTTAATGAAATTAATTCCCTGTTGGGTTCTAATCATTATAACTATACATGCAAATTTTGAAAAAATTACAAAAAGCGGTTTAAAAGATATTGATTTTTAAAGTTGGGCACGACTTATGAAACAAGCTATAGAGTATTTCTCTGGGAAGGTAAGGAATGTCACTTCATATCGTAAGTTTCGATGCTTGAAACTACACTATCCAGAATTCTCCGAACACTTCTGGATAGGCCGCCGAGCACATATGGGTGGAAACTCGCATGCTAAGACGCCGGTTAATATGCTGTTGACTTTTTACTATGCCATTCTCATAAATTGTCTAGTATATTTTCTCTCAGTTGCCAAAATCATTTTCAGAAGTTCTCTTCTCATTACTTGGGGAAAAAACTTATCCTGTTACACTATTTTTATCTTATGACTGTTTTTATTTGAAACGCAAAAGTTTTAACAAAGCATATTATTGATAATAATGTTTGATAATAGTCCATGGCAATGAAATAGCAGATAAGCTCACTAGCAGCTCTGGCACTGAGTGTCGCCTTACTCTCGACAAAGAGGACATCTCCAAATTTTTTCTTCATTTCTTCAGAGAAGAGGAGAATGGATGGGACAATGATGTACATATTGAGAGATTGACAAGTCTAAAGGTGGAACAAAGGTCTGGTCGGTCCAGAGTGCTTAGTGGGAAAAGCAGATATATCTATAATCAACACTTTTCAGGAACAATCAGTATGCATATGCTTTGAGAATTGCTGGGACGAATGATGAAGCGGATAATGGAGATGTCTGAATGCAGTGAAACTGAATCCATGAATAGAATAGAATATATGATAGTGTTTGTTTAGAAGCCAAGCCTGTAATTTGTTGACTCTGCTAACTAAATGCTAGTGTGGCAGTGTTCCCTAGCGTTTGGCTTTTCGTGGCAAGGCGCTGTGCCACTGAGTACGGGTTCGATCCTGCCTTGGTCCATATTTTTTTCTGTTGTTGATTATTTGTCATTTTTTCCGAGTGCTGTAAACATACCTCTTCCTCTGAATTGATTCACTGATTATCGCCTCGGATGTTTCCCTCTATAATAATATTCATTTATTATTATTTGTCTCCTGTAATTTGTTGTCAGGTTAGTGGACAATATCATTTTGCTGTTGAGTGGGATAAGTTTATTCTTCACCTTAATGAACATATTATATTTAGGTCAGCGATTTCTACACTGTTCCAATAGTTGTAAGTTTTCATCAGAAATAATCTTACACAAATCACAGCGCTGTGGGTGATCCAGAAGGGTTGAAGGCGAAGTGAGTAAACCCCTTCACAAAAATACAGATTACAAGACCATGAAACGGTAGTAAGTGTAATTCAGGTATCAAAGAGACAAATAATAATAAATGAATATTATTATAGAGAGAAACTTCTGAGGCGATATTCTCTGTGTTGATTTGCTAATTCAGGTATTCCCTGCAACATAACTTTGGCTTCAAATGTAAGACTAAAGCCTTCCTTTGAAGTTGGGTTTCCATTATGTGGATAAGCACTACCTCCATTATCTTCTATCAAATAGCATGATCTATTGACATTCGTTGATTGTTTTATACAAATAGTCTGTTAAGACACCAAAGGCCATAAAAAAGTCACTACCATGAATATTCTTATTTTATTTTATATGCAACAAACAAAACTGTGTGTTTTGACCATACATATGTCACATAATTAGCAAAGGCAATTTGTCTTTAAAAAATCAATACTTGAACATTGGCATGGCATATAAAGGATTAGTTTAGCAGCTGATGAAAATCTTCAACTGGAACTGGACACTGGTCAGTATTTTGACAAATGTTATTAAATTATAATGAAAATAAAAAAGATACTCAAATATACAGTAAACATATGTAAACAATATGTGTGTTTATATATACATCTGTGTTTTAAAGCTTTGTTAAATTGTACACAAAAATAATTTAGAATAGAAATCTTCAAAATTATGAACCATATAATAAATATATCATGACTATGTCTTTGGTCTTTTTTTTGTTTTAACTTTAACGTGGTTTATTATCAAATAAAAGAACATATTAAAGTTATCATTTAACTTTCCATTATAAAGCTGTATGGTATCTAACATTGATGATTGACAAAGTCCTTCTATGTGTAAACATAAATCTCTTATCTAACATAGTTTAGTGATCCCAGGTCTGGATTACAATAAATTCTCACAGACTTAATTTAATCAAGACTAGATCATTGATAACAGTTAATAAATAGTGCTAATGTTGTAGTATGTACATCACTTTGTGTTATCCCGCCCATTCCCATTCTCTTATTAATTTTAGGCTTAACATTCATCATCATTATTCTCTTTTAGCTCTTTATGGAGTACAGGTCATAATAGATCTATTCATTTATTTTTTAGACTTAATCATTTACCATAAAATTATCAGATATAACCAAGAGAGTCTTTAGCTTGTGTTATGAGGTAATACAAAAACACTTCACATGGCAACTGCGTTTGACATGCAACCTTCATTCTCTAGTGCCACAGAAACTCTTCACAAACTCCAGGAAGTGGACAAAAGCTGTGAGGATAATTTTTTTGTTTGTTTTATATAAATAAAGCAATTGTGGAATGAGACACTTAGTCTGCTAATAGTGAAAACAACTGTATTATGAGGAATAAGTGATGCTGTAATTGGGGGGGGGGGTGCATCCTGGACTATATGCAACGAGTAATGGGGTAATGGTATCTTATGTTTCTGAATATTTATTAGAGGTTTATAATGCTGATAGTGATCAAGTCTGAAGCAAGTAGAAGTGCTTTTTGATAAACAAAGCCTACCATCGACTCGCTAACTGTTGATCTTTATGTCATAAGTTGGTGTTCACATCCTCACAATCTAATAATAGTTTCCTGAAAAACAGCAAGAAAACAATCTTCTGCCTTCTAACACAGAAGCACATAGTTCTATCCAGGGTGGATGAAGATTTCAAAATAAGATAACGTGGAACTAAAAACAAGACAAAGCACAAAGATTGAAGATAAAATAGCTAAAACTATCAACAGCAACATCTAGTAGTAGAGATCACACAATTTCTTTACAGTTTGAGCCTATGCATATTTTGGATTAACTTGTACAAGAGCAACGCTTATAGATTGAACCATCAAATGCGGCTTATGCTGTAGCTGGTCTAAGATGCTGTCTGCATTAATATAACTTTTGAGGAGTGGGTGATGTCCGCTCTTGACATCACTAAAAGGTATTTGAAGCGTTCATAGCCTCTCATTTACCAAGCTCAGTGGATATCGGATGACAAAACCTGCTCTGTTTTGACAAAATCCTCTCCGGTTTTGATGGACTAAATTCATCTCCACTGGGCTACTGTGTCCAAGGCCGCACCTACACTTGGTCCCCCTTTTATCGCAAAGTTGGTCTTGGGTGCGACCGAGCTCCCAGCGTTGTAACTGGGCCGTGAGGAGGTGATCCCCTATAGATGCAGGGCTAGAGCCCACCAACATGTGGTATAACTGGGCCAGGCAGGAGGAGGTAAGCCCCTATAGATGCAGGGCTAGAGCCCACCAACATGTGGTATAACTGGGCCAGGAGGAGGTAAGCCCCTATAGATGCAGGGCTAGAGCCCACCAACATGTGGTATAACTAGGCCAGGAGGAGGTAAGCCCCTATAGATGCAGGGCTAGAGCCCACCAACATGTGGTATAACTGGGCCAGGAGGAGGTAAGCCCCTATAGATGCAGGGCTAGAGCCCACCAACATGTGGTATAACTGGGCCAGGAGGAGGTAAGCCCCTATAGATGCAGGGCTAGAGCCCATCGCCGTGTAGTATAAATGAGCCTGAAGGAGGTAAGCCCTTATAAATTAAGGGCTAGAGACCACCAACATGTGGTATAACTGGGTCGGGAGGAGGTAAGCCCCTATAAATGGAGGGCTAGAGACCACCGACATGTGGTATACGCCATGGCCCTCATCTAATCACCCTCACTCTCCCTTGAGTGAGTGTTTTTTCTTCTATCTTATTAATGTTTCTATAGGAACCCCCTGTGGACAGGGTGAGAGCTGCAGCGAAACTGCCTCGAGACCATCTACTGGGGTACTTGAAGACAAATGACTCTAGTACTGACTAAAAGTCCATCATACTTCCTTTTAACAGTCCTGTAGTACATCGCACAGGCACAAGTGACCAGGAAGTTAGATCCTATGTTGATACATATGGCCCCCACACCCCATGTGATATACCTGAATGAATGGAGTAAGTGCAAGTGACAGTAGGTGGCGGGGAATGGTGCTGTTTGTGAATCCTGCTTGAATACAGTGCCTAGAAAGTGAACACATTGATGGATGATATGTCAGCAGAGACAGAGACACAATATTCCATGGATGGAATTAAGGTGAGGATTTGTAAAACCTTCACCCTGGGGTAGGAAGATAGCTCACAGGTCCCCCAGTTTTAACAATGCCATGTACATCAAGAATATAAATCAATACGAGCTCGGACGCCACCTCTGTCAACAAAGTCCGCGCCAGACAGTGAGCGACCAGGTTGGACTGCGCAATAAATTAGCTACTGGAAAAAATATAAACAACTCATACAAAAACCAGAAATTTCGGATCCAACAAACTTCAATATATAACTATTTTAATGGAAGAAAGAGCATGAAGATTGGTCAGAGAGGAAAAACAAATAAATTAAACATACTATAACTTAATATTTCAGGCCTCAAAAATAAGAAAACAAAGCTAACCAAAACCATGTACAAATACAAGATCCACATTGCCCTACTGCAGGAAACACTACACAAGAACATAGACACACATATAACAGGTTACACCAGCTATTCATGTAAGTGTACCAACAACTGCAGGGGTACAATCACCTACATCAAAAACAATATACAGGGAGATGTAGCGTCACTAAATAATGCCGAACCAACAGATGTACAGAAAGCCACAATTTGGTTTGCATCCAACAAATATAATATTTATAATGTTTACAATCCACCAGGCACAAATTGTAACATAACAGAACTTGATCAAGTCAACAACCATAAAACTATTTTGGCTGAAGATTGTAATGGACATTCAACACAATAGGGATATTCTAACTCAAATCCCACAGGAAAATACATAGAAGATCTTTGCCAATCAACTAATCTTACAATCATGCAGGGCGCAGAATCAACACCAACTCTCCTACATAGAGCCCATCTCTCCATCAGTAGACCCGATTTGACCATTTGCTCTGCTGATCTCATAAGCTACTGCCACATTGAAGTTATTGATGACAGGCAGTGATCACAGACCCATAGTCACCATATTAGACACCAAAACAACAAAAATCCAAACAAAACAGAGAACGAGATGGAATTTCAAGAACGCTTGCTGGAAGCTATATCAAGAAAAATCCGATCAACCCCTGAACAATCTGACAGACAACAGCATGGAAAAATTAAACGAGACGTTCACACAAATAATACTCAACACTGCAGAGCAAACTATACCTAAAGGATGTAGAACACAATATCGCCCATTTTGGAACACAGAACTGGAGACAGCAGTATCAGAAAGAAAGAAAGCCAGAACAATACTTGAGCAGAACCCAACTTTAAATAATGAAATAGGCTATAACAAGGCTAGTGCTAAGGTCAAACTAGTTACTAAAAAAGCAAAGAAAGAGAAATGACAAGAAACATGCAGTAAACTCAATTTGCGACATGAAGGAAATAAAGCCTGGAGACTTATGCAACATTTGTTTGGTGATAAAAGAGAACCAAACCCTAAACCAATCAAATTTAATAATCAAATCATCAGCTCTAAAACAATATAGTTAAAAAATTTAATAGTTACTATACTTTGGTCAACAGAGCGAACAAACTTACAGATAGTGATAAAATTCATATACATAATTTAAAATTAATTGAAACTCAGACTTTCAAACTCAGACTGATCAAAAATTCATGGAAAGAAAGCAAATTTCTAAGACATGGAGAAATGCCTATATAGTGCCATTGCTCAAAAAGAACAAGCCTCCAGATGACCCCAGAAGCTATCGTCCCCTATCCCTAACATCACGCATAGGTAAAATAGCTGAGAGTATGGTCAATAGCAGACTATACTGGTAGCTGGAAACATCTAATACCCTGTGCAACGAACAAGCCGGTTTCAGGGCAGGCAATAACACAGAAGACCAAATCTTCAGGTTAATACAACAGGCCCAAGATGGATTTCAGAAGAGACAACATACCCTAGCCATCCTAGTGGTCCTGCAACAGGTTTACGATAGAGTCTGGCATAAGGAGCTTTTATTGAAGATGAGAGATGCCGGAATACACGGGAAACTGTACAAATAGGTCAAATATTTCCTAGTTGACAGAACAATACAAACTAAATTAAATGAATCCATATTAGACAAAGAGGTGCTAAAAGATGGATTACCACAGGGATCACCACTCAGTTGTACCCTTTTTTTAATATATATATAAATGATCTGACCAAAACCCTGATAAATAAAAAAGCTCTCTATGCGGATGATCTGGCCATGTGAAGTACAAATGAAAATATTAGAACAGCTGAAGCACAACTAAACAAAGACCTGAGACACCTAGAAGAATACTGTAATACCTGGAAAATAAAATATACAGAAAACAGTATATACAGTATTTACTAAAAGTAACAAAATAGCTAAGGCAAACATCAAACTCAATCTCCAACACAATAGTCTTCAAAAAGAGGAACACCCTACATATTTAGGTATACAACTAGACCGACAATTGAACCTGAAGAAACACGTAGAGAATCTCCCTAAGAAGGCAACACAAAGACTTCAACTAATGAAAAGGCTTTCCAGTACTTTATGGGGAGCAGACAAAGAAACACTTAGAGATCTCTATCTGGGATATGTTCGCTCTGTTTTGGACCATGGTAGCTCGCTCCTAGTGACATGCAGCAAAACAACTAACATGGCACTGGACAAGATACAAAATAGTGCATTACGACTCATCAGCTGTGCAATGAGGTTCACTCCAGTTGCAGCCTGCAAAATTCACTGCAATGTGGAACCTTTAGAGTTGAGGAGAAACAAGGCCGCTATGGTGCTCTATGAAAGACAAAAAAGAATGGAGAAGGACCACCCTAACAGAAAATTAGTAGATACATGGACTCCAAAACAAAGAATTAAGCAGATTTCAGTATTACAACATGTTAGAAATATACAAGAGAAATTCTATCTACCTGAAACACGACTACAAACATCAAGAGTCATCAAAGAAATGCCACCAAGTACGAATTATAAAAATCCAGAAATAAATGTAGTGGCATGTGACAGAACAGATAAAATGGCAGACCCAGTATCAGTAACACTAGCAGCAAGGAAAACAATAGATACTTATCCAAAAGACTGGATACATATATACACAGATGGTGCAGCCACCAACGCTACTTTAAAATCTGGATATGGAATATTAATACATTATCCAGATGGAACAGCAGAAGAAATATGTGGCCCTTGTGGTGAAGTCTGTAATAATTATGAAGCAGAAATAACGACTATAGAAACAACAATTTATCATCTAAATACGATTTTCGATACCACACCATCGAAGAAAACAAACACAGTCATATTTACGGATTCCAAATCGGCTCTGCAAGCACTGGAAAACAACACGAACAAACCAGAACACACACAGCTTATCATAGATACAGACAAACTCATTGAAACACATAACATAAGATTGGTAATGCAATAGATCCCGGGACACTCATATATACCAGGAAATGATAAGGCAGATACATTAGCTAAGAGAAGGTCCAGACAGACACAGAAACATACATCCATCACACTAGACACAGCCAAACAAGTCATAAACTCCAACAGTAGAGAGGAGTGACTGAATGGATGGGCCTTAGGGAAAACAGGGAGAGAGCTTTTTAAATCTATGGCAAGACCATATTCACAAGACAACAACAACCTAACAAGAAGAGACCAAACCACCATCTTCAGACTGAGAACAGGACATGTTATGCTGAATAACCACATTAATAGAATACAACAAAACCATACCCCAGTATGTGCACTCTGTAATCACCCACAAGAAACTGTAGAACACCACCTGTTTCAATGTCCAAAGCTCACTGACATCAGAACAACACTATTTCCTCAAAGACCCTCCAAATGGAACACTGTACGGAACCACAGCAGAACTTAAAAATACCTGCAGATACTACCACTATGTGGAATTGGGCCGAAGGGCATTAGCTCAAAGATCACTGGATCCATAACAACAACATTAATAACTTTTCGTTCTTGATAAATTCAAGCTAGAGTTGAATTCACTAAAACAAGGAGTGTAAAATATAGTACAGTGTATTTGTGAGTGAATAAAAATATGACAATTGCGATTACTTTATGAGAGCTTATGTGAGCCATTATACTGATTGGTTAATGAACCAGGCTATAAGGACACAAGATCTGTACCTGAATTTTCTGGGAAAATAAGGCGTCCTGGAGAATACACATAACATATAATGTGCCATCAGCGGCTTAAAAATGTGGGCACTAACACCTTCTTCTCCACAGACAGTATCATCATGTGCCATATTGGTTCACATAGACAATTATATCCTTCCACAATTCACAGTCCACCATGCATCATATCATTTTTTGTTGACTGTTTTCCACGACACCAAGCAGTCTCTAATATCTTCTTTCTTTGTCATCCACAATCTCTCTTTCCCTCTACTTTTTTTTCTTTTCTCTTATGATGAGCAAGAAAAATATAAATTGTTTCTTTCTTATATTTTTAGAAGCTAATTTTTTGTGTTGACCTCTTTGACTGAAAATTTCTTTCTTAGTTTTTTGTTGTCCAGGAAACTCTCAACATTCTTCTGAGAAATCCGATCTTTGTGGCCTCTAATCGTCTTTTCATTTGTTTGTCTATTGTTCATAATTCACTTCCATAGGTAGGAACTGGCTCTATACAGCACTGATGAACTCTCTTTCTCACTTCTTTTGATATAGACGTGTAGTTCAAGATGTTTTTTCCTTTTCCATTTTCTGAAATGCTAATTGGGCTTGTGTTATTCTGCTTTTTTGTTTATGTGGTGCATCTCCTGTCTGATGTTATTTTGTGCATAGGTTTTTGACTCTCTGTACTTGTTTCAGATTTATCGCTTATTTTTATGTTGCTTAATGGTGGTGGTTGTTTGTTCGATATGGACTATTACTTCCATTTTCTTACTGTTTATTTAGGCTGAAACCTTTATGTTGCTTTTTTTCTACTATTATATCTATTAATACTGTGTCATCCACATATTGCAGTTTGTGTTGCAGCCAATGACTTTCATTCCAGTTGATTATCTCTGCATGCTTTACTTTGTCAAAGGCTTTCGTGTAGTCTATGAAGCACATATATTATCTTTCTTTACTTCGGTGGCTCTTTTTATCTGTATTTTCATGATGTATATTGCATTATTTATGTCTCTTCCTTCCACAAATCCACATTGAACCTTACTTATTTCTTGTATTATTTTATTACTAACACATCTCATGAGGGGAGCCGCGATAGCTCAGTGGTTAATGAACTGGACAACAAAGGACAAGAGGTAGGGTTCGATCCCAACCGACGGCTTCCAGGTTCACCCAGCCTTTAATGGGTATTGGATTTTTTTCTGGGAAAGTAAAGCGGCACGGGCGTAATACCGACTACATTACCCCAAAAATTATGATCCGAAGGTCTCTAAAATTTATGGTCACTAACGCCATATTCCCTATACGCCACTTGGCGTGACGGGAGTACCTTTTTTTTTACTTTATATCTCATGATGACTCTTAGTAATATTTTGGTTATGCATCTCATGCGGCTAAAAGAGTGATAGTATTCAAAATCCTTCCTGATTTCTTGTGGGTGGCTACAAAGATAGACTTTAGTAGCTCTTTGAGTTGGTGTCCACTGTTATTTTTACACTGTAAAACGTGAAGAACCTTTTACTGTATAACTTTTTATATTATTAATTTTATTCATATTATTTGCTACCTTTTGCTTATAACATAGCCGACCTTATACACTTCTTCTAATTACAGATATAGATTTTCCATAATTTGCTCATTTAATCAATACATGTATACAAATAAATAAAACAACATACAATTTTGCTTGTATACATTTTTCTCTAATTGTCATATGTAAACTCTCTTTCAATTTCTGATGCAAGTCTAACATGCAACTATCACCATCAGAACAAACAAGTTTGAACATAATAACCTTTTAGTGTTACATGAAAACATCCACTCACTCCTAGCATCACTCAATCAATCGTTGTTATTATTAATGCACAAATTTCATTTACCTTTAAATCATTCACTTATTCCTAGCATCACTCAATCAATCGTTGTTATTATTAATGCACAAATTTCATGGAACTTTAAATCATTCACTTATTCCTAGCATCACTCAATCAATCATTGTTATTATTAATGCACAAATTTCATTTAACTTTAAATCATTCACTTATTCCTAGCATCACTCAATCAATCGTTATTTCTGATGCACAAAATTCATTGAACTGATTGACAGCAACAATGAAACTAAAGCTACTTGTATGTGAAACATACATAACGTTCTCTAGGTTTCAAAATTACAGTTACCCCAGTGCCTGACTATCTACTAAATAAAACAGTGAAGACCAGTAAAATCAGCTGAAACAAAAAAAAAGTGTAATCAAAAGAAACGAAAATAGAATCAAATTAAGCCATCAAAGACTGTTTGGATGTTATGTTCATAAATTTCCAACAATAATTACTCAATTACAATTTAAAATAGAGCACATCATGTAACATATAATATAGGAAAGTGAAGTGCTAAACTTCATGTTACATGACACAGCATTTAGAGCAGAGACGTAGAGACAAATGATCTTGTAAGCGATACAGGTCCATTTCTGTTTTAGAAAACATCATACAAATTAAGAGGAATCCTTACAATATATGGAAGGTATGACTAAGAGTACGGATTAAAAGCATGCGACCATCACCTGCGCGACAAGGACCAAGTTGTATCCTTGTCTATTGAATATTCTACTTCTTTGACTATTATCCATTTATTTATTATTATGTATTATCCATTAATGGTTTATAGATGACTTGATCTGCATGAATTTAAAAGTGTTTTACAAACTCATGGAAACAAACTATAATTACTTATGGAGAAATTGTAAAATGTGCTTGCAAAAAAAAAAAAATAGGAAACAGGGCAAGAAATATGAGTATTATAATTAAGTGCTATATGACTGCTTTGTTGAATATCTTATAGTGATCAACCCTTAGACTTCAACTGTGGCTGGCATGAGAGACAACACTGCTGTTGGAAGTATTGGTACCGACATAACTTGAGCAGAACAGACAAGTTGCAATAGCTTGAGTTATCAGAGCATTCTGTGAACAAAGAAACAATTTAATCAAAAATCGTTGACAACTAAAGTCTTGATGGTGATGCAAAACTGTTGTTAGAAACCAAGCATAAATAAGTGTGCAAGTAATGACATTAATTCAATGGTGGACTCTAGTTGATTCATCAGTAATAATGCATTTGGCTCACGCTTTTGTAGAAAATAATAACAGCCAGAAAAATACGGTCTCAAAATGTATTTAAGTATCTCCAGTTTCAAAAAGAGCCCGGGACACCATGGAAGCTATTGCAGCAAGTCGGTCACGTGACACTGTATTGATCAATCGAATCAGGTCACGAACTGAAGCACTGGTAATTTTACCAGCTTCGGAGCTTAAATACCATTGTTCGTCGATCACAGATAATGAAGACCACTCATTTCATGTAGTTGTTAGTGTCATCAAATCTGTGTGCGATTATGGCGGGTAAATCAGATGTGGGCCTGGAGTAATCAAGGACAGTCAGCACACGTCATCGCTGCTCCTCATAGGGGATTTATTTCATGACCCTTTCAGACGTTTTATCATGTCTCAGTTGATCCGCAATTACTCTTCTTTTGGATGTTTTACAGTCTGCAGCCCCACCAACATCTGTGCGCTATCAAGCCTCTGCCTTGTGCAAAATCTTTTCATTTATCAAGATCAATATTGCAGACGGTTGTTACAGTGTTTACGGTCTTGTCTGTATCTTGTATCTGGCATTTCCGGAACTTTGTTACTGTGCAATGTTAACGCCAATAGCAGTATTATAGTATTGGGAATTATTTAAGATGAAAATGATTGAGTGGTATAGATAACAATGAAGTTATGTTTGCGTGGTATAGATAACAATGAATTAATGATTGTGTGGTATAGATAACAATGAAGAAATGCGTGTATGGTATAGATAGCAGTGAAGTAATGATTGTGTGGTATAAATAACAATGAAGTTATGATTGTGTGGTATAGATAACAATTAGGTATTGATTGTGTGGTAAAGATAACAGTGAAGTAATGATTGTGTGGTATAGATAGCAATGAAGTAATGATTGTGTGGTATAGATAACAATGGAGTTATGATTGTATGACATAGATAGCAATGAAGTAATGATTGTGTGGTATAGATAGCAATGAAGTAATGATTGTGTGGTATAGATAGCAATGAAGTAATGATTGTGTGGTATAGATAACAATGAAGTAATGATTGTGTGATATAGATAACAATGAAGTAATGATTGTGTGATATAGATAACAATGAAGTAATGATTGTGTGGTATAGATAACAATGAAGTAATGAGTGTGTGGTATAAATAACAATGAAATAATGATTGTGTGGTATAGATAACAGTCAAGTAATAGTCTGTAGTATAAATTCTCATCATCAGCTTCACAGCAGCTTCACATCTCTATGCATCTTGATGCCTTTACTCTTTTACAAGTAATGATTGTATGGTATAGATAACAATGAAGTAATGATTGTGTGGTATAGATAACAATGAAGTAATGATTGTGTGGTATAAATAACAATGAAGTAATGATTGTATGGTATAGATAACAGTGAAGTAATGATTGTATGGTATAGATAACAGTGAAGTAATGATTGTATGGTATATATAACAATGAAGTAATGATTGTGTGGTATAGATAACAGTGAAGTAATGATTGTGTGGTATATATAACAATGAAGTAATGATTGTGTGGTATATATAACAATGAAGTAATGATTGTGTGGTATATATATATAACAATGAAGTAATGATTGTGTGGTATATATAACAATGAAGTAATGATTGTGTGGTATATATAACAATGAAGTAATGATTGTGTGGTATAGATAACGGTGAAGTAATGATTGTGTGGTATATATAACAGTGAAGTAATGATTGTGTGGTATATATAACAATGAAGTAATGATTGTGTGGTATATATAACAATGAAGTAATGATTGTGTGGTATATATAACAATGAAGTAATGATTGTGTGGTATAGATAACAATGAAGTAATGATTGTGTGGTATATATAACAATGAAGTAATGATTGTGTGGTATATATAACAATGAAGTAATGATTGTGTGGTATAGATAACAGTGAAGTAATGATTGTGTGGTATATATAACAATGAAGTAATGATTGTGTGGTATATATAACAATGAAGTAATGTTTGTGTGGTATAGATAACAGTGAAGTAATTATTGTATGGTATAGATAACAGTGAAGTAATGATTGTATGGTATATATAGCAATGAAGTAATGATTGTGTGGTATAGATAACAGTGAAGTAATGATTGTGTGGTATAGATAACAATGAAGTAATGATTGTGTGGTATATATAACAATGAAGTAATGATTGTGTGGTATATATAACAATGAAGTAATGATTGTGTGGTATAGATAACAATGAAGTAATGATTGTGTGGTATATATAACAATGAAGTAATGATTGTGTGGTATATATAACAATGAAGTAATGATTGTGTGGTATAGATAACAATGAAGTAATGATTGTGTGGTATATATAACAATGAAGTAATGATTGTGTGGTATATAAAACAATGAAGTAATGATTGTGTGGTATAGATAACAATGAAGTAATGATTGTGTGGTATAGATAACAATGAAGTAATGATTGTGTGGTATAGATAACAATGAAGTAATGATTGTGTGGTATAGATAACAATGAAGTAATGATTGTGTGGTATATATAACAATGAAGTAATGATTGTGTGGTATATATAACAATGAAGTAATGATTGTGTGGTATATATAACAATGAAGTAATGATTGTATGGTATAGATAACAGTGAGGTAACCATTGGTTTGATGTGTCTGAACACACAAAAGATTCCATAGTTGAAGACAAAGGTCTGTAACCAACCTAAAGGGCATGTCCTCGGTGTGCACGGCTTGATTGCTGCCGGCATATTTTTGTAGTCACAGGCGCTCCCTGCAGGTTCGTTTGTTTGTTCCCACACGCAAGCTAATAGTCTGTTAGAATAGCCAGTCGTTCCACAGTCAGGTAGACACTGAAAGCAACAACAAAAAATGCGAGAATCAAACAGTTGCACTAAACTAATTCTGTTATAGCAAAGGTCAGTTTGTGAGTTCACTTTGTTCCCAATTTACTAACAAGAATTCGGGTGCGATTCATTTATTTTTCTCTCGGGTCGAAGACGGCACATATGTCGGAAGTCAGAGTTCTCCACGTTTTACGATTTCCTGCTAGTTCTTGTAGAACTTGGTTGCTTCTTAGTCCCATGTTTGAGCCTTCCCAGGTAATAATTATACGTATCGATTCTCTTGGTTTGTCTTGTTTTCTTTTACCAGATGGTTTCCGCGTGAGTGCTTGATGGGGAAGTCTTTCTTCATTCATTATCAGCACATGACCGATGCATTTCCAAAGCATTCTTCTTATAAAGCTCGACACGTATTCTTATGTTGATTCGTCTCAAATTTGTTCATTTGAAATGTATTATTTCCAGCTTACGTTCGAGATCCTAGGAAAACGCTTGTTTTCAAAAGCATTTAATTTATTATATATATATATATTTTTTTTTTTTGGATGGTGATAACAAAAAAATAATTATTATTATCTTAAGTCTGGATGGATTTTCAACGTTCACATCCATATGTTAGCACCAGTATCACACAGGAGTTGAACAGTCTAAGTTGTGTTCGTTTACCGAGAACTTTGGATCTCCAGATGTTCGTCAGTTTGTTTAAAGCATTTGATGCCAGTGCGATTCGTGTCATGATTTCTGATGTTATGTCTCCATCTCTGAACATTTTACTGCCTAGCTAAGTTAATTGATTGTATTAAATTACCGAGAAGTGGGCAGGTCCAGGTTTAACTATTTTTCTTTAAATTGATTGCGAAATCAATTAGACTTTTGTGTCTTTTATTAGACTGTTGTGTCTTTTAACATGACCAAAAAATTTCATTTGTCTTGCTCTAATTGTGTTTAGTAGTTCTATTTTTCATTTTTAGTTGTTTTAAAGCTTCTTTGTTTGTTTTCTTTTCTTTCCATCCAATTCTACCTATTTTTCTATAAATCCACATTTCAAAGGCTTCAATTTTCTGTTCTGTTTTCTGGTCTAATGTCCATGTTTCTGCACCATACAGGAATATATTGAGAAGATGTAACATTTCGCTATTCTTAGTTTCAACCCTGGTGTTATTTGTTTTGATGTTAGTATATTTTTCATGGCATTGAAACTACTTTTTGCCATTCCTATTCTTTTATTTATTTCAGTTGTACATTTTCCATCACTGGTTATAGGATGTCCCAGGTAGTTGTAGTTCTGGACTGTCTCTAGATGTATTCCTTCAACTTTGATTTAATTGTAGGTCTTGAGAATTTTCTTTGATTATGATCATAGTTTTAGTCTTTTTTATATTCATATCTAGTCCATATTTTTTACTTGTCATGTTTATTACATTAAGTAATGGATTTATTTTATTGAATTAATTTCATTAAATTAAATAATTTGATAGCCTTATTTTGGTATAATTTTCTATTCCTCCCTCTTTATCTATATTACTGCCCAGATATATGTAAGATTGTACGTCTAGTAGAGGTATTTCTCCTAGTTTTATTTGGTCATTGCCAACTGTATTAATTCTCATAATGTTGGTCTTATCTCTATCAATCTTCAGTCCTAGCTGTTGTGATCTCTCCTCCAGTATACTCATTTTATCCTGCATCTGTTGATGGCTGTGTGATAGGAGAGCTATGTCATCAGCAAAGTCTAAATCATCAAGTTGTTTGGTCGGTGACCACTGAATCCCATTTCTGTTGTTTTGAGTTATTTTCATAATCCAATCTATGGCCAGTAGAATGAGAAATGGAGACAGAAGGCATCCCTGCCATACTCCTGTTCTTATTTCAAATGCTTCTGTAAGCTGTCCTTCATGCACCACACTACATTTTGTTTCTTCATAGATTGTTTTTATCAGGTTAATAAACTTTATGGGGATTCCGTAATGACTCAGCAACTTGCAAAGCATTCTTCTGTCTAAACTATCAAATGCCTTTTCGTAAATTGAATACAATTAGAAATGGACAAATACAATTTATTTTATTTTTTTTTTTACATTCAAAACAAATTAACACAATGACTTGCTGAAAGTCGTATTTGAAAGAATAATATAGAGTAAACGAGACTGAGGCAAAGACAAAAGTGGACTTATAACATCATCAAGTGGACGCAATAAGATTGTGCATCAACAAAAGATACAATGAACTGGTTTTCCATTGTAGCTAACCGTCGATGCAGATGCGGCACTAGATGATGAAAGAATGTTTTTTTTGTCAATTTGGAAAAGGAATCTAAGGACACCACCACCGCCCCTCCTTTCACTTATGTAATAAAATATGACGAGAAAAATAATACAAACGTGTAAGTGTGTAAGTTAAGTCGTTAAGCGGATACAGGTGCCAGCAGAGTGCTCTGCGTTCTTTAAAATCTGATTGCATGGCTTTGACCAGAGAATGTAGACAACAGAATCCTACAGTCGTGAAGTAGAGGTGCAGGCCTTGATTTATAAAAAAATCACCTGAAGATGCGACAGTCATTTCCCCTGATGGATCAGTTGTTCGGTACTGTCGGAGCTCGTGGGCTTTCACGGCACAGGTCAGATGAAGAAACAGTAAAGAAAGATAGCAGTGCATTCGCAGTAGCTATAAAAATATAGCAGTAGTTTGACCATGGAGATCATGAGAGTAACTAGCAGTAGTTTGACCATGGAGATCATGGCAGTAACTAGCAGTAGTTTGACATTGGAGATCATGGCAGTAACTAGCAGTAGTTTGACCATGGAGATCATGACAGTAACTAGCAGTAGTTTGACCATGGAGATCATGGCAGTAACTAGCAGTAGTTTGACATTGGAGATCATGGCAGTAACTAGCAGTAGTTTGACCATGAAGATCATGGCAGTAACTAGCAGTAGTTTGACCATGGAGATCATGGCAGTAACTACCTGTAGTTTGACCATGAGATCATGACAGTAACTAGCAGTAGTTTGACCATGAAGATCATGGCAGTAACTAGCAGTAGTTTGACCATGAAGATCATGGCAGTAACTAGCAGTAGTTTGACCATGAAGATCATGGCAGTAACTAGCAGTAGTTTGACCATGAAGATCATGGCAGTAACTAGCAGTAGTTTGACCATGAAGATCATGGCAGTAACTAGCAGTAGTTTGACCATGAAGATCATGGCAGTAACTAGCAGTAGTTTGACCATGAGATCATGACAGTAACTAGCAGTAGTTTGACCATGGAGATCATGGCAGTAACTACCTGTAGTTTGACCATGGAGATCATGGCAGTAACTAGCAGTAGTTTGACCATGGAGATCATGGCAGTAACTAGCAGTAGTTTGACCATGAGATCATGACAGTAACTACCTGTAGTTTGACATTGGAGATCATGGCAGTAACTAGCAGTAGTTTGACCATGAAGATCATGGCAGTAACTAGCAGTAGTTTGACCATGGAGATCATGGCAGTAACTAGCAGTAGTTTGACCATGAAGATCATGGCAGTAACTAGCAGTAGTTTGACATTGGAGATAATGGCGGTAACTAAAGCAATGGCATAGCTAGAAAGACAATCTTTTACCTCAAGTTTGCTTTCTGGGTGATTCGATAAGCATACTCTGGCAAATCGATTCAGGCTGGGCACGAAGGCAGTGGTTGACATCACTAAAGAACTCAGGTAAGATTAAGATCAATTTCAACTTCGTTCCCAGACACTCAGGTGTAAGAAGTGTTCTCACCAACCAGCCGACAGCCTGGCTGGAGCAGTTGCCGTGGATGGGGGACGTGCAATGGACCGGGCTGATATTCTGAAAGCCCTCATGGAGACAGGGCACGTTGATAATTGGAATATATTCGTAATACTAAATAGCATGCGCTTAGAAGTTTAGTGGTTGCTGCAATAAGAGTTACCCAAACTCTCGTGTGATTTCATTTCTCCTCTAAGTAACCTTATCTGGCACAAATTACTGCTCTTTCAACTAGTGGATGCGTGCTCAGATCGAAACGTTAGACTGGAGAAGCTAACACTTTAACCATTTAGCCATATATCCAGTGACGTAGCCTGGCTTGCCGGTACCCGAGGTAATTCAGATATGAGGGTTGCCAGAGATTAAGTATTACTATTTTTCTTTTATTCTTTGGAAATATCACATCCTTAAGAGTTTTGAGCCAGGGCAACGTCTCTAGCCATCGCCTTCTCCTCTTATATCCACTCCAACCACAATGTGAAACGTCACAACACAGAGCATTAGAAGTGTCATCAGTAATAAACATTTAAACATCAGGACCTACCTATATTAACTGCACTTGAGAAACGTTCACCTTTAATGCACCCCCTCCCGTTAATTTTATTGTCTTTTTTGCCGCACCCATCCTCTAAACTTCTCTTTTGTTGTCTTATTTTACTGGCTGTCTCACAGGACAGATATTTGGAAGATACTTTTAAATCATTTGCATAAACTGCCTAAGTGTTTGACTTACACTCTCACTAAAATAGGGTCACGTTACCTCGCCTCATTTTCTGGGAGACCTGACTGATTGACAAGGTCAACAAAGTTCAGTCACTTGGAGTCTATGCCACCTGCAATTGTTTAACTTATCCCGTGTTTAGTCTCACCTTGCACTTTGGCAGTTCAATGCAGAGAAAGGTAAGAATGAAATACCTTCTGCCGGCACGTCAACTCGAAACAGATGAGACAAACTGCCGGGACGTCAATGGTGGCTTTTTAGCGCATTTCAGGTAGACCTTTTTTTTTATACACGAAAAATCTGCATATCCGCACGCTCACTAGAAACTAAAGTTGGCTGACCCACTAAGCGTGAAGTCTTTAGCTGTAATTACTCTTCCACCTCTACCTATGTGTTTTGTTTTTATTTTTTTGTGCTCCACACTTTGCTCTTTATGTTTCATCAATTAAAACACTTCTACTCGGTGATTTACTATAAAAGAAGTCATTACTGCGATGTGACGCGTTGTACAACACCCTCCCATTTTATGATTGCCGTGTGTGATGGTAAACCATACATCTCTCTACGAATGCATTCGATAACTGAGCAAGCCGTCTGTTTACGCCGACTCCCTAGCATTAAAACAAAAAAACAACACGTTTTTTTTTAATTTAATGAGCTGTTAATAATGAGCAGTGCACAAATAACTAGTTAATTCAGACTGTCAAGGAGCAAAATCATTCCTATTTGAAAATAATGTTGGTAAAATAAAATAGGAACATATTATTTTTTTAATGTAACAAAGCAGACACAGCCAAAAGGATGTGATTACATTTTTTGTAAACACAATACATTTTACCTTAGACCAAGGTCCAGTTTGCCACACTGGACACTTCTTATTATCCGTGGAACATTCTTCGGTAGTTTGTGGTTTGTCCAAACTGGCTCGTTGACATTCGACATCTGAGACGATCTTCACATAAGTGGACGTTACATGTGCGCAAGTAACTGTTCGCTTTCTGTGGCCTGTAGATCCACAAGTTGCGTTACAGGTCGACCAATCACCAGCTACAAAGCTAAGGGACTGTGAGAAATTGTGGCTCTGATCCCTCTGCTGGTTCAAGTCTTCTGAGGTAATGTCTGTAAGTGTTTCCTTACTACCGTCGTTCTTCAGAAAACTGTTTTTGTATTTCATGGGATGATTATGATGTTCCTTTTTTAATTTGTTGACCAATTTCTTGTACATTTTTGTGGATGGTTCATTTTTCCTAGATTTTATGAATGAGACAAAAACATGTAATCACACAGTGGCAAATTATTTTGTCTGGTTATCAAACCACTCAGAAAGAATCATCACAATCAGGCTACAAGAAGAAGACAAACAAGAAGAAAAATAACTTACATACAAATATATGCATCATGCAAAAAATAACGAAAAGAAATACTGCGAGACACTAAATAAAAATATCAACAAGAATGATTAAAAAACGACGACATAAAAGTAATGGGAGACTTTAATAGAAGGTTACAGAAACACAACAACGAGAAACAATAACAAATGGGACCTTTTGGCTGAAAGAAATGAAAATCGGAACATATAGCTACAATTACGCAGCAAAAATGACCAGTACATTACTAACACACTCTTCACAAATAGACACCCTACTTACTCTAGTGATTACTCAAATAGATGCCATGCTAGTTAGAACGCAGAACAAGAAAAATTAACCAACAGCAGAGCTATCCAAATATTATAGGCGATATAGACCATACAATTGTGTTGATAACACTTAGAAAGCCAGTTACACAAATATGATATAGACACACACACACACACACATACACACACACACACACACACACACACACACACACACACACACAAGCAAAAAAGAACTGACAATTAAAATAAAACAGATAAGAGTTGAAAGAAGAAAGAAGGGAAACTCTCCAAGAAACACTAAGAGGAATTCAAGAAACTCCATATCGAAGTAAACAATTTAAGAAGAGCGGAAACAGTTTAAGTAAACAATAACCAACATCGCAACAACGGTTTGCTGAGCAAAACTAAGGAGAGAATAAAAGGAAGATCGATTCCTTGTGGAGTGACACAATCACAGAAGTATTTGAGAAAAGGGGAAGCTCTACAAAGATTGGACAGAGAAGAAGGTCAAGAAGAAAATGACAAATACGTGTTAGCACGGGAAAAAAAAGTTACAATTTAAATCTAGGAAAAGAAACAAATTATTTGGACAGAGTTCAGTCAAAGTAGAAGCAGGCACTATAAAACAACCACAAGCAACTTCTGAAAACAGTAAATGCAACGAGAGCTAGGAAATAAAACTAGGACCCAACAGAATTCATAAACGACAAAGGATAGCCAGTAAGAAATAACCAAGAAAACTCTGCAGATATGGCAAGAATATTTTGAAAATCAACTGAATATATCACCAACTACCCATACATACAACAAAACCCATGATGAATGCAGACATTTAAACCTGCATCATAAAGGAATAAATATGAGAATTTATAAAACATGCACCAAGGAATAGAGCATTAGGGATAGACAACATGCAAATAGAAATAATAATAGCATCAGGAGACACGGAAGTTATATGGTTGCACATAATATTCAACGCAGCATGGCAACAACAAAAAGTTCCAGAAGACTAGAAACAGTCCATCATTTATGATCTTACCAGTACGAAAAAAGCGCAGTAAGAGAGGACATAACCAATACAGAGATATCTCACTACTCCACCATGTTGGAAAGGTATACGCCAAAATTATGGTTAAAAGACTAAAACTCGATAAAGAGCTACAGAACAACGACTTTCTAATGGACTTCCGCAAAAATAGAGGATGCACTGACGCACTAGTCTCTATGAAACAGATGACAGAAAAGATTACAGAACAAAATCTGTGCAGTTTTCATGGTCCAGGAAAAAGTATTGAAATAGATACCATGGACATCCTACACAGCATGACAATCAACTCCTACAAGTCAGAAGTCATGAACATCGCAAAACAAAATTAGAACATCGACCTAACGGTAGACAGCAGACAATGAAAACTAGTGGAGGGTTTTAAAAACCTAGGAAACCTAAGAACAAATGATAATCCACAAGCAGCAGAAATATACTTAAGATGTAATAAAGCTTGTCAAGTCGTTGGACAGGTGTCACCACAGCTATCCAACAACAAAATAACACCAGTGACAAAACGGGTACTCTATAACACAATGTTCATTCCAACGTTGTGCTACCAAAGGACACTAGACTCAAGAACAATAAGAAAAATTAATGCTACTGAAATGTGTTAAAAGATTGACATGAAACAGTCTGAAAGATGAGATCAGAAGTGAAGAACTCATTTTTTTTAAAACTAGGAATAATTCCCGTCACTGAATACATAAAGAAGCAACAGATGAAGTGATAAGACAGAAGTGTGAAGATACAACAACGAGCCTTCAGCAAACGTTACGAGAACACCCAATAGTGGATTGTTGGACAAACACTAGGAAACATAATAGCAACAAACGTGTAATCAATGGGCCGGGAATACATTGATGGATAACTGAAAAACGCATCCAGATCGAAACCACAAGGTGTTAGATCCCGTACTCCACCGGATGGTGAGCCCATGTGGTGATATACGATCTTTCATCATGCTATGGGTACCACTGCATAATTGGTGTAGACAAATTGAAATATCAAAGAGCAAAGCGTCATGTCTGCCAGAAAAAAAAGTGCATGTTTCTGTCCTATTAAATTACAAATGTAGGACAAATTCTGATTTTATGCAGTATCTGGTCAGGTGCCTACCAAACATTTAAAAAGTATAACGTATAATGCGAAATCCGGACTTTTGTAACGCTATTCTATCAAACGGTGTGCACAATTTATTTTGGGGAGATTCTAAGAAAATTACTATTGAGACCTTAGGCTTCACAGTGGAATCAAATTTGATTTAACCTCCCCCCCCCTCTTTACACACTCTCTCTCTCTCTCTCTCTCTCTCTCTCTCTCTCTCTCTCTCTCTCACACACTTTTCTACACAGTAGATGTGAAAAAACTCTTAAACATCATCAAATGGAAATGGTTGAGACTAGAGAAAACTGTATCCTACCACATACAACATGGACCGCTGGATTGTAAGTAGTATATCTGGAATGATTTGATATTCATTTCTCTCGTAAATTACAAAGATATATAGTGTGGTGCGCGGTGCGCATAACGCGTGTGGGGCAGGGGGAGTTAACCATGACAGCTCGTGTCAGGATGTTGACCTCTAGTCCCGGTGACCCCGGAAGTGACCTGTTTATGTCTGGTGTGCGCTGACTTTGGAGTTTTTGATGTACTTGATCGATAGTGATATGTTAGTAGATTATACAACACCAATGAAAAACGATCAATATAAAACAGAAGACGAAGATATATTTTATTCTTTTATTATCTCAATAGGTGTATAGCTTACAGTGGATATTATATAACATTACACAAATATATAGTACAAGGATACAATTTTTTTATAGCTATGCAGTTGGGCGTCTGCTTAACTATGTGTCATAAATGAATCATAAAGGGTGAAACTGTTAGAGATCGCGGGTGTCATGTCATGTCATTGTATCAGACACGTATGTCATGTCGTTGTAACAGTCACAGGCATGTCATGTCGTTGTATCAGACACGTATGCCATGTCGTTGTAACAGTCACAGGTGTCGTGTCATGATGTTGTTGAATGCTT
The DNA here is from genome assembly GCA_032433765.1 of Megaustenia siamemsis. Taxonomy (NCBI): domain Eukaryota; kingdom Metazoa; phylum Mollusca; class Gastropoda; order Stylommatophora; family Ariophantidae; genus Megaustenia; species Megaustenia siamemsis. The sequence goes on from JAVIAB010000092.1 coordinate 156,366,437, forward strand.
CCATGCTATGTCATTGTAGCAGTCATATGTGTCATGTCGTTGTATCAGACAGGTATGTCATGTCGTTGTAGCAGTCACAGGTGTCATGTCGTTGTGTCAGACACGTATGTCATGTCGTTGTAACAGTCACAGGTGTCGTTTCATGATGTTGTTGACCGTTTCCATGCTATGTCCTTATAGCAGACATAGGTGTCATGTCGTTGTATCATACACGTATGTCACTGTAACAGTCATGTCGTTGTAACCGTCACAGGTGCCATGTCATTGTAACAGTCACGTATGTCATGTCGTTGTAACAGTCACGTATGTCATGTCGTTGTAGCAGACACGTATGTCATACCATGATGTTGTTGACTGTATCCATGATATGTCATTGTAGCAGTCATATGTGTCATATCGTTGTAACAGTCATGTCGTTACAACAGTCACATATGTCATGTTGTTGTAACAGTCATGTTGTTGTAACAGTCACGTATGTCATGTCATTGTATGATACAACGAACACGCAGGGCGTGATCACGTGTCTGATACAACGACATGACATACGTGACTGTTACAATGACATGACTGTTACAACAACATGACATACATGTCTGCTATAACGACATGACACGTGCGATCTCTAACAGTTTCACCCCTTATGATTCATTTATGACACATAGCTAAGCAGACACCTAACTACATAGCTATAAATAAATTGTATCCTTGTACTATATATTTACTCAGTGCACTCAATAGATGTGTAATGTTATATAATATCCACTGTACACTATACACCTATGTAGATAATAAAAGAATAAAATATATCTTTGTCTTCTGTTTTATATTGACCGTTTTTCATTGATGTTGTATAATCTACTAACATATCACTATCGATCAAGTACATCAAAAACTCCAGAGTCAGCGCACACCAGACATAAACAGGTCACTTCAGGGGTCACCGGGACTAGAGGTCAACATCCCGACACGAGCGGTCATGGTTAACTCCCCTGCTCCTCACGCGTTATGCGCACCGCGCACCACACTATATATCTTTGTTAATTTACGAGAGAAATGAATATCAAATCGTTCCTGCTATACTACTCGCGGGCCCTCAGTTTTAAGCTGTTATGCAAGGGGGCTAGACATCGGATTTCCATCTCCAAAGAGCAGGCATGAAAACAAAGTTGCATAACCACGAAGAAATTAGATTCGATTTTTTTGTTCTCTTTAAATACATTTTACAACTGACTGTGGTGGGAATCGAACCAGTGACCTTCTTATCCAGAAGACGATATCTTGCCTCCAGACCACCAATCGAGGGACATCTGAGTATATGGCTCCGAACTCGGCTGTAAACACCATTCTAAAGAGGTAACCAAAATACTATGGCCACGTCAAAAGACAGCGGGTTGGGAAGAACAATAATGCAAGGCTTGTTTCCTGAAAGATGAACCTAATAGCTAAATGTAGGATCCATTTTTAGTGAGGTCATCAAACATTTTCCAAGTCACCCACTTTGATTCCATTCTCGTAAGATCGCTTCATGTCTTTCTCATCTCTCTTAACACATGTCCTCTACAAGTTTATTTTTGGTCTGCCCTTTTGACCCTTCTCCGTGTTGATTGTGCAAAAAAAAGTGTCGGTGGAGTTAAAACTTTAACAGTTTGCATTCTATCCAGATCCACCTACTTTGTCGAATATTTGACCACTGGTATCTGTCTGGCACCTTCCCTACTTCTTCTTCATTGCGATCACCCTGCATCGTGTCGCTACTTCACGGCAACGTCGCAATATCTCCGCCTTTCTGACTGACACATCCGTTTTCAGCATGGATGAGAAGGTTTGTTTAACAATTTTGGCCCGGAGAGCTGCTTCTTTGCTTTACTTATTTCGAAGTTTCACTGCTACGGGTTTTTAAGGAGTGTGAGTGCACACGGGACCTCCTGTTTTTTTCGAGAGGGCTAGACATCGATCTCTCTACCACCAGGGATTCCATTTTTCTAAAAATTCCCACCATCTGCCATGGGTATCGAACCCTGAACCCTCTTGTCCAGAGACCGACGTCTTACCTCAGGACCACCCATTCCCCGATCACGAACTCAATGTTTTCCATTTAGATTTGTTAACTCTACAGAAGCATCTAAAAGATGAGGTTCTGGTACTTTGTGAATATTTTTCACTGTTCTCTATGTTTTACAGAAATACAATATCACGGAATTAACTGCGTTCCAAGTAAGGACGCAAATTTTCCTCCATTTTGGAGAATGTGTTATGGCAAAGATTTGGTTTTGTAAGTATGTACCCACTGAACTAATTGCAGCAATCATCATCAGGAAGCATATTGCAGAACGTTGCATTCATCACAGCCTGTGTTTGACAGTATTTCTGTCTCATACCCGGATTTCCCGCTTCTTTTGTTGTCATGTTCAACGTCTCTTTATGCCGGTATCTTGGTATGCCCCTAATGCCTCTTCCGTGCCTTGCATTATTGTTCTTCCTTACCCGCTGTGTCTTTTGACGTGGCCATATCATTTTCGTTTCTTCTGTAGAATGGTGTTTATAGTCGAGTTCGGAGCCATATACTCAGATGTCCCCCGCTGGGTGGTCTAGTGGCATGATATCGACCTCTGGACAAGAAGGTCACTGGTTCGATTCCCACCAGTCAGTAGTAACATTTATTGAAAGTCTAAAAAAAATCGAATCTGATTTCTTCGTGGCTTTACAGCTTTGTTTTCTTCACTGCCCTCTGGAACTGATATCCGATGTCTAGACCTCTTGCATAACTTCGTAAAACAGAGGTTCCGCGTGCCTGATGCGCACGTTAAAGAATCAACATAAAAAATATTAGGCCGAAAATGGTTATTGCATAAGGAAAAGAAATAGGGACAAAATCTACCGAAAGAAACAGTAATATTTTCAATGATAACAAAAATGAGAGTATTTCTGAAATAAAGAATATCTGCCTGCATGGTGGGGGACACCTGAGTATTTTATGCTTGTATGGTGTGAGACATCTGAGTATGTGGCTGCCTGTATGGCGGGGGACACTAGAGTATATGGTTGCCTGTATGGCGTGGGATATCTGAGTATATGGCTGATATATGGCGGGGGACATCTGAATGTATGTCTACCTGTATTGCGGGGGACATCTGAGTATATGGCTGCCTATATGGCGCGGGACATCTAAGTATATGGCTGCCTGTATGGCGAGGGACATCTTTGTATATGGCTACCTGTATGGTTGGGACATCTGAGTACTCGGCGACCTGTCTGAAAAAAGAGTCCCTCCAGACTTCTCTAGATATGTAAAAAAAAAAAAAAAAAAATTAATCAAAGTCACCGACCAATGAACAAATAACAAGTTACTACTAGACAGCCAGACTATGGAAACTAACTGGGCTTCATAAAATAGTTGGTTTAGGGCCTCCGACCTGCCGTCACAATACCAGTGTCGGCGTTCTATCAACTGCCAGGGACCTAGCAGTTCTACCTCTTCGTCGTTCTCTCAGATAATACTTTGCTTCAAAACAGGCTGGTTAACAGAAACTCGGATCGCCATGTTCCCTGTTGAGGTAGCTCTTACTGATACAGAAGACCTAGTATTTCAGTACTTCTAGGCTGGATTAATAGTTTCCCAACATGGTCTTAAACCAACCTAACTCTGAGCAAAAGTGCACCCTGTCCTCCTGTCATTAAGCCAACAACAACGTGAAAACGTTCCTTTAATTTTGGTATTGGAAGCATTCTAGGAGGTCCGCGTTGTACACTTTATACCATTGTCTCGAAGTATCAGCAGTATCATATAATAAATATATCAGTTTATTTGTTAGCTTCGCTACGGCGGTGACTGAGGCCTGCCCTGTGGACTTAGCTCTGCAGCCAACCAGTCTTTAGGACACCAATGTAAGGAGTTGATACTTGTCAAAGAGACCGGTCCTAACCATCCCTCCCCTATACTCTACCCCACCTTACCACCAAACCCTCCCCTACCCTACCTTACCCCCTAACCCTCCCTCCCCATACCCTACCTTACCCCCTAACCCTCCCTTCCAACTAACTAATCTACCCCTTAATCCTACTTGCCGTCTACTCTACCTTACCCCCTAACCCTCCCTTCCAACTAACTAATCTACCCCTTAATCCTACTTGCCGTCTACTCTACCTTACCCCCTAACCCTCCCTTCCAACTAACTAATCTACCCCTTAATCCTACTTGCCGTCTACTCTACCTTACCCCCTAACCCTCCCTTCCAACTAACTAATCTACCCCTTAATCCTACTTGCCGTCTACTCTACCTTACCCCTTAACATACCCTCCCATTCCCCCTACCTTACCAACCAAACCTTCCACCCCCTCTCTACTCTAACTTACCCCCTAACTCTTCCTCCCCCTACCCTGCCCCCCTAACCCTCCTCACCCTACCCTACCTTACTCAATAAACCTTACCATAACCCACCCTTCCCAATAGTCTACCCTACTTTAACACATTTAACACCTAATCCTCACTCCTCTACCCTACCTTAACCCCTGAACCTCCCTTCTACTCTACCCTACTTAACCCAAACCCTCCCTCCCCTACTCTACCGAACCATACGCCCTAACGCTCCCTCCGCCCTGCTCTACCTAACCCTCCCTCCTCCAACTCTAACCTACCATACCCCTCAACCCTCCTTTGCCTTACTCTACCCTACCTTACACCCTAACCATCCCTCTCCCGACTGTACCCTACCTTACCGCCTAAACCTCCCTTCCTCTACTCTACCTTACCTCCGAACCTTCCATTCCTCTACACTACCTTACCCCTAATGAAATCTCCCCACCCTATTCTACAATACCTTATCCCACAACCTGACCTTTCTTTCCCACTACTCTATTCTACTCCCTAACACTCCTATCCTACTACTCTACATTTTCTCCTAACACTCCTTTCCCACAACTCTACCTTACTCACAGGGAGACCTTTAGCCCTACTCTACCTTACTCCCTAACCCTCCTTCACCTCTACTCTACCTTACCGCCTAACTTCTTTCCCCCTAATCTACCCTACCGTAACCATGAACCCTCAATTTTCCCCTATACTATCGTACCCCTTAACCCTCCATTCCACCTATACTACCTTACCCACTAACCCTCCATTTCCCCATACCACCTTAACCCCTTAACTTCCATTCCCCCATACTACCTTAACAATTACCCCTCCATTCCCCCCATAGTTCCTTAACCCCTAACCCCCAATTTCGCCTATACTATTTTAACACATAACCCCCCATTTCCACTCTACTATCTTACCCTCTAACCCCCATTTCCCCTATACTATCTTACCCCTAACCCCCATTTCCCTTATACTATCTTACCCCTAACCCCCATTTCCCCTATACTATCTTACCCCCTAACCCCCAATTTCCCTATACTATCTTACCCCTAACCCCCATTTACCCTATACTATCTTACCCCCTAACCCCAATTTCCCTTATACTATCTTACCCTTAACCCTCCATTCCACCTATACTATTATCCCACTAACCCTCCATTCTCCCCATACTACCTTAACCCTTAAACCTCTGTCCACCTTACTCAATAGAACTTTTCCTCCCAACCCTCCCTTCCACCTACTATACACTTCCTTACCCTCTATCCCACGGCCGTTACTACTACTCCACCTCCTTATACTCTCTAATCCTCCATTCCTCCTATTCTACACTAACTTACCCCAACCCTTCTTCTCCCATAACCTCCCTCTCTTCCTACTCTACCCTACCTCCTCCCCTAACCCTCCCTCTCCTCTAATCCCCCTTCCTTCTACTTTACCCTACCTTGACTTCTATACCTCCCTCCCCCTAATCTTTCCTTCTACCTTACCCATCTCACTTTCCCTACTCTACCCTCCCAAACCTTCAATATTTTCAGTCTCGTCAGTTTATCTTCTCCGTCTTGTTTGTCCTGTCAAGTCCTGCCTATTTGTCCTTAAACAGCTCCTTACATTGGTGGTCTAGAGAAAACTCTTATTTAAACTAAAAACCCGTTTTTACGTTGTTATTGTCGTTGACTTAATGCTAAAAGAGCAATTTGCACTTTTGCTCATTGATGTTGCTGGTCGTAATAACTTTCTTGACAATCTTTATATTTTTGCTGGAAAAGTTTGGGTTCGTCTAGTTCCAGTTTAAGTTGGAAAACTACTAATCCAGCCTAGAAGTACTGCAATACTAGGACTTCTATGTCAGTAAGAGCCACCACAACAGGGTACATGGCTATCCTAGCTTCTGTTAACCAGCCTGTTTTGATGCAAGGTATTATCCCAGAAAACCGACGAAGAGATAGAACTGCTAGGCACCTGACAGTTGATAGTACGCCGACATTGTTATAATTTATCGTCGAAAGTTTTACTTTTTCTTTCGGTAGATTTTCTCCCTATTTATTTTCCTTGGGCAGTAATCATTTTCGGCCTAATCTTTTTATGTTGGTTCTTTAACGTGCGCATGAAGCACGCGGGCCCGCAGTTTTTCGCTATGCAAGGGGGCTAGACATCGGATTTCAATCTCCATAGAGCAGACATGAAAACAAAGCTGTATCGCCACGAAGAAATCAGTTTCGATTTTTTGTTGTCTTTAAATACATTTTACAACTGACTGTGGTGGGAACCGAACCAGTGACCTTCTTGTCCAGAAGTCGATATCTTGCCTCTAGACCACCCATCGAGGGACATATGAGTATTTGGCTCCGAACTCGGCTGTAAACACCATTCTACAGAAAAAACCAAAATACTATGGCCACGTCAAAAAAGGACACAGCGGGTTGGGAAGAACAATAATGGAAGGCTTGTTTCCTGAAAGATGAACCTAATAGCTAAATGTAGGATCCATTTTTAGTGAGGTCATCAAACATTTTCCAAGTCGCCCACTTTGATTCCATTCTCGTAAGATCGCTTCATGTCTTTCTCATCTCTGTTAATACATGTCCTCTACAAGTTTATTTTTGGTCTGCCCGTTTGACCCTTTTCCGTGTTGATTGTGCAAAAAAAAGTGTCGGTGGAGTTAAAACTTTAACAGTTTGCATTCTATCCACATCCACCTACTTTGTCGAATATTTGACCGCTGGTATCTGTCTGGTATCTGTCTGGTATCTGTCTGGTATCTGTCTGGTATCTGTCTGGTACCTTCCCTATTTCTTCTTCATTGCGATCACCCTTTAGGTGGCCCTGCATTGTGTCGCTACTTCACGGCAACGTCGCAATATCTCCGCCTTTCTGACTGACACATCAGTGTTCAGCATGGATGAAAAGGTTTGTTTAACAATTTTGGCCCGGAGAGCTGCTTCTTTGCTTTACTTATTTCGAAGTTTCACTGCTACGGGTTTTTAAGGGGTGTGAGTGCACACGGGACCTCCTGTTTTTCGAGAGGGCTAGACATCGATCTCTCTACCAAGACTCTGACCAGAGAGGGCTAGACATCGATCTCACTACCAAGACTCTGACCAGAGAGGGCTAGACATCGATCTCTCTACCACCAGGGATTCCATTTTTCTAAAAATTCCCACCATCTGCCATGGGTATCGAACCCTGAACCCTCTTGTCCAGAGACCGACGTCTTACCTCCGGACCACCCATTCTCCCATCACGAACTCAATGTTTGCCATTTAGATTTGTTAATTCTACAGAAGCATCTAAAAGATGAGGTTCTGGTACTTTGTGAATATTTTTCACTGTTCTCTATGTTTTACAGAAATACAATATCACTGAATTAACTGCGTTCCAAGTAAGGACGCACATTTTCCTCCATTTTGGAGAATGTGTTATGGTAAAGATTTGGTTTTGTAAGTATGTACCCACTGAACTAATTGCAGCAATCATCATCAGGAAGCATATTTGCACAACCTGCCATCACAGCCTGTGCTTGACATAATTTCTGTCTCATACCCGGATTTCCCACTTCTTTTGTTGTCATGTTCAACGTCTCTTTATGCCGTTATCTTGGGGTGCCCCTAATGCCTCTTCCGTGCCTTGCATTATTGTTCTTCCCAACCCGCTGTGTCTTTTGATGTGGCCATATCATTTTCGTTTCTTCTGTAGAATGGTGTTTATAGTCGAGTTCGGAGCCATATACTCAGATGTCCCCCGCTGGGTGGTCTAGTGGCATGATATCGACCTCTGAACAAGAAGATCACTGGTTCGATTCCCACCAGTCAGTAGTAACATTTATTGAAAGTCTAAAAAAAAAATCGAATCTGATTTCTTCGTGGATTTACAGCTTTGTTTTCTTCACTGCCCTCTGGAGACTGATATCTGATGTCTAGACCTCTTGCATAACGGCGTAAAACAGAGGTTCCGCGTGCCTGATGCGCGCGTTAAAGAATCAACATAAAAACGATTAGGCCGAAAATGGTTATTGCATATAAGGAAAAGAAATAGTGAAAAAATCTACCGAAAGAAACAGTAATATTTTCAATGATAACAAAAATGAGAGTATTTCTGAAATAAAGAATATCTGCCTGCATGGTGGGGGACACCTGAGTATTTTATGCTTGATTGGTGTTAGACATCTGAGTATGTGGCTGCCTGTATGGCGGGGGACACTAGAGTATATGGTTGCCTGTATGGCGTGGGATATCTGAGTATATGGCTGATATATGGCGGGGGACATCTGAATGTATGTCTACCTGTATTGCGGGGGACATCTGAATGTATGTCTACCTGTATTGCGGGGGACATCTGAGTATATGGCTGCCTGTATGGCGAGGGACATCTTTGTATATGGCTACCTGTATGGTTGGGACATCTGAGTACTCGGCGACCTGTCTGAAAAAAAGAGTCCCTCCAGACTTCTCTAGATATGTAAAAAAAAAAAAAAAAATTAATCAAAGTCACCGACCAATGAACAAATAACAAGTTACTACTAGACAGCCAGACTATGGAAACTAACTGGGCTTCATAAAATAGTTGGTTTAGGGCCTCCGACCTGCCGTCACAATACCAGTGTCGGCGTTCTATCAACTGCCAGGGACCTAGCAGTTCTACCTCTTCGTCGTTCTCTCAGATAATACTTTGCTTCAAAACAGGCTGGTTAACAGAAACTCGGATCGCCATGTTCCCTGTTGAGGTAGCTCTTACTGATACAGAAGACCTAGTATTTCAGTACTTCTAGGCTGGATTAATAGTTTCCCAACATGGTCTTAAACCAACCTAACTCTGAGCAAAAGTGCACCCTGTCCTCCTGTCATTAAGCCAACAACAACGTGAAAACGTTCCTTTAATTTTGGTATTGGAAGCATTCTAGGAGGTCCGCGTTGTACACTTTATACCATTGTCTCGAAGTATCAGCAGTATCATATAATAAATATATCAGTTTATTTGTTAGCTTCGCTACGGCGGTGACTGAGGCCTGCCCTGTGGACTTAGCTCTGCAGCCAACCAGTCTTTAGGACACCAATGTAAGGAGTTGATACTTGTCAAAGAGACCGGTCCTAACCATCCCTCCCCTATACTCTACCCCACCTTACCACCAAACCCTCCCCTACCCTACCTTACCCCCTAACCCTCCCTCCCCATACCCTACCTTACCCCCTAACCCTCCCTTCCAACTAACTAATCTACCCTTAATCCTACTTGCCGTCTACTCTACCTTACCCCTTAACATACCCTCCCACTTACCCTACCTTACCAACCAACCAGTCTTCCCTTACCCCAACTTACCCCCTAATTGTCACTCCCCCTACCTTACCAACCAAACCTTCCACCCCCTACTGTACTCTTACTTACCCCCTAACTCTCCCTCCCCCTACCCTGCCCCCTAACCCTCCTCACCCTACCCTACCTTACTCCATAAACCTCCCTTACCATAACCCTGCCTTCCCAATAGTCTACCCTGCTTTAACTCCTAATCCTCACTCCTCTTCCCTACCTTAACCCCTGAACCGCCCTTCTACTCTTCCCTACATTACCCAAACCCTCCCTCCTCCTACTCTACTGAACCATACCCCCTAACGCTCCCTCCGCTCTTCTCTACCTAACCCTCCCTCCTCCAACTCTAACCTACCTTACCCCCTAACCATCCCTCTCCCGACTGTACCCTACCTTACCGCCTAAACCTCCCTCCCTCTACTCTACCTTACCTCCGAACCTTCCATTCCTCTACCCTACCTTACCCCTAATCCAATCTCCCCTCCCCCTATTCTACAATACCTTATCCCCCAACCTGACCTTTCTTTCCCACTACTCTACTCCCTAACACTCCTATCCCACTACTCTACATTTTCTCCTAACACACCTTTCCCACAACTCTACCTTACTCACAGGGAGACCTTTAGCCAAACTCTACCTTACTCCCTAACCCTCCTTCACCCCTACTCTACCTTACCGCCTAACTTCTTTTCCCCTAATCTACCCTACCGTAACCACGAACCCCCCCCCCCATTTCCCCTATACTACCTTACCCACTAACCCTCCATTCCCCCATACTACCTTACCCACTAACCCTCCATTCCCCCATACTACCTTACCCACTAACCCTCCATTCCCCCATACTACTTAAACCATTACCCCTCCATCCCCCCCATAGTACCTTAACCCCTAACCCCCCATTTCCCCTCTACTATCTTACCCCTAACCCCCATTTCCCCTCTACTATCTTACCCCTTAACCCACAATTCCACCTATATTTTTATCCCACTTACCCTCCATTCTCCCCATACTACCTTAACCCCTTAACTTCCTTTCCCCCTAACTCTCCCTCCCTCTACCCTGCCCCCCTAACCCTCCTCACCATACCCTACCTAACTCCATAAACCTCCCTTACCATAACCCTCCCTTCCCAATAGTCTACCCTGCTTTAACTCCTAATCCTCACTCCTCTTCCCTACCTTACCCCCTGAACCTCCCTTCTACTCTACCCTACTTTACCCAAACCCTTCCTCCCCCTACTCTACTAAACCATTACCCCTCCATTCCCCCCATAGTGCCTTAACCCCTAACCCCCCCCCATTTCCCCTATACTATTTTACCACATAACCCACTATTTCCCCTCTACTATCTTAACCCCTAACCCCCATTTCCCCTATATTATCTTACTCCTAACCCCTTTTTCCCCTATACTATCTTACCCCTTAACCCTCCATTCCACCTATACTATTCTCCCACTAACCCTCCATTCTCCCCATACTACCTTAACCCTTAAACCTCTGTCCCCCATACTACCTTAACCCCTTAACTTCCATTCCCCCATACTACCTTAACCCCTTAACTTCAATTCCCCCTAACCCTCCTTCCTCTTACTCTACCTTACCTTACCCCCTAACCATCCCTCTCCCGACTGTACCCTACCTTACCTCCTAACCATCCCTCTCCCGACTGTACCCTACCTTACCGCCTAACCATCCCTCTCCCGACTGTACCCTACCTTACCGCCTAACCATCCCTCTCCCGACTGTACCCTACCTTACCGCCTAACCATCCCTCTCCCGACTGTACCCTACCTTACCCACTAACCATCCCTCTCCCGACTGTACCCTACCTTACCCCCTAACCATCCCTCTCCCGACTGTACCCTACCTTACCGCCTAACCATCCCTCTCCCGACTGTACCCTACCTTACCGCCTAACCATCCCTCTCCCGACTGTACCCTACCTTACCTCCTAACCATCCCTCTCCCGACTGTACCCTACCTTACCCCCTAACCATCCCTCTCCCGACTGTACCCTACGTTACCCCCTAACCATCCCTCTCCCGACTGTACCCTACCTTACCCCCTAACCATCCCTCTCCCGACTGTACCCTACCTTACCCCCCTAACCATCCCTCTCCCGACTGTACCCTACCTTACCTCCTAACCATCCCTCTCCCGACTGTACCCTACCTTACCGCCTAAACCTCACTCACTCTACACTACCTTACCCCTAATCCAACCAAACCCCCCCCCTCCCTATTCTACAATACCTTATCCCACAACCTGACCTTTCTTTCCCACTACTCTACTCTACTCCCTAACACTCCTATCCCTCTACTCTACTCTACTCCCTAACACTCCTATCCCACTACTCTACTCTACTCCCTAACACTCCTATCCCACTACTCTACTCTACTCCCTAACACTCCTATCCCACTACTCTACTCTACTCCCTAACACTCCTATCCCACTACTCTACTCTACTCCCTAACACTCCTATCCCACTACTCTACTCTACTCCCTAACACTCCTATCCCACTACTCTACTCTACTCCCTAACACTCCTATCCCTCTACTCTACTCTACTCCCTAACACTCCTATCCCTCTACTCTACTCTACTCCCTAACACTCCTATCCCTCTACTCTACTCTACTCCCTAACACTCCTATCCCTCTACTCTACTCTACTCCCTAACACTCCTATCCCTCTACTCTACTCTACTCCCTAACACTCCTATCCCACTACTCTACTCTACTCCCTAACACTCCTATCCCTCTACTCTACTCTACTCTACTCCCTAACACTCCTATCCCTCTACTCTACTCTACTCTACTCCCTAACACTCCTATCCCACTACTCTACTCTACTCCCTAACACTCCTATCCCTCTACTCTACTCTACTCCCTAACACTCCTATCCCACTACTCTACTCTACTCCCTAACACTCCTATCCCACTACTCTACTCTACTCCCTAACACTCCTATCCCACTACTCTACTTAACTCCCTAACACTCCTATCCCACTGCTCTACTTAACTCCCTAACACTCCTATCCCACTACTCTACTTAACTCACTAACACTCCTATCCCACTACTCTACTTAACTCCCTAACACTCCTATCCCACTACTCTACTTAACTCCCTAACACTCCTATCCCACTACTCTACCTTACTCTTGTCGAATGGTATCTTGACCACTGGTATCTGTCTGGTATCTGTCTGGTATCTGTCTGGTATCTGTCTGGTATCTTCCCTATTTCTTCGTCATTGCGATCACCCTTTAGGTGGCCCTGCATCGTGTCGCTACTTCACGACAACGGCGCAATATCTCCGCCTTTCTGACTGACACATCAGTGTTCAGCATGGATGAGAAGGTTTGTTTAACAATTTTGGCCCGGAGAGCTGCTTCTTTGCTTTACTTATTTCGAAGTTTCACTGCCACAGGTTTTTAAGGGGTGTGAGTGCACACGGGACCTCCTGTTTTTTTTTCGAGAGGGCTTGACATCGATCTCACTACCACCAGGGATTCCATTTTTCTAAAAATTCCCACCATCTGCCATGGGTATCGAACCCTGAACCCTCTTGTCCAGAGACCGACGTCTTACCTCAGGACCACCCATTCCCCGATCACGAACTCAATGTTTTCCATTTAGATTTGTTAATTCTACAGAAGCATCTAAAAGATGAGGTTCTGGTACTTTGTGAATATTTTTCACTGTTCTCTATGTTTTACAGCAATACAATATCACTGAATTAACTGCGTTCCAAGTAAGGACGCACATTTTCCTCCATTTTGGAGAATGTGTTATGGTAAAGATTTGGTTTTGTAAGTATGTACCCACTGAACTAATTGCAGCAATCATCATCAGGACGCATAGTTGCAGAACGTTGCATTCATCACAGCCTGTGTTTGACAGTATTTCTGTCTCATACCCGGATTTCCCACTTCTTTTGTTGTCATGTTCAACGTCTCTTTATGCCGTTATCTTGGGATGCCCCTAATGCCTCTTCCGTGCCTTGCATTATTGTTCTTCCCAACCCGCTGTGTCTTTTGATGTAACAATATCATTTTTGTTTCTTCTGTAGAATGGTGTTTGTAGTCGAGTTCGGAGCCACATACTCAATATGTCCCCCGCTGGGTGGTCTAGTGGCATGATATTGACCTCTGGACAAGAAGGTCACTGGTTCGATTCCCACCAGTCAGTAGTAACATTTATTGAAAATCTAAAAAAAAAAATCGAATCTGATTACTTCGTGGCTTTACAGCTTTGTTTTCTTCACTGCCCTCTGGAGACTGATATCCGATGTCTAGAACTCTTACATAACGGCGTAAAACGGAGGTTCCGCGTGCCTGATGCGCACGTTAAAGAACCAACATAAAAAATATTAGGCCGAAAATTGTTACTGTATAATGTAAAGAAATAGGGAAAAAATCTACCGAAAGAAACAGTAATATTTTCGATGATAACAAAAATGAGAGTACATCTGAAATAAAGAATATCTGCCTGCATGGTGGGGGACACCTGAGTATTTTATGCTTGTATGGTGTGAGACATCTGAGTATGTGGCTGCCTGTATGGCGGGGGACACTTGCGTATATGGTTACCTGTATGGCGTAGGATATCTGAATATATGTCTACCTGTATTGCGGGGGACATCTGAGTATATGGTTGCCTATATGGCGCGGGATATCTAAGTCTATGGCTGCCTGTATGGCGAGGGACACCTTTGTATATAGCTACCTGTATGGGTATGACATACGTGACTGTTACAACGACATAACTGTTACAACATGACATATGTGACTGTTGCAACGACATGACTGTTACAACGACATGACTGTTGCAACGACATGACATGACACCCGCGATTTCTAACAGTTTCACCCCTTATGATTCATTTATGGCATATAGTTAAGCAGACATCCAACTATCTATCTATCTATTGACCTTTCGAGCCGTAACCGGCCCATAGGGCGTAGACCTAGATACACCTAATTGTTCTAGCAGTTTTATTTTAAAGATGTTTTATCAAATCTCGCCATCTGTCTCTGTTCTGTGCAAGCAGTTCTATCTCATTGAGGGAGCCGATTCCTGCTGCTCTTGCCTCTCTCATCAATGTTCTTCTCAGTGTCTCCCTGGGTCTTCCTCTTTTGCTTTTACCTGTTGTTTCCCATCATGAGGGAAACAACAGGTAAAAGAAAAAGAGGAAGACCCAGGGAGACATCCAACTACATAGCTTTAAATACATTTTATCCTTGTACTGTATATTTACTCAGTGTACTCAATATTTGTGTAATGTTATATAATATCCACTGTACACTATACACCTATGTAGATAATAAAAGAATAAAATATATCTTTGTCTTCTGTTTTATATTGATCGTTTTTCATTGATTTTGTATAATCTACTAACCTATCACTATCGATCAAGTACATCAAAAACTCCAAAGTCAGCGCACACCAGACATAAACAGGTCACTTCCGGGGTCACCGGGACTAGAAGTCAACATCCCGACACGAGCGGTCATGGTTAACTCCTCCTGCTCCACACGCGTTATGCGCACCGCGCACCACACTATATATCTTTGTTAATTTACGGGCCAAATGATATATTCAAATCCTTTATGCTATACTACTATTGTACCACATACAATAGGGACCGCTGGATCGTACCACATACAACAGGGACCGCTGGATTGCACCACATACAACAGGGACCGCTGGATTGTACCACATACAACAGGGACCACTGGATTGTACCACATACAACAAGGACCGCTGGATTGTACCACATACAACAGGGACCGCTGGATTGTTCCACATACAGCAGGGATTGCTGGATTGTACCACATACAACAGGGACCGCTGGATTGTACCACATACCACAAGGACTGCTGGATCATACCACATACAACAGGGACCGCTGGATTGTACCACATACAACAGAGACCGCTGGATCGTACCACATACAACAGGGACCGCTGGATTGTACCACATACAACAGGGGCTGCTAGATTGTACCACATACAACAGGGGCTGCTAGATTGTACCACATACAACAGGGGCTGCTAGATTGTACCACATACAACACGAACCGTGAAGAAAACTGGATGGTACCCCATAGAACACGAAGTGCTCTAGAAAATTAGATCGCACCAAATAGAACTGGTAAAGCTGGAGAAAAGTGTGTGGTACCACACAGAACAGTGAATGCTGGAGAAAATTGTGTGGTACTACACAGAACAGTGAATGCTGGAGAAAATTGGGTGGTACCACACAGAACAGTGAATGCTGGAGAAAATTGGGTGGTACCACACAGAACAGTGAATGCTGGAGAAAATTTGGTGGTACCACACAGAACAGTGAATGCTGGAGAAAATTGTGTGGTACCACACAGAACAGTGAATGCTGGAGAAAATTGTGTGGTACCACACAGAACAGTGAATGCTAGAGAAAATTGTGTGGTACCACACAGAACAGTGAATGCTAGAGAAAATTGGGTGGTACCACACAGAACAGTGAATGCTGGAGAAAATTGGGTGGTACCACACAGAACAGTGAATGCTGGAGAAAATTGTGTGGTACCACACAGAACTTGAATGCTGGAGAAAATTGTGTGGTACCACACAGAACAGTGAATGCTGGAGAAAATTGTGTGGTACCACACAGAACAGTGAATGCTGGAGAAAATTGTGTGGTACCACACAGAACAGTGAATGCTAGAGAAAATCGGGTGGTACCACACAGAACAGTGAATGCTGGAGAAAATTGTGTGGTACCACATATTTTAACGGGTTAATTTTGTGGTGAGAATTGTATTTCATCACCGGCCAGCGATGACCTCAACAACTCATATACAGTGTAGATGACTAAAAGTGCGGTGATACATTATCGCTATCGTCTACTGGCAGGCACTTGAGGATGACACTTATAAGTCATATCTTGCACGATTGTTTACACAAGGAGATTAATACACTTTTTAATATGGGTGCTACGAAACGACGCGTTCTTGAAGTATGGGCGGTACACAAACTTATAATCCCGTTCTTGTCTTTCGTGCGATGATTTGCAATGTATGTCAACCAAAGAGCAGGCTAGATTTTATTACATAGTTTATGTGGATTTTTTACGGTGTTATGTGGTTGAAAGTGCGAATAAGAATTTTGGGCTTTATGTGGGGGAGAGGAAAAATAGAAATATGTTTTTTTTTTTTTTTTTTTGTGTTCAAATTTTATTCATGGTTGGTTATTGATTCACCAACACCTGCACACTGGCTTACCCAATAAATAACAGGAACAACTTATTCTATAACAACATGTACAATTTACTCTATAAAAACGTGTACAAGTTACTCTATAAAAACACGTAAAACTTACTTTGTAAAACATGTACAAGTTATTCTATAAACGCATGTAAAACTTACTCTATAAAACATGTAAAACTTAATCTATAAAACATGTACGACTTAATCTATAAGACATGTACAACTTAATCTATAAAACATGTACAACTTAATCTATAAAACATGTACAAGTTACTCTATAAAACATGTACAAGTTACTCTATAAAACATGAACAACTTACTCTATAAAGCATGTACAACTTAATCTATAAAACATGTACAAGTTACTCTATAAAACATGTACAACTTAACCTATAAAACATGTAAAACTTAATCTATAAAACATGTACAGCTTAATCTATAAAACATGTACAAGTTACTCTATAAAACATGTACAACTTAATCTATAAAACATGTACAACTTAATCTATAAAACATGAACAACTTAATTTATAAAACATGTACAATTTACTCATTAAAACATGAACAACTTACTCTAAAAAACATGTACAGTTTACTCTATAAAACATGAACAATTTACTCTATAAAACATGAACAATTTACTCTATAAAACATGTACAATTTACTCTATAAAACATGAACAACTTACTCTACAAAACATGTACAACTTAATCTATAAACATGTACAACGTAATATATAAAACATGTACAACTTAATCTATAAAACATGTACAATTTACTCTATAAAACATGAACAACTTACTCTATAAAACATGAACAACTTAATCTATAAAACATGAACAATTTACTCTATAAAACATGTACAACTTACTCTATTTAACATGTACAATTTACTCTATAAAACATGAACAACTTATTCTATAAAACATGTACAATTTACTCTATAAAACATGAACAACTTACTCTATAAAACATGTACAACTTAATCTATTAAACATGTGCAACTTACTCTATAAAACATGTACAATTTACTCTATAAAACATGAACAACTTACTCTATAAAACATGTACAATTTACTCTATAAAACATGAACAACTTACTCTATAAAACATGTACAACTTAATCTATAAAACATATACAACTTACTCTATAAAACATGTGCAATTTAATCTATAAAACATATACAACTTAATCTATAAAACATGTACAACTTAATATATAAAACATGTACAATTTACTCTATAAAACTTGTACAATTTACTCTATAAAACATGAACAACTTTCTCTATAAAACATGAACAACTTAATTTATAAAACATAAACAATTTACTCTATAAAACATGTACAACTTACTCTATAAACTTCACTGTGATTGTGGCATTCAGATCGTCTGCTGCGCACATGTAGACACCTGAGTCTGTTGTAGGATCCCCCTTAATGATGTACAGACCCCCAGTTCTACTCCTGACTCGACCATGGGTGGGCACAAGTTTGTATCCTTTGCTCCATTGAACCAACTTTTTATTGAAATGCTTCACAGGACATTTGACCACCACAGTCTGTCCAGGAAGCAAATACACCTGAAACATAGCACAAATCAGTGGCGTATACTGGTTTTGAGGTATGGGCTACCGCTGACATAATAAATAAAGGCATACATTACATTCAGTAGGCTAACATGAAGTAATATTTGCTAATGACATCACTACATTTTAAATTACTTACTTATTTATATATAAACTCTATCCGTCTTGTTTTTGGACGAAAATGTCTCGATGACTTTGTCATTGAAAGTACTGTTGGATTGGTTTCTAAGTTGCTGAAGGAATGATTTCTCAATGGATATTATTGCCAAACCAGATAAGCGTATGGTGTCTGAGTTGAGCGACAATAAGATTTTATTCTCTTGTAGCAGAAAAAGTTCTTTCTACAGATGCTGATGCGCATAACGTAGTTATAAATAGGTTAGGAAGTTCCGCTAATTAGACATAGTTTCACTTTCACTTTGTGACGCTTCTAATTGGCTAGAGCTAAAAATAACTCATGAAACCGTGCATCAGTATAGAGGTAGCTCTCGGACGTATAATTTTTGCGGGAATTTTTGAATGTCAAAGTCATTAATTCTAAGTCGGAGAGAAGAGAAATGTACCGCTGCTGATTAGCGGTGTCTTGTACCATTTTTTTAAAATAGTAGTTTTGGCTTCATTCACAAACGTTATAGTGGTCATAGGAAGACCTTGCTTTAATAAATGCAAATCAAAGCAAATAAATCATATTTGCCTACGAAACGTGTAATAGATAATTAGAAAATGTGTAATATAATTATGAAAAAATATAATAAATTATCATTTCCTTTTGTATTTCGTTAATATGTTCAAGCTACCGGCGGTAGCTGCGGTAGCATAGAGAATACGCCACTGGCACAAACTACTTGTGGCCTAATGTTTTTGCTCGCGTGTGTCTATTTTTATATTAAACAGATACTATTTAAGTAGTCAGACAGTAGGCAAACAAATGAAAAGACGATTAGAGGCCACAGAGATGGGATTTCTCAAAAGAATGTTGAAAGCTCCCTGGACTGCTAATAAGACCAATGGGGAAATTCTCAAAGAGGGCAACACAAAAAGGGAGCTCCTAAAATACATAAGAAAATATTAAAACAATCAACTTTTTTCGACCACATCGTGAGAAAAGGGAAGTTGCAATACTTTTTTACAACTGGCAAAACACAGGGAAAGAGAGATCGCGGACGACAAAGAGAGAAAATACCAGATTGCTTGGTGTCATAGCATGGAAAACAGTCAACAACAGAATTGATACGATGCAATGTGGATAGAAGTTTGTGGAAGGACATGATCGTCTACGCCAACCAGTATGGCACACGATGATGATTTATGTAGGTGTGTCAGTGGCGTAGTAGCTAGTGCTCTGGCTGGTCATAATTTAAATGTAGGTTCAAGCCTCAAACTTACACTTCACCGCCGACCCAGCTTTAAAAAATATTAACGGATAAATGGCTCATTGAGTGTGAAATGTAATAATAACAGCTAGCTATGATCACTTTACCTCCAAATGACGTAGCTGGTAGAATTGTTTCACAGATCACTCTCTTAGAATTGTATGTTGTGTATTTAATTAATATATAACGAAGTTTTTGTGCTTTAATTGAGTTTTTGTAATTAATGACGCAACAGTCAGAAACGGGAAACCACGCTAAAACTTAAACTTGCGTTGAGTTTAGCAACTTTGTGAGCGGTTGTGTGTAGAATTACGTCAGGCGTCTATAGCTCAAATAGATGAAGTTGTCAGCTTTGTGAGCGTTTTTGTGTAGAATTACGTCAGCCGTCTATAGTTCGAGTGAAGTTGTCAGCTTTGTGAGCGCTTTTGTGTAGAATTACGTCAGCCGTCTATGTCTATAGCTCGAGTGAAGTTGTCAGCTTTGTGAGCGTTTTTGTGTAGAATTACGTCAGCCGTCTAGTCTATAGCTTGAGTGAAGTTGTCAGCTTTGTGAGCGTTTTTGTGTAGAATTACGTCAGCCGTCTATAGTCTATAGCTCGAGTGAAGTTGTCAGCTTTGTGAGCGTTTGTGTGTAGAATTACGTCAGCTGTCTACAGCTTCCATAGCGTGAAGTTGTCAGCTTTGTGGGCGGTTTTGTGTAAAATTACGTCAGCTGTCTATAGATCCAATAGGTGAAGTTTTCATTTTTGTGAGCACTTGTGTGTAGAATTACGTCAACCGTCTACAGCTCCAATAGCATGACGTTTTCAACTATGTGAGCGGTTGTGTATAGAATTACCTCAGCCATCTATAGTTCCCATAGCCGAAAACGTTGCATTAGTGAAGGGTTTCCAGGTGATGCCATTCTGCGCTCTTAACCTTCTTCTACAGATGACTATGAGTAAGGCAGCACGTGAACTCTAGCATAGAACAGCTTGACTTGGCATTACTTGCCCTTCTATTCATCATCATCATCGAGTGCCTTCTCCGCAAAGAAGGTGGGCTACCATGGATCGGCATTCTACTCTGTCTCTTGCTTTGATGGTGCAGGCTGTCATAGATTGACAAGTACATCTTTTGATGTTACTCGTCCATGTTAGTCTTGGTCTGTCTCTGCCTCTTTTACCTTGTATTTTTCCTTCCAATATTACTTTTAGTAGGCTGTTGTGTCTTTTAACATGCCCCAAAAAATTCATTTGTCTTGTCTTAATTGTATTTAGTAGTTCTCTTTTTATTTTCAGTTGTTTTAAAACTTCATCGGTTTGTTATCTTTTGTTTCCATCCAATTTTACTTATTCTTCTATAAATCCACATTTCAAAGGCTTCAATTTTCTGTTCTGTTTTCTTGTCTAATGTCCATGTTTCTGCACCATACAGGAATATTGAGAAGATGTAACATTTTGCCATTCTTAGTTTCAGCCCTGCTGATATTTGTTTTGTTGTTAGTATATTTTTCATGGCATTAAAATTACTTTTTGCAATACCTATTCTTTTGTTTATTTCAATTTTGCATTTTCCATCATTGGTTATAGTATGTCCTAGGTAGCTGTAACTCTGGACTATCTCCAGATGTATTCCCTCAACTGTGATATTTAATTGTAGGTCTTGAGAATTTTCTTTTGTTTATGATCATAGTTTTAGTCTTTTTGATATTCATTTCTTCTATTGCAAGTTTGAAATTGCGCCAAAATTTGACTTAACTATTTCAGCTTGTCATTAAGTTCAACAACATTGAAATGTAATACATACTTTGTTATACAAAGAGAGCCACGATAGAGCAGTAGCTAGTGAATTGATCTACTAAGAACAAGAGGTTGAATTCAAAACCGATCGACAGTTTCTAGGCTCACTCAGGCTTTTAAATAAATTCCGGATTTTTGTTCTGGCAACGGAACGCGTCACTAACGTAATGTTGAACACTGCTGAAAATTGTACTGATGGTAAACAATAAAATATGAGCACAAAAACCATCTTCACTATACGGGAATAATTTCAGAGGAAGAGGTATGTTTACAACACTCGGAAAAATCACAAATAATCAACAACAGAAAAAAAAATCAAAGAACAATAGATGGTCGGAAACAAGATCGAACTCGTGCTCCTCAGCACAGCGCCTGCAGCGCAAGTATTTAGCCCTATGGGAGATACAGATATACAACGTATTCCCACGTTGTGTACGTAACCTTATGCTACAGTCATGAGTACATCTTCCGAGTGTTGTAAACATACCCCTTCCCATGAAATTATTCGCTAATCTATCACCTCGGAAGTTTCCCTCTAAAATAATATTAACTTATTGTCTCCAAACTTTACTATACGCCAAGGCCTGACAAGGTTCTTCTTTCTTATTGTTTCTTATTTTTATTTAAAATTAAACTTGAAACTTGAAATTAAAAGATTATTAAATTATAAATAGAAAAAGAATTAAAGCATTACAGAAACAAATAATACAAGTTGGTATATAGAACACAGGGAGCTGCAACAGCTGTTCAGTGGTTAGTGAACTGGACTGCAAAGGACAAGAGGTAGGGTTCGATCCAAACCGACGGCTTTCGGGTTCACCCAGCCTTAAATGGGTACCGGATTTTTTTTCTTGGAAAGTAAAGCGGCACGGGCGTAATACTGACCACATTACCCCAAAAATCATGTGCTGAAGGTTTGTAAAATGTATGGTCACTAAAACCATATTCCCTATACGCCACTTGGCGCGACGGGTACTTTTACTTTTTGTAGAGAGAAACAGCCATGATGAAATTGTTATAGGAAGTAAAAATATTAAATTTGGTATAAAGAAGCACTCATGAAAGTGTTGTAACAAAAATATGGGTTTGTTTTACAGAAAAAAAATAAAATAAAATAAAAGTGTTACTTTAAACTAAACGATAACAACAGCCAAATATAGAGAAGTCCTGCGTGCAACCCTACTAGCATGATGCCACCGGTTAAGGTTCATCTTTGCAAGCTAGAGGCGGCTCGCAAAATCCCACTAACAACTGCCCCAGCTCGCATCACAAAGTTGAACACGTCATACTAGTGGGGTTGCACGTAGATCTTCTCTAAAATTGGATGTGCTAATAACCAACCTGCCCGCCAATGTTGACTTTGATCTTCCCTGTTCTGTGCAGCTGAAGCAGGGTATAGTTTTCAGACAAGATGGAATGTGAACGTCGTCTGTCCATGTCGTCATGTGAACAATCTGTGCGACATTGACTGGTCGAACTAGGTCTCGACCCTCCGCACTCCGAATCCGGTACAATGTGACTTTGACCTGCCCCGGTCTTCTTCTGACAGGAAACATGGCGACCCTTTGTCCCAGAGCCGCACGTAACGGAGCACTAGAGAAATGAAGGGGCAAAGATCATAGATTTTCACACTATATGTTCCAGGCTCTCTGTAATTACTTGTTTATCGGACTTATAATAGCACTTTACGTTAGTGCAGTGTGTCTGCAGGAAGTGAGCCAGGTAATTTTGGTGTGGGATGTAAAATGATGTTCCCGTGTGGATCACAGAAAGCAATGTTATCAAACAATTAATTATAATTACATAAAGCAATGAAATACGATGATGTTTACTTATACAGTTAACTGGGATGGAGACGGGGACAAGTTTCTCAGTGCTTAGTTGTAAAACTGCAAGTGTAGAATACAAACATAATTAACTTTATTCACAACATGGAATAATAGATAGACTATGCCACGCAAAAAAAAAAAAAATACAAGATTGCAACTGACAATAAACAGTTGTACCAACTCAGCGTTCCTGTCCGGTGCAAAACAGTAAACATTACATGTAAGAAAGCAACAACAAAAATGTGAAGACTCTGTAATGTGTATTTAAGTGTATTTTTTTCATGTGTAATTAATGTCTTTTTATTATAAGGAAATGTATAGGATTGGGTAGACACAAAATAAACGAGTAATGTAGTTTTCAAACAACTAAAAACTAACAATGAACTATTAAACCTATTTCGAACAAAACACATTTTTTTTTACACATAAAAAGACAGTATTCTAAGGGGTGATATTCCATAAGTTCTACTTACTACTCTTTATTCTGACTCATTCCTTCTACTCCCTGGCTTTTGTCTGTTGGGTATTGCTACGAACTGAGGCAACTGCCGATATAGCGTTGATCGCAAAGTTTTGGTTTCTCTCTTCTCGCCAAAGAGTCATGGCTTAATTTCTGCCAATGATGTTCGTTTGGTCTGGCCTGATAATATCCAACTTCCGAAGAAATATCAGTGGGTCTGTTCTACGTGTCTTTCTTGGATGAATTATGGTCTTTAGCTATGTCAGTTATGCCCACCAACCTATAACTACATAAACTTCTTAATCTCCGTATTCCTTCCTAACTAGCTTGCAATCTCAGTCTCAATCTTAATGAACTAATTATCAGTCTGGCGTCTCTGTCTAGCCGCCTTTGTCTCAGTGAATGGGAATGTAATGTTCCCTGTCTTACTCTTTTATGCCCGCCTGTCACGTGTAGCCAGTGACTTTGGTAGAGATTTGTGTGGTGTAAGTGCTGCTGTTTAATGTACATTTTCTGTTTTAACTTGCCAACACCTGGAAAGTCCTAACCGAAGGAGGTTATACTGAATAAATAATAAGATATCGTGGTCAATATCCTGGGAATATTACACACCAAAGGGAGAGATTTTTAGGTGTAAACAACATGTAATTTTAGTATCTTAACGTTCACAGTCATGTTCTTGAATCTAAATATAAATTAGTCTTCGTGACTGACTTTGTCTAGGTATACAGGAGCTCTGTATTTGCCATACATTTTTGTGTTTACTTTTTTATCACACCTTTCAAGTTCAATTAAAATTGTTCTATTTTTAGGTATCTGGATGCTGTTGTTCAAAAGAGTCATTGACCTTCTAGTGTAGTGGGGTTGATATTTTTTTTTAAAGGTAAGATATTGAGACGGGGAGAATGTTCGAGAAGTTACGTCCCATGTTATTTTGTTTTAATGCCAGACGGTTAAGAATCAATCAAATAAAGATAGTCCATAGACTAAATGGTAAGCCAACATCTAACCAATCTAATTTTAAAAAAGTCTCTACATCAACAGCAGCTGCACGGTCAGAACAGTAGCAGGTTACACAAACCACTTCGAAGTTAGATCAGGTGTAAGACAGGCGTACTATCTGTACTATACTGTTTATTACATACATGGATTATATATGCAATTTAGTCAACCCATCAGAGACAGAGGAGATCAACGAGCTTCTATTTGCAGACGATCAGACACTAATATATGGAAAAATAGAAGACCAACAAGAACACTTAAATAGACTCAACAGTACAGACAAAAGTACAACATGAAAATCAACATAAAAAACAAGTCGTGAATATCGCAAAAGAGACAGAATATCAACTTAATTATAGACGGCAGACACATCGCCCATTTTGTAAAAAAAAAAAAAAAAAAAAAAAAAGACGACAATCCTGGAGAATATATTCTACTGTTTGCTTGCTGTCCCCAACAAGAACAAATGTTTTCTTGTTATATGTTTAGTTTTTTGTACATATGGTTAGTGAAGCTGCAATGAGCAGATCTCAACATCATGAATTATTCTGTCATCTACAGAGTATAGTACAGCTCTGATAATTTAGTTTGTGGGTATTAAAACACACTAACAATACAAGAGATAGAAAACATTTGATGTTTATCTTTCAGCCAATCTTTAGTACGTGTTTTCGACCATGGTCGATATCCCCTTTAATGTGATTGTCGTGGATGGATAAGACCTGGTGTTCATTAACGAAGCAATCCTATCAGCTTTTCCGTTTACGTCAACTTTCGTAAGACCCGAACAGTATATACACACATTATCATCAAGTACCGGGCCTGCTGACGTAGGTGATCATGTCTCTCCGCAACTTTCGATCTCGACAGTTATTTATCATTTCTGTTGTTGACCTTCTGTCAAGTGATTCTCTTAAGCTGTCTGGTATTTTTTTTCTTTTTGCTTCCCTCTATCTCTTCGTTCCTCAATATTTCCAGTTGTTACAATGTATTCCAGTTGTTCTCTTCTCATTACATGATTGTTTTTTCCTAATATTGGAAATTAGTTCTCTTTTTGCTTTGGCCTCTTTCAGAACGTTTTC
This sequence comes from Megaustenia siamemsis, assembly GCA_032433765.1. Classification (NCBI taxonomy): domain Eukaryota; kingdom Metazoa; phylum Mollusca; class Gastropoda; order Stylommatophora; family Ariophantidae; genus Megaustenia; species Megaustenia siamemsis. The sequence continues at coordinate 156,392,454 of JAVIAB010000092.1, forward strand.
ATTACTCTTCTTAGCTGTCCATGTTACTCTCAACATTCTTCTGTAAAACCACATTTCTACAGACTCCAGTGATTTTCTTGTCAGTTGTCCTATTGTCCATTATTCACATCCATATGTTAAGACTGGCTCTACATAACATTTAAGAACTCTTTTTCTTGTTTCTATTGTCAAAAAAGGATTACATAGTATCTTCTTCATTTTTTGAAAAGCTGCTTCTGCTTGAGCCACTCTGCATCTCACCTCTTTTGTACATCTTCCGTCTGAGGTTAAAGTTCCCAAATATTTAAATTCATTTACCTGTTTTAATATTGTTCCACTTGATATACACACAAGGATTGTAAAAAAAAAAACCTACCAACTACTGCATACCGTACCTCCGACCATTCGCCAGTGATCCAACTGCCAGAACAAGCATGATTATTGCAGCTACGTATACTAGGCGGGACTGGCAAGGAACACAACAATTCTGACACCTTCACCTTATGATCACCAAATTTCTGCGACTTCCGCACGCACCATACGCTGCGTCTTTGTATCCCTCCGCCACAGTTGTAGGAGCATTCGTTAAACTCGGTGACCGTCCACTCAACTGAGAAGAAGTGAATGGTGAACTTAATCAGAAAGAATGGTGAACTTAATCAGAAAGAATGGTGAACTTAATCAGAAGGCATGGTGAACTTAATCAGAAGGAATGGTGAATTTAATCAGAAAGAATGGTGAACTTAATCAGAAGGAATGGTGAACTTAATCAGAAGGAATGGTGAACTTAATCAGAAAGAATGGTGAACCTAATCAGAAGGAATGGTGAAGGAGTGGTGAACCTAGTCAGAAGGAATGGTGAACTAATAAGAAGGAATTCAGAAGAAATGGTGAATTTAATCAGAAAGAATGGGGAACCTAATCAGAAGGAATGGTGAAGGAGTGGTGAACCTAGTCAGAAGGAATGGTGAACTAATAAGAAGGAATTGTGAATTTAATCAGAAAGAATGGGGAACCTAATCAGAAGGAATAGTGAACTTAATCAGAAGGAGTGGTGAACCTAGTCAGAAGGAATGATGAACTAATAAAAGGAATTCAGAAGGAATTGTGAATTTAATAAGAAAGAATGGTGAACTTAAGCAGAAAGCAAAACTTAATATTATGTATAATACTTTATGTATTATGTTGTTTAAGGTGTTGATAATTCGAGTTTTTCAATTATTAATTTTTAATGTACTTCTTGTCGCTAGTCGGTAACGATTTATACAATAATTATTATGACAAATGTATGGACATGAATTTCATTTTTTTTAAAGATTATTCAAGCATTGCTTAAATTAGACACGTTAAAGAACTGACTTTTAAAATCATCATCATCATCGTTTGCCCTCTCCGCAACGAAGGTTGGCTACCATGTATCGCCATTCTACTCTGTTTCTTGCTTTGATGGTGCAGGCTGACATAGATTGACTTGTCCATCTTTTGATGTTACTCGTCCATGTTAGTCTTGGTCTGCCTCTGCCTCTTTTGCCTTGTATTTTTCCTTCCAATATTACTTTTAGTGGGCTGTTGTGTCTTTTAACATGCCCCAAAAATGTCATTTGTCTTGTCTTAATTGTAAAATTAACTTAATTTTAAAAACATTACAATAGAATGAGATGTAGTATGTTTCAATATCTGTATATAAATACATACGTTCATGAATTCTATGAAATGATGGGCTGGAAAGCAGTATGTAATACTTTGGGAGCCTAACGGTCCCGATATCACATTCTAGAAGTAAGTGAAAACTAGAATTGCCACCTATGTATACTCGGTAGTTGACAACGATAATAGAAATACAAGTACACCATATATGTCATGGTATATTACTATTTTACTAATGTACTATTAAACTTTTGTTTAGAATAAAGCACTGTGCGTTATATGTGTGGGTACACACGCAACATACACCACACACACATACAATCACACAAGGCGGTTTTTTTTTTTTCAGCTGGAACGCATCTCAGTAAAATCTGAAGATTTTTAACTCTTTGAAATATATACGATGTTCGAAATATATACGATGTTCGAAGTATATACGATGTTCGAAATATATACGATGTTCGAAATATATACGATGTTGGAGATATATACGATGTTCGAAGTATATACGATGTTGGAGATATATACGAGGACGGATTGAAAAGTTGTTCCTCCCAGTCGATAATTTATAATATGCGTGGTACACACATGAGTTGTATATTTTCTGAAAGCTTGGAATGTCATTTGCGTGATATATCTTTTTTTCAATGTTGTCAAAATCTCGGTCCACCAGGTATGCACAACTGCTTCACTTTTTCGTCAGAAGCACATCGGTGTCTCTTGAAGTGTTCCATCAACACAGGAACAGGAAGGAGTCATAAAGTGCCAGATGCTATGCGGCGGGTGTGGTAAAATGTCAAAATTGTGACTGTGTTTGTCGAGTCATGTGTAGGCGAGTATTGTCGTGCTAAATAATTACTTGTTTGCCCTGAGAAATACGTAGCAGTCGTGCTCGGAGTTTCTGCAACGTTGTCATTGAGCGTTTAGAATTGACTGTATTGCCGTGCTCCATAGAAGCTATGCAGACTACGCCCTCGCAGTCCCAATATATAGTCGTCATCACTTTCCCCGCCGAGGTGACGAATTTCAACAATTTGGGGTAGGGAAATCCTTTTGCCTGGATTCCATAGAGTGGGGGTCGTTTACAGGGCCATAATGATGTGCTCATGACTCGTCGCGAGTTAACTCGAAGAAGAGAGACATCGCCTTCCTGCTCATACCGCGTCAGACATCTTCGACACACCTACTTCCGGTGTTGTTTGCTTACTTGCTTGCATTCGCCCGATGACTAAAGTATTCTAGTGTGTTCTAGAATTCCTCTTCATCATCCGCCCTTGAAAGGACGTTATGTGGGTGTGTCTGAGTTGTGTTGTAGTTTGCAGTATAACTGTGATATTTGCGCCTTTCGGCCCAACACATCCGACTTCAAAACGATATTTTTGAGTACCGGGTTGTCTTCCCTCTTCGATCCCTACTCGCTTGGCCAAACTAGACAGGTTAGTCTGTGTCTAGAGGCACCACGGAGAGGTGGAGCAGGGTCTTGATGGTTCTGGTTCACTGATCCTGGCGCAAGCCATCAGTTGTGGGTCGCTGACAACTTCCAGCTCTGATGCTGTGAGGCGCGCCTTCGCCTCCCGATGTTGTTTTATTTCAGGTGTCAGCATGCGTGGGACGCATCTTGCATACACTTTCCTATATTCAAGCAAAGCATGGATAATATGCTGGACTTTCGAAATTCCAGGCATTGCGGCGATATCTTTCTGATTGAAATGGCGATTGACGCGAATCAAATCTTTCAGGCGCGCTTGGTGTTGTGCGACCGCGAGTGTGGTTGGTTGACCGCTACGAGCAAGGTCGTGCAGGTCCGTCGTTGCTGGATTGTTGCCTTTGGCAGCCTTTGCCCATGTCCTGACAGTGATGACCTCCACACAGACGTTGCCATACACCGGGGTCAGTCGTTGATGAACGTTAATGGGCGCATAACCTACGACGGCCGTCAGGAATCCAATCACAGCCACGTTGTTTCAACTGCACTTCCATGTATGTCGTCATTTTGCTGTCGGCTATGGGCGAGCTTCAAGTCCCAGATCTAGGCCGTTGATTGTCCTGGGAGTCACTTCATTCGAGATTATTATCACATCGGTATCAAGTATCTGCGATTGCTGTCGTCAAAGTTACAGCATTGGAAGCTGTCGTCAAAGTTACAGCATTAGAAGCTGTCGTCAAAGTTACAGCATTGGAAGCTGTCGTCAAAGTTACAGCATTGGAAGCTGTCGTCAAAGTGACAGCATTGGAAGCTGTCGTCAAAGTTACAGCATTGGAAGCTGTCGTCAAAGTTACAGCATTGGAAGCTGTCGTCAAAGTTACAGCATTGGAAGCTGTCGTCAAAGTTACAGCATTAGAAGCTGTCGTCAAAGTTACAGCATTGGAAGCTGTCGTCAAAGTTACAGCATTGGAAGCTGTCGTCAAAGTTACAGCATTGGAAGCTGTCGTCAAAGTTACAGCATTGGAAGCTGTCGTCAAAGTGACAGCATTGGAAGCTGTCGTCAAAGTTACAGCATTAGAAGCTGTCGTCAAAGTTACAGCATTAGAAGCTGTCGTCAAAGTTACAGCATTAGAAGCTGTCGTCAAAGTTACAGCATTGGAAGCTGTCGTCAAAGTTACAGCATTGGAAGCTGTCGTCAAAGTTACAGCATTGGAAGCTGTCGTCAAAGTTACAGCATTAGAAGCTGTCGTCAAAGTTACAGCATTAGAAGCTGTCGTCAAAGTTACAGCATTGGAAGCTGTCGTCAAAGTTACAGCATTGGAAGCTGTCGTCAAAGTTACAGCATTGGAAGCTGTCGTCAAAGTTACAGCATTGGAAGCTGTCGTCAAAGTTACAGCATTGGAAGCTGTCGTCAAAGTTACAGCATTAGAAGCTGTCGTCAAAGTTACAGCATTAGAAGCTGTCGTCAAAGTTACAGCATTGGAAGCTGTCGTCAAAGTTACAGCATTGGAAGCTGTCGTCAAAGTTACAGCATTGGAAGCTGTCGTCAAAGTTACAGCATTGGAGTCATGCTTGTCTGGAACTTTTCAAAGCGCACACGTAATTTATGACCCAGCTACTACTATAATTGAAGCCCCGATAGCTCAGTGGTTAGTGAACTGGACTACAAAGGACAAAAGGCTGGGGTTCGATCCTGATCGACGGCTTCCAGGTTCACCCAGCCTTAAATGGGTACAGGATTTTTTTCTGGGAAAGTAAAGCGGCACGGACGTAATACCGACACACATTACCTCAAAAATAATGTGCCGAAGGTCTATAAAAATTATGGTCACTAACACCATATTCTCTATACTTGGCGTGACGGGGGCTCTTTAATTTGTTTTCTTACTTACTATAATAATTATATTTACCAATTGACTTAGGGGGCCAAATTTGTAACAAAGATACGTCACTGTTCTCAATGATCGACACTCCCTCTCAACACCCCCCCCCCCCAACCGTATACTAAAGTCAAAGCTAAGTCGTTATCTCAAACAAAAGAACGTCGCTTCACTTTCTCGTGATCAAAGACCGCATTCTGATTTTGCTTCATTTTTGGGTTTAACAGGTCAATTAACAAGGGCCGCTATTTATGAAGAAGCTGTAGGTGGAGGGGTGGGCAGACAAGAGATCAACAAAACGTGAATAGTTCTATTCATTCTTTTCTTAACAAATGTCAGAATATCAGCGGCCTAATATGTCACGATGTGCTCATTGGATGGAATTGGGTGATTAAATTCCGGTACATTTTTCTTTAGAAAAAATTCGCTGTGTATGTTTGCATATGTGTTTTGGTGTATGTGCGTGTGTATTTGTATAAAACGTAAAACCTATATGCTTAATGGGTAATAAAATGAATAATGAAAAAAAAAGATCATAGAACATACAAAAGTTAAGCAATTAAACCAAAATTGTAAAACAAAACATCAAATAACATAAATGGTGTTTTTTTTTCCTTTAAAGGAAGAACTTATTTTCCAGATATTGGCCCATCTCAGTATGTGCATGTGCCGGAGAAGTGACGAGCTGGGGATGAAAGCTGCGTCCAGTCACTATCTCAGTACGTGGATGTGCCGGAGAAGTGACGAGCTGGGGATGAAAGCTGCGTCCAGTCACTATCTCAGTACGTGGATGTGCCGGAGAAGTGATGAGCTGGGGATGAAAGCTGCGTCCAGTCACTATCTCAGTACGTGGATGTGCCGGAGAAGTGATGAGCTGGGGATGAAAGCTGCGTCCAGTCACTATCTCAGTACGTGGATGTGCCGGAGAAGTGACGAGCTGGGGATGAAAGCTGCGTCCAGTCACTATCTCAGTACGTGGATGTGCCGGAGAAGTGACGAGCTGGGGATGAAAGCTGCGTCCAGTCACCACTTCTGTGCAATTTGATTTTTTTTCCGAACCTCAAATAAATACAAATAAACTTTGACAAGAATCGGACATCCCTAAGTGTTCAGGCTAAGCTAACTACAACTTTGAGGCCACCTGTTACCAAATTAACACCACAAGGTCTCTATCATGCAGAAACCCCCATCGAATTGTGAGACCCTAGGCTGTAGATTATTTAGACTATGGCTAAACCCATCACAGATGTAGGGGCAGAATACGATTGCTTCAAATTCAAATGTGGTCTTTCCAATTAGGAACAATATGGTAAATAAGACTATAATATGGTTTAATGTAGGAGCCGCGATAGCTCAGTAGTTAGTGAACTTGACTACTAAAGACAAGAGGTCGGGTTCAATCCTGAACGACGGATTCCAGGATCACCCAGCCTTAAATGGGTACCGGATGTTTTTTGCTGGGAAAGTAAAGCTACACGGGCGTAATACATACCTCATTACCCCAAAAATAATGTGTTGAAGTCTATAAAAATTATGTTCACTAAGATCATATTCCCTATACGTGGCTCTTTACATTTTTTTTAACGATTGAATATAACATGCAATACCTAGTTGGAGGACAAAGGAATCATGCCGTGCCAAGACGTAGGCAAAATGCCCAAGTAACAACATTCTATGACATCCAAAATATCGATACTGTGGACATACTGATTTCACTTTGTGAATGAGGATTAGCTTCCAAGATTATAACAAAAATAATCATCATCATCATTGAGTGCCGTCTCCGCAACGAAGGTTGGCTACATGGAGCGCCATTCCACTCTGTCTCTTGCTTTGATGGTGCAGATTGTCGTATGTTGACTTGTCCATCTTTTGATGTTACTCGTCCATGTTTGTCTTGGTCTGCCTCTGCCTCTTTTACCTTGTATTTTCCCTTCCAATATTACATTTAGTGGGCTGGTGTGTCTTTTAACGTGCCCCAAAAATTTCATTTGTCTTGTTCTAATTGTGTTTCGTAGTTCTCTTTTCATTTTTAGTTGTTTTAAAGCTTCTTAATACTCACAAAAATAATAGTTCTTCCAGATGTTGGAATTGGAAACCAATCTTAGCAAACGTAGATTTAATATTTTTTGCGAGGGCGATAAAAGTGTATTAGCCATTGGGCAAGCAACGCAGCATTTTGGTGAAATGTGTTGAGAAATATTTGAGTCTTCCCTGACGTTCATGTATACTCTGATGTTAAGAAAATAGAATAATAATATTTCATGACATAACCTTTCTAGGGTTGTGACATAATGATGACGTTGATTTTTTTATAGCTAATTTGCTATTTGGTTGACTGAGACGCCTAACTACCAGACACGTTTTAAATCTCTCCAGCAGGCAAATTGACGGTGCTCTGTATTACAATCAGAAATATTTACCTGAGTCCTGGGCGTTATCAATAGAGTTGATGTTCGTACTGATAACCGCTTGAATCAATGTTAAGACCTACAGAGATATAGATATAAGTTGTTCATTTAAAATAGGGGATAAGAAAACGAGAAAATTAAAGCTGAGTATAATTATGTATATATACATATGTTTTATATACTAATGTATATATTATAGCTGATGATGGCGCGTACAGTGGCTAAGATTAAAGACAACTATCCAAACACTAAACCTGACGTAGTGTCTCGTCCAAAACAGAACACAATAAGCGTGAACAAAATGGTGTGTGCATGTCTCTGTGTCTAGGCGCATCACTTCGTGACTGAATGCTAGTTACAGGGTAGAGAGGTAGTAAGTGAAAGAGAGTTAAATAAAATAAGAGAAATTGATAGTGGACAAGATGTATTCATAAATGGAAAGTGGAGAGAGAGAGAGAGAGAGAGAGAGAGAGAGAAGGATATAAAGGTAAAGATGTCTTATCTGATTCACATAATTATTAAGTTGTTACTCCAAATACATACAAAACAAATACCACATCTGGAACATAACAATTCAATGGTAAAAGAAGTCGTAAGCAATAGCACACTGCGCCCAGCGGACATAAACGCTGGAAACAAATGTTTATAGACAGAATGCTTCAGTTTCACGTGGAGAAAACATGGCCAGGTTTATAACGAAATGACATTTTATGAATACAATAAAGAATGGAACTATATTTTCAGAATAGTGCAGACATCGCTTTTAACAGAAGGGGAGAAATGAAATTTAATGTGTTGGAGTTATATGCATCAGCTCTGGAACACTGGTCGCTGGCTGTAACAAGAGCATACTCAAGGTGAAGACATCACTTTCTCGTGGAGGCTGGGAAAGAATATAAAACAAAGCCTTCTTTAAGTAGCCCCGGGGCTTCCTTTTTTCTTCTTCTAGCAATGTGCATTTACTGTTGTGTGTATGGGCATATTATTTTGCATTTGGGTCTCGTCATTTATGTACAGCCTGCATGAGCTAGTCTGACATTTTGAGTTTAATGACGTCATTGTGAATAAAATACTGACACTGTGGGAATGTTCTCTAATAAATTGACTATTGCTGGGTATTTCTAATGCAATTTTGATATAAAGAGATTACAATGTTGTAGAAGAAGCACATGGAAGATACAGTTGAATATAGTGATCGGTATCACTAACTGATAATGGTGTGTTACATCACCGCCAGCTTCTGGTCTTTGATTCTTCTTCTTCTTCTTTTTCTCTTTCACTGATAACTAAAAGGTGTCGTGATTTATATCATTTGTCGTTCTTGTGCTGCTCGAATTGTCTGAATTAGTGATTTTCCTTTGTTGTTACATGTCTCTGTCACTGCATCTATCCATCTTCTTCTGGGTCTTCCTCTTGGTCTTTTCCCATGCATTCTCGAGAAGAACGCCCTTGATGGTGATTGGTGAGGATTCATTCTGACCAGGTGGCCGAACCATTTAAGTTGTTGTTGTTCTATATATTCTTGGCAGGGTTTCTTTGAATCTGAGATCTTTGATTGCTCGCCGATAATTCAGACACTGATCTAACACATATTGTAGGCATGACAAAATAATCCCTACACTTGCTAAGTCCATATCGTCCTTCGTTGAATATTTCAACGTCTGACCAACACTTAGCATGTGTCCATAGTTCTCAACCAGAATGTTGACTGCATGAAAGTTCTTGCCATTTTCTGTCATCATCCGCTCTGCCTACAAGACCTGTTCATCTCTACTGTCTGCCATTACTGCTCCTCTTAACTGTTGGTTTTATTTTCCCAAACTGTAATGAGAACTTTCCTGAATTTATGAATTTTAATTCCGGATATGACACTTGATGAACTATTATCTGCATTTCCATTGGTTGGATTTAGAGAGGCTATGCTAAGGCACATCAGCTATAGTTTTAAGGCCCACGGGCTGAAAGAAGCTATGCAAAGCTTGGAGTGTTTTCAGCATTGCGAGCAAGAACGATTGAGGGTACAATGACGTCATTCGTCTATAATTTTATTAGCTGAAGACGACACCGGCTTTGGGTGATTTCGGGAAAGCACTCTCTTAGCCTACATACAGGCAGGAGTAAAACTATAGTTGGATGTGGTTAGGGCATACAATATATCATGATTTGGTATTTATATTGCAGTCTTTCTACAAACATGTTTATATATATATATATTTTATAAAATCCAGCGCTTTAAATTCAACCGGGAGGTAAAAGTCGCGTGAGTTAATTGCAGCACTGTAAGAGTTAAGGAACCTGACGGTTTGTCACAAATAACAATAGGTCACCGTTTAACTGAGGTGCTTTCCCACAGGTTATTAATTCTAAAACACGATCACCAGCCCCAAATATTTTACATTAATCTACACTAACGATGCATTTTGCGTGCCTTACATTGGCAGGTGCCAGGTCCAAAACAAAAAAAATCAACGCCGACTGTCACTTTAGACATTTTTTTTAAATTGTGCTTTCCTGTATAATTAGAAAGCAGATAATAGGGTACATATCGACATGTCAAACTTCCAGGCTAGGTCAAGGGCTATATTTCTAGGCTAGGTTAGTGTTTTATATTTTCGTTATTATTTTTTTCAAATTAGTTCATTTTTTTACAAACTCAATAGTAGTTCTTATGACTTTTACTTGATGTAAGTTTCATTGTGCAATAAAATAAAATAGCTCAAATGTAATACGATTATAACTGAAATGCTGCTCAACGCAGGATCAGACCAAAGCCATCTATACATTTACAAAAGTCCAAAGGCTCACACTAAATTCCCGGAAATGCTCCAACTAGAAAGACATTTTGAGCCGCGATAGCTCAGTGGTTTGTGAACTGGACTACAAAGGACAAGAGGTAGGGTTCGATCCCAACCGACGGGTTCCTGTTTACCCAGCCTTTAATGGGTACAGGATTTTTTTTCTGGGAAAGTAAAGCGGCATGGGCGTAATACCGACCACGTTACCTCAAAAATCATGTGCTAAAGGTCTGTAAAATTTATGGTCACTAACACCATATTCCCTATACGCCACTTGGCGTGACGGGGGCTCTTTACTTATTTTTTTTTAGGATGACATTTTCGGCTTTGCTAGCAGGCGCAGATATGGGTAGAGGGATGTGAGCCGTCTATATCTCCTACACCTGATAGCGTCACGCAAGTTGGAGGGTTCGTCGGTTTTATGTTCTGCTCGCAGGTCTGTGTACCTTTATGGTCGTACTTACAAGAAATAGCCAGAGCTTACAACCTCCATCTGACCAGGCCATCGGGGATTACTCATGGAAACCGAGGGTAGGTGCTTGTTGTCAGGATATCTGGAGATTATTTCAAATTGTGACTGAGTGGATGAGTTGGATGGTTAGATGATCGAGTGAATGAGTGGGGTGATAAGATAATTGAGTGGGTGATTGAGTAGATGAGTGGAGGGATTAGCCAGTTTAGAAGTTGAGTGAGGTATTAGGTGAATGGGTGGAATGATTAGGTGATTGAGTGGAGTGATTAGACGATTAAGTGAATGAGTGAAGTGGTTAGATGATTGAGTGAGCGAGGTGATAAGGTCATTAAGTGTGATGATTAGATGATTGAGTGAATGATCGGGGTGATTATGTGATTGGGTCAATGAGTGGGATGATTAAGTGAATGAATGAATGAGTGGGATGATTAAGTGAATGAATGAATGAGTGGGATGATCAGATGATAGATTGAGTGGGGTGATTAGGTAAATGAATTGATGGGGTAATTAGGTGATTGAGTGGGTGAGTGGTGTGATTGAGTGGATGAGTGATGTGATTGAGTGGATGAGTGATGTGATTGAGTGGATGAGTGATGTGATTGAGTGAATAAGTAGGATTATTAGGTAGGTGAGTGGATAAGTGGGGTTATTAGGTGGATGAGTGGATAAGTTGAGTTATTAGGTGGGTGAGTGGATAAGTGGGTTTATTAGGTGGATGAGTGGATAAGTTGAGTTATTAGGTGGGTGAGTGGATAAGTGGGGTTATTAGGTGGATTAGTGGATAAGTTGAGTTATTAGGTGGGTGAGTGGATAAGTGGGTTTATTAGGTGGGTGAGTGGATAAATGGGGTTATTAGGTAAAGCAATGAGTGGATTTTTTGGTTGAGATGATCGGTGGAATGGTGATTTACTGATTGAGTGAATTAGTAGGATAGTGATTTAGTCATTGAATCGATGAGCGGAGTAATTATTTAGTCTTTAGTAATTCGGATTGACGTTATTGCAGTCGAGGCATTCCCATATCCGTTACTGTTCCAATAACCATCGTTCGTCCATTGATTGTTCCTGTCTAACATTGATTGAACGTTATGCTTTCTTTGCCACTGAGGTTGCTTTTCTTGCTTTCGCCCTTCGTGGCGCTGTGTTCCCCCATTCTTTTGACGTTTGGATTATCCTCAGCTTCCACGTCGTCATCCTGTGAAAAGTGTTCGTTTAAAACCCTAGCAATGTCATATCTGTCCAGTTTTAAGGTTTTCTGTGCAATGGCAGATCCCGCTAACCTGTCAACCATCTTATTGCCACGAACTCCTGCGTGTCCCGGGCAATATATACAAGTTAGGCTGTCGACATGAGACATGTAGAGTAAGTGCACCCCTCCCAGCGAAGTGTGTTCTTGTCAATCTGGGGCAACATACTTTCTGAGTCAGTCAATATGACCGCATTTGTTGTTGGTCTTTTAACCATCCATGCAATAGGTTCTGTCACGGTTTCAATCTTCACGCGTATGCTGGAGGTAGTTGTCTTGTGGGCTCCTGAACCTTTGATGAATGATTTAGTGAAAGAGTGGATGTTAGAGATAGTGATTTAGTGATTGGGCAGATGAGTGTGATAGCGAATGAGTGATTGAATTTATGAATGAGATAATGATTTAATAAAAGGGTAGGGATATAATAATTTAGTGATTTATTCTATGTGTAGAATTGTGATTTTATGATTGGTGAATAAGTCATTAATTGAGTGGATGAGGGGATATGGTGATTTAGTGAATGTCTGGATAAAGCAATGATTGTGATAATGGTTGTGCACATGAGTGATTGAGTGATTTAATGGATGAATGTAACAGTGATTCTAAAATTAAGAGGATGAGTGAGATGGTAATTTAGTGATTGAGTTCATAAACAAGATAGTGCTGTTGTGAATGAGAGTGACAGTGATTTAGTGATTGAGTAGAGGGATAATTTAGAGGAAAAAAGGGATAGTGATTTCATGATAGAGAGGATGAGTGGGGTTCTGATTGGATTAAAGAGTGAAGTAGTGTTTTAGTGATGGAGTGGATGAATGAGATGACTTGGTGTGTCATGGATGAATGATATAGTTGTATAATGAACACATGTGTAGGCTCTTGAATGTTTCACAATATTAATCGTCATTGCAGAATTGGCTTCGCAGATTTTTTTTTTGTCAAAGATGATTGCAAGTTTGACTAAATATGAATGTACGTTAAATGAAGTCTTAGTGACTAAGTCGTTAGTGCGTTCGCTTGTGGTTAGAAGGGGCAGGAATAGATTCCCAAATGTGGCGAAGGTTTTTTTTTTTTTTTTTTTTTTTTTTTTTTTTTTTTTTTTTGAACAAACAAGGCTTCAGGGTGTTCGTCTATTCTTTAAAAATCGGTGGCTAGCCAGGACCTATCTGCCTGTTGGGTACATGATAAATATCTTCTTGGGGAGGTAGGATTTCGAGGGCCAAAAAAGAGCCCAAAATAGTGAAAACGAAGAAAGAGGTATAGTTGTGATTTAATGATTGTGTTTTCTAATTGACATGAGATATAAAGTATTAACACACAAACTAGAGACCACATATTTAATATGAGAAGCATGACTGAAAAATGCAAAGAAAAAATCATAGCTCAGTTTAAATGCTTTTGTTATATATTCAAAAGTATTTGACTGCGTACAACTTCTGTTATTGTGGAAAATAATTGTAAGAATGATAGATTTGAGGTTTTCACCCACCGTATGAGCCTAGTGCATTTGATAAAAATGGTGTATAAAGACCAACAAACAGATGTGCACGCTGAACATGATGCATCGAACTGATTTGGTATAGGACAAGAGTGCATCTTATCACCTTAAAAAAAAAAAGTAAAGTCACGCCAAGTGGCGTATAGGGAATATGGTGTTAGTGACCACATATCTTCGGTACATGATTTTTGGGGTAATGTGGTCGGTATTACGCCCGTGCCGCTTCACTTTCCCGGAAAACAATCAGGTACCCATTAAAGGCTGGATCTTATCACCATACCAATTCAATATGTTTGCAGGAAATATCATGTGCTGTGTCAGAAAAGAGAATAATAAAAAAACACTTCAGTGCTCTTATGATTGGAGGTCAGCAACTACAAGAAATACGATATGCTCATGATGCTACATTTGTATCCACCTCAGTCAGTGGCACTGACACATTTATTCAAATCAGTTCAATTTTTAAAGTGAGAAACATCTCTGTCTCCGGCAACAAGTAACATGTTTTTAAAAAAACCGATAACCGTTTGACAAAACCGATATAAAAATCGATATATAAATCGATACAAAACCGATATAATAGTCGATATAAAACCTATATAAAATTGATATATAAATGCGATATAAAAATCTATATACAAATTTTATATAAAAAAACCGTTATAAAATCGATCGATTTTATATCGTTCATATAAAAACTGATATATGTGTTAATGGACAAGTTTTAGAAAGAGTAGACAGTTTTGAATATCCTGGCTCAATGGCTACAAACGATGGAAAGGCTACCAAGAAAATCATAAAAGAAGACTGAAAAGGGATGTAAATAAATGAAAACAGAATAATATGTGGCAAGAACTGCTGTAGCAACAAAACTTCGATTTTTAAGAACCTTTATTTTTACACAATAATACTTAGAATACCCTGGACGGAGAAAAGAACAAACGTGTTGATTTTGCAAGAACTTGAAATTCCAGAAAACTGTTTGATAATTATATAAAAACAGTGGAAATTTTAAAAAATTATGGTAATGTAAATTACATAATGGTATGGAGAAGATAATTATGGAAAGTACAGTTCAAAGTGATCGAGAAAGAGAGATACACTTGAAAATGTGTGTGCTACAGACGAGCTGCTACTACCTGCAACAGAAGCTGGATATCTCTCGCAGGACAGAGAGAGCATCAGAGTAGCTCTCACTGGAGCTAAGTTCCTTGAGGGACTAGGTTATGATAATAACAAACGCAACAATCTGAGTACATGGGTCTTTGTTTCACTCGTCTAACTACTTTGAGATAGGATAGGCGTTATAAGTGAAACTAATATAGATAGCGACACACACAAAACAGTTTTCCTACACAAAAGAACTCAAAACAGGTCTCACAGACAGTTTGGTTTGAGTAGGTTGGCATGTTTACTTTGTTAGCGGTAGTTGCCCTGGTCAAAGGTCATACAACACTTAAATGTACCCGTTGTTCCACACCGACAATGCCAGTTTGTAATCTACCTTCGTATCAGACCCAGCAGTCTAAACCATTCCATCTCTTTCGACATCGACTCTTCATTTACACAGTTACAAGAATGACTCAGACCACACCAATTGATGTTTATTTATGCAGTAGTATAATCTCCCCTTTTTCCAATAAATGTAAATAATACCAGTACTGGTTTCCGCTCTTCGCGGCTTTACAGTCTGGTATTTTACCTCCAGGGAAGGGTAAAGAATCTACCTTAGCATATAATACCTCTAGGAGTGAAGTATTAAACTTCTACGTCCTCTATACAGCAGTATTTGAGCTTTCCTTTGTTCAACATTTGAGCTTATTTGTATCGCAAACTTATCCTTTATATTTATTTTTAAAACAGGATTTTTTCTGCATTTGGCATGATGTAAACCAGTTACAAAGCTAAGCTATAGACGTGCTTGTGCATTGACTGTTATTTAACAAAAAATACATAGACGCTTACTCATTTGCTTAGGCAGAACTAAGCACAGCTTGTTTTTATAATTTAGAAGACTGTAAACTGATACCTTGATTTTGTTCTACTCTGTTTGCCCTTAATCATTCCTCTTTCTCATCCATTCTTAGAAGAACGTTTAGAGAAAAGGGGGGGGGGAAAGAGAAGGTTGAGGGTAAGCTTCGTGACGTCATGGTTTACAGGAAGCTCCGACATTTACGCCTTTTCGCACAATAATCCACACCTCAATACGACATTATTTTGGGTTTGCATCCCTCTGTTTATCCTAACTTATCTGTTTATCCCAGACTAATGCCCATGGCTCTTACGAGAATATAAATCTGTGATCAGTTCTGGTTCATTAATGCTGACAGACCTGACCACAGCAGTCAGCTCTGAGTCACTGACTGCTACCAGCTCATTTATTGCCCGGCACTTTAAGCCATTTGTGTTTGTCCTTTTTCTACAAGAGAGAACAGCCAGAGAACAAGTACAGGAACACTAAGTAAGAAAAACAGAATCGAACAAGGTGTCCCACAGGTCGGAGTATTATCTCCAACGCTCTTTTTAATTGTCATAAATTACATCATAATGGACATTCCACCCAAAATACATTCAGCAATGTACGCAGATGACACGGCGCTATAGGCACGTGAAGAATCTATGTTAGTGGCTAGCTCCAGAATGCAAGATGCCCTAGGAAAACTTGAAAAATGGACGAACATCTGGCTACTATTGATTAACACCAAAAAAAAAACTACATGCACAAATTTCAGTCTATCAAGAAACACACTCTCTGCAAAATTGAAGATAAAAGACCACACACTTCCTATTGACCAAAACCTAACATATCTTGGAGTCACCATGGACCACATAATGACATAGATACATCAGATAGACAACGCAAAAAAAGGAGCCAAAAAACGAACAGATATAAAAAAAATTAGCAGGAACGGACTGGGGAACAGACAGCAATATCTTGA
The DNA here is from genome assembly GCA_032433765.1 of Megaustenia siamemsis. Classification (NCBI taxonomy): domain Eukaryota; kingdom Metazoa; phylum Mollusca; class Gastropoda; order Stylommatophora; family Ariophantidae; genus Megaustenia; species Megaustenia siamemsis. Next base: position 156,408,743 of record JAVIAB010000092.1, read on the forward strand.
AACAGCTATACGTAGGAAGAGTCAGACCAGTCCTAGAGTATGGAGTCACAGTCTGGGCTACAGCTTCCAAAACACAGCTTAGCCAAATTATCAGAACTCAAAACCAGGCTGCCTGTATCATCACTGGTGCTATGAAATCTACACTTATCGAGACTCTTGAAAAAGTAACAGGTTTACAACCTTTAGAAGACAAAACGGAAAACTAAATTAGTGCAAGGAGCGGAGAAATACAAAAGTCTCCCTAACCACCCCATGCACCAAAGAATAACCGGTTTCGGAAAAGGAAGACTAAAGAGGAGCAACTTCGCTGCAATCTCAAAAGAACTAACAACTAGTGATCCAGTACTATCCAAAACAATGCCGAAATCCATAAGCCCATCTGGTATGACTGCCTATGGGAAACATAAAATACCAGAACTTAAGGAAGACATAATAGGAATCATGAAAAAGGCACCCAAACAGACACAGAGAAAGCACATAGCAGAAAAACACATAAACGACAAATACCCATATGACTCCTGATCACACATATACACGGATGGTTCTGCTACAAACGCCACCAGAAGTGGAGGAGGAGGTGTATTTTTGAGGCTGAATAACTAGAAAGAGATCACCAAGTCAATAGCTACTGGGAAATTCTCAAACAACTGTAAGGTAGAAACTGAAGCCCTTGAAGACGCTGCAAAACTGGCTATCCAACACAAAAATAACGTGCACAAGAAATTGGTGATACTGACTGATGCACTGTCAGTCCTAACAGCTCTAAAAACCCACAGGAACAGTGGGCTAGATGTCTTGAGAACAACCCTAGACCAACTGTGCAATAATTTCCAGAGAGTGGCCATCCAGTGGATACCATCACACTGTAATATACACGGTCATGAACGTCAAGGACAAACTAGTCAAGGAGGGAGGGAGATCACCACAAGAGAACCATCTGGTCAGCTACAATGAAGCCAAATTAGTCATCAAAGGCCAGTACCATGAAAAATGGAAATAAGAACACTCAAAGTATAACGAGAGGGACGGATGCCTCCAACTATCAAGGAGGGATCAAGTCATCATACTTAGCCTACGCACTGGCCACAACAGAATGAGAAACCACATATTCACCTGCCAGCTAGTGCCACTGTACCCTGGATAACATGACAACTAAACATGTTCTACAGGATTTCCCCAGTACACAGACCTGAGAAGGACAGTGTTGCCCACACCCACCTCCCTGGAAGATAAACTATACGGGGCAATCGAATCACTTAGACAGTTTTCTTCATAAGAGAGTCCGGAGTCGTAGTCTGAATGAGCGATGATCGCAGAAGAAGAAGTTTGTCCTTTTTGACTTGCTCACTTTTGTTTCACTGTGTTCGCATGTACCTGAGAACGGTACAAGGTGGCGGGTTTCCGCTGTATTATAAGTTGCAGGTAGAAAGAAATCAAATAAGGGACTATAACATTATATTTTTTTCAACTTGCGGATTAATATTTGATCGCTCAATATTTTGTAATTTGGCGGATTGAAATGTGTTTGTGTGCTTGCGTGCGTCAGTGCATATGCATTTGTATGTGCGTGCATGAGTGTGTGTGCGTGTGTGTGTGTGTGTGTTATATAAGAGGGAGTAGGTGATCCTCATAGTTTTAACTGCTGATCTCAACGACACCAAATATGGAAGGTGGGGGTCGCCCTTAAATAAATCCCTTGTCATAAATACATAACTGTCCAGTGTTAGAATTTAGGTAGATTAGTTCTTTATCTTGAGACGATCCATCCTTCCACCGGCCCTCAAAAGTCAAGATAAGATGGACCATGTAACGTGTACTCCCATCCAACTCTCATGACAGATTAGCAATGGGAAGATTAGGAATAATGTATTTAAAGTTAAACATCAATGGTTCATAATTTGTTTTTCCTTATCTGCTAGTGGTCGGAGGACCACAGTCTCAACCACAACAGTGAATGACAGTCGGTTAACTTCATTCGCTATAATGAATATGTCGATCATTAGAAGAAAAATTATTGATCATAGGCTAATGTCAACGTACTACGTCACGTAGTACAAACCATTCTGTGGCAATCATTCAACACGTTTTCCACTAAAAGACCTCAATCTTACGTAGTCTAAATTCTCCTCGTGGGATGTCCATTCATTTAACACAGTCCTAGCGTGGATGAAATATCTATTGTCTAAGTCTTGATTCTCAGTATTAATCATTCTAGTTCTATAGTTTTAGGACCTTTCCCTAATCTACTTCTACTGCCTCTGTTTCAGGTGATGACATCTCTTCTTGGAACAGAGCCAACCCTCAAACACGTCTAATATTGATGTTGCAACGAACCCTTTGAATGAACTATCTATCTCGCTTTTTTCGGACACCATATAAGTACCCCTTCCCTGTTAAAATTATGTAGTTTCGCCTCAAAATTCCCACATGAATTATATTATGTGACTTCTTTATTCAACACCTGAGCTCTCGCATTTCTCGTTGCAGTCACTGTAAACTTGTCTCTGACTTTGTACCTTTGTTGGATTAACTTCCCTTAGTATTATGGGGTTACTATTTCCATTGTTAATGTTATCATATAATAAGTTGATATATCAAAATTTCACGAGGTAGGTAATAAATAGCAAATTAATACAAATGGGAGAAACGAAGGCTATCGACAACGCAAAAAGTTAAATATAATTAATGTATTAGTTAACTATTTTGAAATTTGGTTGGGAAATAATCTTTTTTTTTTTTTTTGTTTCTCTTATCTTCGTTTTTTATTCACTGAATGTTTTCTCGGATAATTTTATCAGTATTTATCTTAATTAATAATACGGATTTTTCCACACTATTTAATATAATGTTTATATAATGTTTCTGGATATTAATACTAATACAACATATACATATATTGTACATTAGAGACGATCTAAATTTCAGAATGCGCCTGGTGCATCTGGTCTAACTTCTGTCTTTGTCACAACAGACCCAAGCTCTGCAGTAGTACAAACTGCAAGCTAAGGACCTTTTGAGGCCACCAGTGATCACCGCCTGTGGACATGGTAAAACGATGTTCCTATTTCGGTCACCACATGATAAAACAATGTTCGTATTTCTGTCACCACATGGTAAAACAATTTTCGTATTTCGGTCACCACATGGTAAAACAATTTTCGTATTTCGATCACCACATGGTAAAACAATGTTCGTATTTCGGTCACCACGCGGTAAAACAATATTCGTATTTCGGTCACCACATTATAAAACGATGTTCGTATTTCGGTCACCACATCATAAAACGATGTTCGTATTTCGGTCACCACATGATAAAACGATGTTCGTATTTCGGTCACCACATGATAAAACGATGTTCCTATTTCGGTCACCACATGATAAAACGATGTTCCTATTTCGGTCACCACATGATAAAGCGATGTTCGTATATCCATCTAAGTACCCCTTCCCAGTTAAAAGTTTGCAGTTTCGCCTCAAAGTCTGTCCCTCTCCGAAGAGCAGTCGCTTATGATGATAGATATTGACTGAAAGAAGGACTGCTTCTATAATATAATTAATTCTAACATTAAAAGAAATCTAAACTGCACAATAAATATTGTTGGACAACTTTCTGTAAATAACATTTTTGAACATAACAATCATATTTACGATATCATTATCATCAAGTACCGGGCCTGCTGGCGTAGGTGGTCATGTCTCTCCACAACTTTCGATCTTGGCAGCTATTTATCATTTCTGCTGTTGACCTTCTGCCAAGCCATTCTCTTAAGCTGTCTGTTATTTTTTCTCTTGTCGTAAACTAGCGACATAACGCACCCACGCCCACTGAATGCGGGATAGCTAAGAAAAGAAGATATCTTTAGTATTGTATGTTTCCAATTGTTTGATTCAATTTCCTACCTTTAATCGCAGTCATTTGTTATGGTCTGACACTTGAGACGGACGGCCCCTCCCTTTATGTCCTACAATGGTCCAAATCGTTTTTAAAAATCCATTATTTGTAGTGTAAAGAGCCGACTGTAACTAAATCTATCAAATCATGTATATGAGTTAACTCGTTAATTTTGTCCTATCTATATTAATAATATTTTCTCTGGTAAGTGAGAACACATCCGACAACAGAACACAGCCTTGTCTGACAAACAAATTTTTCAAACAAATGATAAGACAATTAAAGGCCACAGAGATGGGATTTCTCTGAGGAATTTTGAGAGTTCCATGGACAGCTAATAAAAACCAACGAGGAAATTGTCATCGAGGCCAACACAAAAAGGGAGCTCCGAAAGCATCACAAAGAAACAATCGATATTTTTTGGACATATCATGAGAAGAGGAAAAATGTAATACTTGGTTAGAAGTGGCAATATAAAGGGAAATAGAGAAGCTACTAGACAGTTTGATGTCTTGGCAAGGAAAACAGTCAACAACAGAATTGATACGAAGCATTGTGGATAGAAAATTTTTGAGGGACATGATCGCCTACTCCAATCGGTATGACACACGATGATGATGATGATCTATATTCATTTCCGTAATACATAGTATTACTATTATATGGTGAACTAACACATGGAAAAAGACATATCGGCAGACCTAAACTACGATATAGAGATATATGTACATCATCTCAGAATGACTTCTCCATCTATGAAAATGACTGGGAGCATCTGGCAAGTGATCGCACATCACGGAGAGCATGTATAAGGAATGGTATAACATCATTTGAGACTGTACTAAAGCAAAACTTAGAAGAGAAAAGACTCATGAAAAAGGATGTAAAACCCTGTGGATCAGTGGGCCTGACTTGTTCATTCCGTGGCCGTGTGCGTTTGTCATACATTCGTAGAATTAGACACGAGAGAAACTGCTCGAAAAAGAAAAAAACCTCAACAACAAAAAATACACAATAGCCTCTACTAGACCATCTGACAAGACGAAAAGGGCCATACACAGTATTATTATTACTAAATATATATATATATAGAATCATTTGTTTTCTATTTTCTTAAACTGCTAAACTAACAAAAGTGCATGCAGCATAATATTCGTGTTTGTATATAAATTAAAACATACTAACGTTTTTTTTTTTCCCAAGGAATATATGATATGGCAACTTGTTATGTTATAATAGGATTTGAATTTGATAATTGTCAAATTGTTAGGACTAAATATGAAACAACGATACTAGTTAAACTTACCTAGACATGTGGTATTCAAAAAGAACAAAAAAAACATATAGGCTTTGATAATGTCATTAATAAACAGGAAACAGGAATTATTGAAAACTGAATAATGTATAATCTGAGTTGAAATGAGCAACGTCAATCTTTACACTTAAATCTCGTTAACCTGATCCAGAGTCGAGCGTAATGTGATGCTTGCGCTCCATGTGAGCCAGCAGTTTCTACTGCTAACTCTTTACCTCAATTACCTAGACATTTTTAAGATAATACTTTTGTTGGCTGCAACTAAATCAGCATCCTCTAACGTGTGCACTGGCGTCAAATGAAAACATCTGGAACTGTTTGATGTGTGATATAAACTCGCAGCAGTATGCACATATGTGTGTGTGTGTGTGTGTGTGTATGTCTGTGTGTGTCTGTGTGTGTGTCTGTGTGTGTCTCTCTCTCTCTGTATGCGTGTGTCTGTGTGTGTGTCTGTCTGTGTCTGTCTATGTGTCTCTCTCTGTATGCGTGATTCTGTGTGTGTATATGTGTGTGTGTCTGTCTGTGTGTGTGTGTGTGTCTCTCTATGTATGCGTGTGTCTGTGTGTGTGTCTGTGTGTTTCTGTCTTTGTCTGTCTGTGTGTGTCTCTCTCTGTATGTGTGTGTGTGTCTGTGTGTATGTCTGTGTGCCTCTCTCTGTGTGCGTGTGTATGTGTGTCTGTGTATATGTCTGTGTGCGTGTGTCTGTGTGTATGTGTGTCTGTGTATATGTCTGTGTGTGTGTCTCTCTCTGTATGCGTGTGTCTGTGTGTGTGTTTGTGTGTGTATGTCTGTGTCTCTCTCTCTGTACGTGTGTCTGTGTGTATGTGTGACTGTGTGTGCACACGCGCATGTACGTATTTGTGTGTGCGTAGCAGGGGTTCCAAACTTGTGTACTCTTACAACATCCTCACAAATTGCATGATAGTTGTGGTGGAGGCTGTGGCCTGCCAGTCTTGAGAAACAAATGAATTCAGCGCTGGTCTGAGGCTGCTGTGTCTTCCTTTGTGATCGTCTAGTGCTAGCATTTTCATTTTCCGTTCACCCGCTTTCAGAACAGTATTTTATTGTCAACTTCATCGAAGTCTGTCTTTAACAATTTCTTGATGAACACATACTTCAAGACTGTACTTAACATAGTAAAAAAAAAAAAAATGTAAAGTACCCCCGTCACGCCAAGTGGCGGCGTATAGGGAATATGGTGTTCTATCTATCTATCTATTGACCTTTCGAGCCGTAACCGGCCCATAGGGCGTAGACCAAGATACACCTTCTCCTATATGAATTTTTGTTCTAGCAGTTTCTTTTAAAGATATTTTATCAAATCTCGCCATCTGTCTCTGTTCTGTGCAAGCAGTTCTATCTCATTGAGGGAGCCGATTCCTGCTGCTCTTGCCTCTCTCATCAATGTTCTTCTCAGTGTCTCCCTGGGTCTTCCTCTTTTTCTTTTACCTGTTGTTTCCCATATGAGGGCTTGCTTTGCTATTCGATTATTATCTCTTCTCATCACATGTCCAACGTATGACCATCGTCTTTTCTTTATTACTGAAGATATTAGTGGTTGATTGGCGATTTCTCTAATTCCTCGTTTGTTTTGAATTCGTTCCATTCTATACCAAGTATTTTCCTTAGACATTTATTTTCGAATGCGTTCAACTTTGTTTCTATATCTCTTGTTGTTTTCCAGCTTTCACACGCATACGTAAGGGTTGATAGTACATTTGATTTGAATAGCCTAAGTTTTGTGTTTGTGCTAATGAGTTTTGATTTCCACAACTTTTCAAGGCTTCTGAAAGACATTGCTGCTTTAGCCAGTCTGATTCTAATTTCTTTGCTCGTATCCCCTTATATATATGGTGTTAGTGACCATAAATTTTACAGACCTTCGGCACATGATTTTTGGGGTAATGTGGTCGGTATTACGCCCGTGCAGCTTTACTTTCCCAGAGAAAAAAAAATCCGGTACCCATTTAAGGCTGGGTGAATCCGGAAGCCGTCGGTTGGGATCGAACCCTACTCCTTGTCCTTTGTAGTCCAGTTCACTAACCACTGAGCTATCGCGGCTCCCCACTGAACATAGTAGACTGAGGAAAATCCATTGGTCCATAGATACAACACTACAGACAAAACTATATGGGCCACTGCAAGAATTACACAAGACAGTAAAATTAATACAGGAAATAACATTACAGATATAAAGACAATATTTCAAACGAATGAAAGATAAATACAGGGTGTTTTTAAAGTTGCAGTGCAGTGAATATTTCTAATATTCAGTAAATGACGTAATCATCATCTACGTACCACAATTTTGTAAACCACATTTATGAACAAACCGCTGCTTCCTTTAAGGTTTTATTTACGTAAAGGACGGGCACTACGCTACTTTCACTGTCTCATTGCTTGAAGGAAATGGTGTTGACGATTGAAAACAGGGTATTTCTGGTTGAGCATGTCTTTCGTAATGGCGGTAAATATACGGATGAGGTCATTAGACAATTCGTGAGGAAATTTCGAGACTCACAAGTCCGTCACCGAAATTCTGTTACAAAATTGATCAAAAAGTTTCGTGAAACCGGTAGTGTGGTAGATGCATACCGATCTGGAAGACCTTCAATTTCACAAGACCAAATTATGGAACTCCAAGACAGAATTACAATGAGTCCAAATGCATCTTTAAACCACTTGTCTCAACAGGTGCAAATATCTAAGAGTTCTGTTCACAAGGTTTTAAGAAGTGAACTACACTATCGTCCATACAAATTAACTGAAGTGTCTCACTCCAAGAAAGAGGTTATGAATCCCGTTTAAACTACTGCATGTGGTTTCAGAATTTTATTTATGAACATGGCGCTGCCATCCTTGACGTCACTTTTTTCACTGATGAGGCCTGGTTTCATTTATCCGGTTATGTGAACAGTCAGAACAATCGGCTGTGGAGCAGTGAAAACCCCCATGAATTTCATCAAGTGCCGCTTTACGATCAAAAAGTCGGAGTGTGGTGCGCTATAAGTCGTATGCGGATAATAGGACCTATATTTTTTAATGAAACAATAAATGCAGAACGTTACCGTACTTTAATTCTGGAACCGTTCATAGCACACCTTACAGAACGGGAAATTATGGAATCCTGGTTTCAGCAGGATGTGGCAACAGCACACACAGCCACAACAACACTCAATTATTTAGAAAGCATATTTGCAAATCGCATTATTTCACGTGGAATCTGGCCTGCTCGTTCACCAGATCTAACACCCCCAGATTATTATCTGTGGGGGGCATTGAAGGGGAAAGTTTATGAAAATAATTCGCAGACAATTAATGACCTAAAGACTGAAATAGTAGACAAGATTAAACAAATATCACCAGACATTATTCTGAAGGTTTTCGCAAATATGGAAAGACGAATCACGACATGTCTTGAGGCCCGTGGTGGACATTTTCAACATATGCTTTAGGCACAACTTTATTGTGTTAATACCAACATTACCCATTATAAGCTCGCCGATAGCAGTCAAGTATATTTGAATAATACCATTTATTTTACAATTTGTGTGACGCATTAGTTAAGCGCATTTCTGGTGACGTTTTTTTCTTCCGAGAGTAGAAATTCACTGCACTGCAACTTTAAAAACACCCTGTAGATAGATAACAATTTCTTCCCATTAGTTACGTTCTTGCCTAGCTCCTTCTTGTCACGTTTACATATGTCTTGAAGCTGGGGAAACGTCCTTCTTTGCTTCTTTTGTCAAAGATCGTCTCTTGTGTGAGATAGATGTGTTTGGGAATTCGTCCTGCCTTATTTGAAACAAGTGACCTAGTCGTACCAGGCGGTATTGCCGCAGGGTAATGAACATGCATCACGTCCCAGGACGCCACTGTTTGTTACTTTACCTCTCCAGAATACGCGCCCTGGGCAGCACATGCGAACGGCTTTCATTACTTTCTCTCTTGCGCGATCTATATAGAATGGACTTAGAATGCTCAGTATACTTGCTTGTACACATCAGCCATGAAGTTGATATTCTGCGTGGCGCCCCCCCCCCCCCCCCCCCCCCCCCCCCCCCCCCCCCCCCCCCGCTTCAATTTTCATATCAGCCCTGACAATGTTGCTTATGCAAAACCTAATATTTACATTTTTTCAGTTTTACTTAGAATACGACGGTATCATGTTCCAATGTATCTAAAAAAAATGATAGATATAATATTGATACATTCTATTGAAATTGTTAGTATCATCATCATCATGTGCCATACCGGTTGGCGTAGGCGATCATGTCCTTCCACAATCTTCTATCTACAGTGCATCGTATGAGTTCTCTTGTTGACTGCTTTCCGTGCCATGACATCAAGCCATCCAGTATTTTCTCTCTTTGTCGTCCGCGATCTCTATTTCATTTTGCCTGTTGTAACGAAGTAGTCCAACTTTCCTCTTCTCATGATGTGCCCGAAAAAAATGTTGATTGTTTCTTTCTGATGTTTTTTAGAAGTTGCCTTTTTGTGTTGGCCTCTTTGAGAACTTCCTCGTTGGTATTTTTAGCTGTCTAGGGAACTTTCAACATTCTTCTCTCTCTCTCTCTCTCTCTCTCTCTCTCTCTCTCTCTCTCTCTCTCTCTCTCTCTCTGCGATCAAGACTCAATCAGAGTAGGATTCCAGACTCTCTCATGAAGGCAGCTGTCTGTTTAAGCGAATCGATTACCCCATATAGTTTTTCTTCCAGGGAGGTGGGCGTGGACCATATTGCTTCTCAGGTCTGTGTACTGGGGGCAATCCTGTATATAGTCGTATTGTCGAGTGTACAGTGGCATAGGCTGGTTGTACCTATTTTGAATTTGGTGAACATGTGATTTGTCATTCTATTGTGGCCAGTGCGTAGGCGTATTATGATGACTTGATCCCTCCTTGATAGTTGGTGATATCCATCACTCTCGTTATGCTTTGTGTGTTCTCGTTTCGATTTTTCATGGAACTGACCCTTGAGGATGGATTTGGCTTCATCATAACTGAGCGGATGGTTCTCTTGTGGTAATCTCCCTCCCTCTTTAGCTAATTTGTCTGCGCGTTCGTTCCCGTGTATATTACAGTGTGATGGTATCCACTGAATGACTACGCTCTGGAAGTTATTGCTTAGTTGGTCCAGGGTTCTTCTCAAGTCATCTAGTTCATTGTTCTTGTGGCTTTTTAGAGTTGATAACACTGACAGTCTAAGGTATGCTGATGATACAGTCTTAATCGCTAAGAGTGAAAATGAGTTACAAGAAATGTTGGACATTATAGTGAAAGAAAGCAAAAATAAAGACTCAGCCTTAATAGCAAAAAGACAGAGGTAATGGTAACAACAAAGAAAAAGACATAACCTCAGTGCAAAATAAAGACAAGTGGAACAATATTAAAACAGGTAAATGAATTTAAATATTTGGGAACTTTGTTAACCTCAGACGGAAGATGTACAAAAGAGGTGAGATGCAGAATGGCTCAGGCAAAAGCAGCTTTCCAAAAAATGAAGTAGATACTATGCAATCCATTTTTGACAATAGAAATAAGAAAAAGAGTTCTTAAATGTTATGTAGAGCCAGTCTTAACATATGGTTGCGAATCATGGACAATAGGACAACAGACAAGGAAATCACTGGAGTCTGTAGAAATGTGGTTTTACAGAAGAATGTTGAGAGTACCATGGACAGCTGAGAAGAGTAATGAAGATGTTCTGAGAGAGGTCAAAGCAAAAAGAGAGCTGATTTCCAATATTAGGAAGAAACAATCATCATTTTTTGGCCATGTAATGAGAAGAGGAAAACTGGAATATATTGCAACAACTGGAAAAATTGAGGAACGAAGAGATAGAGGGAAGCAAAGAGAAAAAAAATAACAGACAGCTTAAGAGAATGGCTTGGCAGAAGGTCAACAACAGAAATGATAAATAGCTGCCGAGATCGAAAGTTGTGGAGAGACATTGTGACATTGAGACATCACCTACGCCAGTAGGCCCGGTACTTGATGATGATGATGAATACTGGCAGTGCATCAGTCAGAATCACCAATTTATTGTGCATGTTATTTTTGTGTTGAGTAGCCAGTGTTGCAGCATCTCTGATGGCCTCAGTTTCTGCTTTAAAGTTGTGTATATGTGGGACCAACATTCTTCTGAGAAATCCCATCTCTGTAGCCGCTAATCGTCATTTCATTTGTTTGTCTACTGTCCATGATTCGCTTCCATAGGTCAGAATTGGTTCTATATAGCACCGATGAACTTTTTTTTCTCATTTCTATTGACATAGATTTGTTGCATAAGATATTTTTCATTTTCTGAAATGCCATTTTGGTCTGAGCTATTCTACATTTTATTTCTGTGGTGCATCTTTCGTCTGATGTTATTATTGTGCCCAAGTATTTCAGATGTTGCACTTGTTTCAAATTTGTCCTGTTTATTATTGTTAGTATAAGGTTTGAAAAACTATCCTTTAGGCTCCTTTTCCAGCCTTATAAGAAAATTAGTTTAGTCGCTCATTCTTTGAATGTGTTTGTACCAAGATTACTACAATGTAGAGCAAAGTACATCATTATACCCTCATGCATCAATATACTTTTATATAAACGCAAATGTTCACCTGATGGTAGTATGCGCTTAATTTGTGGAAACTTATACATGTGTATTAGATATAAGGGTGTTTGCAGGGCTATATGTGTTTTAGATATTATGGTGTTTGCAGGGCTATACGTGTATTAGATATAAGGGTGTTTGCAAGGCTATATGTGTATTAGATATAATGGTGTTTGCAAGGCTATATGTGTATTAGATATAAGGGTATTTGCAAGACTATGTGTGTATTAAATATAAGGGTGTTTGCAGGGCTATATGTATATTAGATATAGGGGTGTTTGCAAGACTATGTGCGTGTTAGATATAAGGGTGTTTGTAAGACTGCATGTTCATTAGATATAAGGGTGTTTGCAGGGATATTTGTATATTAGCTATAAGGGTGTTTGCAAAACTATATGTGTATTAGATATAAAGGTGTTTGCAGGAGTATGTATGTGTTTTAGAAATAGGGTGTTTGCAAGGCTATATGTGTATTAGATATAAGGGTGTTTGCAGGACTATATGTGTATTAGATATAAGGGCGTTTGCAGGGTTATATGTGTTTTAGATATAGGGGTGTTTGCAGGACTATATATTATATTAGATATAAGAGTGTTTGCAGAAATGTATGTGTATTACATATAAGGGTGTTTGCAGGAGTATATGTGTATTAGATATAAGGGTGTTTGCAATCTATATAAACTAAAAAAAAAACTATCTTTACGACACATAGTACCATTGCTGATGTATGTCGGGGGAGGGGGGCAACGATAGAACCAGGGGGATAAAGGCCGCTTGGTCAAGCAGTCGCCACGACGTGTGCGATTGCACGACGTGTGCCACTCAGGATTTCTATTTCACCCCCGATAGAAAAAATCCTTTCTGTCCACCGCGGGCTTCGAACACGGTACGTCAGCTTTTCAGCCAACGCAACAGTGGTTTTAGCCTCTCGGCCACGCGCACCTCGCAGTACTATATGTGTATTAGATATAGAGGTGTTTGAAGCACTTGAGTGAATTCTCTATTAGCGAAATAAACGGAAAAATGGAGTTGGGTCGTAGCACATGGAGAACACACACAAAAATGGCACAGCAACATTCGAGGAAATGATGTCAAAATTAGAAAATAAAAGGCGTAAGATAGAGACGATTAGGGAGGGTACCATGAAGGCATCTTGTTTATTCTGTAGTCGGATCTGTCTATCTAAATATGGTTGATTCATCCATGATAGAAACTGCTCAACAAAAGAGCATTCAGTATGAGAGACTAATATATTACGAAACTACTGGCAAAGTATGATTGCTTGCTCAAATCACATAGCAGATTATGTAAAGGTAAAGGTCAAGTACGAGACTTGAACCGGCGTCTTAGCACGCGAGTTTACACCCATATGTCCTCGGCCGCCTGTCCAGAAATGTTCGGATATTTCTGTATAGTGTCGCCTCAAGCATCGAAACTCAGATGCGAAGCGACATTCCTCACCTTCCCAGGGTAATACCCTGGTACCCATTTCTGCCAACGGCTGGGTCGACCGTGGGGGTATTTTTTTTTCCAACCACGAGTACAATTCATACTGCTCCCCGCTGGAATCGAACACGGGTTGTCCGAACGTCGGTAGTCCAGTCGGGTGGTTTTCTCAACTAGGCTACCGAGACCTCCAGAAGATTATGTACTAGATATGAACTATTTTAACCTCTCACTTCTAGTAACAGTGCACAGATGAAAGGGCCAGTGCAAAGCGTTAGTCTCCCTGTGCAAAATGTCCTGGTTATCTTTTATTACTTTGTGAGTGAAGTACCTATTTATATCGTACATCTAGGCCAATGGGATCGTGTGAACCGAAAACAAACCTAAGATCTTTCGGTCTTGAAGTCAACGAGAGGTGTACATTAGAGATGAAATATTAGCTGGAGTCAGACCAATAAGGAACAACATTAAACATATCTATTTATTTACATCAACGCTTTATAATTCAACGACTCATTCGTCTGGAAAGTTGCTGTAAAGATACTCGTCGGTGATAGCTTTTCATGAAAATAAATAAATGAAACAAAGAGTTTATTTACTGAGATTAAACAGAACTAACTGATAATGGCGGAGAATTATGAGTCTAACCGATACCATGGGTGTTGTGGTGCTGCCAAAAGTTTCAGGAAGCATCTAAAATGTTTTCATTAGAAAATGGGGAAGACACCATTAAGTGACTCGTTGAATGACACGGATGGGAGACTGGGGCGAGGGTTATAGGAGTGTGCCGGAAGTGCAACCGATAATTTTGTGAAACAAAACAGACGGCACGTCAACATGGATGCCTCTTCTTCATGGCAGCAGCAGATAGATACGCCTCACTGATCAACCCTGTTTTACATCAAGGCCGTTATCAGATTATTAACTAAATTAAAGTGAAAGTGTTGATGTGTGTCAGATTTTTAAAAGAACCCGCATCTACTACACAGAAAACTACAGTAAATTGGTGCATCTTCATTGAGCGGCAGATAAGCCACTTCATTTATTTCTTTCCTTTCCAACTGTGACATTAAGTTGCTACATTCAATCTGCAAAGATTTCTATTATGAGCTGCGCTTCTCGATTCACTTGGTGAGGATTCAATTGATTTGACGTCTTCTTTTGCTTTTTATTATCGGGCTCTCTTTGGTTTCCTCTTTTCTTTATTCCAGTCACGCACATTCTATCAAGACGGACACATTCTATCAAGACGGACACATTCTATCAAGACGGACACATTCTATCAAGACGGACACATTCTATCAAGACGGACACATTCTATCAAGACGGACACATTCTATCAAGACGGACACATTCTATCAAGACGGACACATTCTATCAAGACGGACACATTCTATCAAGACAGACACATTCTATCAAGACGGACACATTCTTATTTAAGGTTTTAGTTTTCTCATTTTAATCTCCAGCTTCGCCAGCGCCAAATTAAACCTATGGAAATCCCAAGGCAGTTTAAATCTCAGGGCTCCTATCACAGGGTTTCTATCTCAGGGCTCCCATCTCATGGCTTCTATATCAGGACTTCTATATAAGGGCTTCTATCTCAGAACTTCTATTTCAGGACTACTTTCACAGGGTTTCTATCTCAGGGCTTCTATCTCAGGGCTTCTATCTCAGGACTTCTATCTCAGGGCTTCTGTCTCAGGACTTCTGTCTCAGGGCTTCTATCTCAGGGCTTCTATCTCACGACTTCTATCTCAGGTCTTATGTCTCTGGGCTTCTATCTCAGGACTTTTATCTCAGGACTTCTATCTCAGGACTTCTATCTCAGGACTTCTACCTCAGGGCTTCTATCTCAGGACTTCTATCTCAGGGTTTATGTCTCTGGGCTTCTGTCTCAGGACTTCTATCTCAGGACTTCTATCTCAGCGTTTCTATCTCATGGCTTCTATCTCAGGACTTCTATCTTTTGGTTTCTATCTCAGGACTTCTATCTAAATACTTTTATCTGAGGGTTTCTATCTCAGGACTTCTATCTCATGACTTTTATCTGAGGGTTTCTATCTCAGGACTTCTATCTCAGGACTTCTATCTCAGGACTTCTATCTCAGGGCTTCGTATCTCAGGGTTTCTATCTCAGGACTTCTATCTCAGGGCTTCTATCTCAGGACTTCTATCTCAGGACTTCTATCTCAGGACTTCTATCTTAGGGCTTCTATCTCAGGACTTCTATCTCAGGGCTTCTATCTCAGGGCTTCTATCTTAGGGCTTCTATCTCAGGGTTTCTATCTCAGGGCTTCTATCTCAGGGCTTCTATCTTAGGGCTTTTATCTCAGGGTTTCTATCTCAGGGCTTCAATCTTAGGGCTTCTATCTCATGACTTTTATCTGAAGGTTTCTATCTCAGGACTTCTATCTCAGGACTTTTATCTCAGGGTTTCTATTTCAGGACATCTATTTCAGGACATCTATCTCAGGACATCTATCTCAGGACTTCCATCTCAGGGCTTCTATCTCAGGGCTTCTATCTCAGGGTTTCTATTTCAGGATTTCTATCTCAGGACTTATATCTCAGGGTTTCTATCTTAGGGTTTTTATCTCAAGGTTTCTATCTCAGGATTTCTATCTCAGGGTTTCTTTCTCAGGGTTTCTACCTCAGGGTTTCTATCTCAGGTTTTCTATCTCATGGTTTCTATCTCAGGGCTTCTATCTCAGGGCTTCTATCTCAGGGTTTCTATCTCAGGGTTTCTATCTCAGTTTATTTGCAAGTACGTTTACAATTTTACCTACCAACAGATTTAATAAATCAAGTTTTTTTTTTTTAATTACACAAACAAACATGAATATATGTTACAATTATTTAAACAAATTAACATAATAAGTTATTAAACACACATATCTTTTTTTAATGAGTTTATATTCTCGCGATGCTGACAGTGATATATTTTCATCAGTTTTTTAATCTGTTTACTGTGATATGGAATACATGAAACAAACCACTATATCTGCAAATTCCAATTGGACATCCTCAAGATATTTCTCTCTAAATCTTTGGCAACATCTTTAATTTATGTATCTTTCTTCGATAGAATTCAACAAGAATCCCAAATAAAAAATTATCTTTGTTGTATTTATCCATACGATAATTTCTCCTGCTCTGGGATGACATTGAACCAAGTACTTTCTCTGAGTAGTAGTCCAACACTGATCATCACTAATCGTCATATTGTTCGGTTCCACTTGTCTACATTTCATATCACATTTGAACATCTAGTACATATTATGCAACCGCCATTAATGAGGGTTGACAGCTTTAATGAGATATTAATAACTATAGCATTATGACATAGATTGTATGAGCATTTGAAATAAATGTGTTTTAAAATGCTAATTTTCTTGTTGAGTGTTAAGCAAAGGATCAAAATGTAATTTGAAGTCAACAAGAATCAAAGAAAGCCAACAGTTTATCGGTGATATGTAAACGAAAATAAGCCACTGACATTAATGAGAACAAGTGGGGTGGAAAGGGGAGTGGGGGGGGGGACTTGGTGGTCTAGAGGTAAGACGTTGGCCTCTGTACAGGAAGATCTAGATTTCGAGTTCCACTGGAGGTGGACAACTGTAGGTGGACCACTGTAGGCGGACCACTGTAGGCGGACCACTGTAAGTGGACCACTGTAGGTGGACCATTGTAGGTGGACCACAGTAGGCGGTGGACATTTTTCATTTCGAATCCGTGATTTTTTCTTGGCTTTATCCTCCCTAGTCTCTAGATTGTGAGATCCAATGTCCAGCCCTTTAGGATCGCGGCGAAAAACGAGTTCTCGCGTGCACTCGCGAACGTTAAGAACACTCTTCACAGTTACAGTTTTTAAAAGTAAGTTTAAAAAAATGACCGAAGCCGGGGCAAAATTGTTAAGCATATCTCCAAATGTCAAAGACAATTTGTCGAGCGATCGGCGCAGATATCACGACTTGCCGTAAACTAACGACGCATCTCATCCACACCCACTTATCGGGTGAACGCTGAAGAAGACACAAAAATAAAACTATAAATGAACGTGAAAGAAGATTGCTGGAGGCAACAGAAATGTGGCTGTACTGTAGAATGGTGGGAATGTCTAAACGGAGTCAAGAAAACGTCTTGAGTGAAGCTAGTTACTCAGAGTGAACATTTTAAAGGCAGCAAACAGTTAGTCTGCCGTATTTAACATTTAAGTAACCTCTTGAAAAGAAATATTAAAATTGTGAGATAACGGGCAAGATAGAGAGAAAGCAATATAGAAGAATAACGATAGGAAATACAAAATGGTTTCATTGTTTGAAAAGGACAGATAGTAAAAATGGTAAGTAACACCAGAGACAGGGATACATGGAGAACGTGATCGCCTACATTAGTGATGAGGATAATAATAATAATGATAATTATGACGCCGGTGATAATGATGGCGATGATGATAAAACACAAACTTCGTCCAGAAATCAAAATTATTTCTGAAGTAACACAACCTGTGTTAATGGGAGCCGCGATAGCTCAGTGGTTAGTGAACTAGACTACAAAGGACAAGAGGCAGGGTTCGATCCCAACCGACGGCTTCCGATTTCACCCAGCCTTTAATGGATACCGGATTTTTTTCTGGGAAAGTAAAGCGACACGGGCGTAATACCGACCACATTACCCCAAAAACCATGTGCCGATGGTCTGTAAAATGTATACTAACACCATATTCCCTATACGCCACTTGGCGTGACGGGGGTACTTTACTTTTACTTACAAACTGTGCTAAGAAACTAATATCTTCAGGAGACATTATAAAAAAACAACACGAAAAAAAAAATGTAAGAAGACGTAGAAGAATACAACAAAACAAACGACACCGTTAACGGAACTCACTAAAAAATTATACATCGATGCTCGAGGACAAACACGTTTAGACATCACATCTAATTGAACAGTTTCACTCACCTCTTATTGGACAATAAAACGACTTGTGAAAATCGTAAGCGCAGACAGAGCAGAAGAAGTGATTAATAAATTTAATGTTCAAAAGAATATATACATATCTGTTTGTGTGTTCACCCAGCCTCTAAAAATGGGTACCAGAGATTATTTATGTGGGTCAGGTAGTCCTCGGTTGATACCGACAACACCCTTAAGATGAGCCAACTGGTCACTGAAAAATAGGGGCAGAAGTGTAATAATTCTAATACACTTTATGCTATGGCGAAGGAGAAACCACCACCCTTTACTTACATGCATTAGCACAATCTTACATTCCCCAACCACCCTTTGCTTACATGCATTAGCACAATCTTACATTCCCCAACTAACCTTTACTTACATACATTAGCACAATCTTACATTCCCCAACCACCTTTTACTTACATGCATTAGCACAATCTCCCATTCCCAAACCACCCTTTACTTACGTACGTTAGCACAATCTCCCATTCTCCAACCACCCTTTACTTACATGCATTAGCACAATCTCCCATTCCCATACCACCCTTTACTTACATACATTAGCACAATCTCCCATTCCCAAACCACCCTTTACTTACATACATTAGCGCAATCTCCCATTCCCATACCACCCTTTACTTACATACATTAGCGCAATCTCCCATTCCCAAACCACCCTTTACTTACATACATTAGCACAATCTTACATTCCCCAACCACCCTTTACTTACATACATTAGCACAATCTCCCATTCCCATACCACCCTTTACTTACATGCATTAGCACAATCTCCCATTCCCATACCACCCTTTACTTACATACATTAGCGCAATCTCCCATTCCCAAACCACCCTTTACTTACATACATTAGCACAATCTCCCATTCCCCAATCACCCTTTACTTACATACATTAGCACAATTTCCCATTCCCAAACCACCCTTTACTTACATACATTAGCGCAATCTCCCTTTCCCCAACCACCCTTTACTTACATACATTAGCACAATCTTACATTCCCCAACCACCCTTTACTTACATACATTAGCACAATCTCCCATTCCCCAACCACCCTTTACTTACAAACATCAGCGCAATCTCCCATTCCCCAACCACCCTTTACTTATATACATCAGCGCAATCTCCCATTCCCAAACCACCCTTTATTTACATACATTAGCACAATCTCCCATTCCCCAACCACACCTTTACTTACATACATTAGCACAATCTCCCATTCCCAAACCACCCTTTACTTACATACATTAGCACAATCTTACATTCCCCAACCACCCTTTACTTACATACATTAGCACAATCTCCCATTCCCATACCACCCTTTACTTACATACATTAGCACAATCTTACATTCCCCAACCACCCTTTACTTACATACATTAACACAATCTCCCATTCCTCAACAACCCTTTACTTACATACAGTAGCACAATCTCCCATTCCCAAACCACCTTTTACTTACATACATTAGCACAATCTCCCATCCCCAAACCACCCTTTACTTACATACATCAGCGCAATCTCCCATTCCCCAACCACCCTTATCAGGATTATATTCAGCATTTCTGCCTCGTTATAGGGTTGGCTAATTACAGAAAACGTACTGGATTCGATAAGGCGCTCACGACGCATGTCTGTCAATTAGTGCGTACGGTAAAATGTGCCAAACATGAAGGGTCAGAGGAAAAATTAGAATGGCAATGATAGTTATAGAAAAGGGGGAGGGGGGCTATAGTTAAATATTCCAGCAGGGTAGTGATGACATGTAGAGTTTCTTAACTTTTATGCATAGCGACTACTTTGTATAAGAGCAAAGTAATATGCTACCCCCATTTGGATTTGCCTTGCACCCTGCGGTAATTGTTTTTAAAATAGCTAAGTAGCCCGTGATTCCCTTTTATAGTGGTCACGTAACCTGCTTTTGTTATAACGAAGTAGTCGGCAATCCCTTATAATAATTGTAAATTAATATGAAAGACCCCACTCTGTAAGACTTAACCAACGTCTCATTTATATTCGAATATTTAACAAGTAATAAAACGACTTAACGAGTTATTATAGTCCGTTCAGATTCGTTTGCCTAGACATTAATTTATTTTTTTCAAAAACTTATTGTTCATTTGCATTGATCTTTTGAAGTTAGGTTTAGAATACTAATGTCGCTATAAAAATATTTTTTTATCAAAGAAATGTGATCCAGTTTCAAAGATGCCTTATTTAACCTATATTTAAAAAAAGTTAATCGATATTATAAACACCGGCGGGATTATGTAGATGCTTACATCTCACAGCTGATTCTTTAACATATAGACATGACCTTCACGGCTGAATGCGCACCGTCCTAAAATAGTTATGTTTCCACTATAAATTTTTATAAAGAAATGTTACATATGAAATTTCCCGTTTAGCACAAAATGACATTTTAGCCGAAACCGGAAATTATGTGACGTCAAAATCACGGCCGTAGACTCGAGTTCGAGTCATAATTCAGAGGCAAATCTCAATATTTACAGAAATGAGGCGGCACTATCCATATTATCTTCTGCAAGTCTATGTGAGAATGAATATAAAGGCAAAATATTTTACTGAGCATAACATTGCTATAAAGATTTATCAATACTTCTGCAGAGAGCGTAAAAAGGGACATCTTTATTGTTCTTTATCAAACCCTGAGAAGAGAACAATGCATATTTTAGGTTTGTGTAAACGTTCATTTGATCGAATAGTTAAAGGAAGCGGATATTTATTGCCAACAAATGCAAGAAAGCAAGGAAGGAAAGAAACGTTAGACAGTTTTGATAAGGACCTAGTAAAAAGAGAAATCTGTCGAATGTTTGATATAAACGAAGAAGTGACACTTAGAAAGTTGAAGCTTTGGCTGAAAACTAACAACGACATTGAAATATCAAAAACTTCATTATGGAAAATATTAAGAAGTGCAGGCTTCACCTTTAGAAAGTATGCTGGTGGAAAAAACATTATTTGTGAGAAGCCACATCTAGTAGCTCTTAGAAGCAAGTAATTACGTGAAGTGAAGGAAATGCGCGAAAATGATTATGATATTGTTTATTTAGATGAAACTTGGATCAACGCTCATCATACAAATGAAAAGGAATGGCAGTTAGCAGATGGAAGTATTAAAAGATCAGTACCAAGCAGTAAAGGGCAACGTTTGATAGTTGCACATGCAGGTAGCAGACATAATGGGTTGTTGCAGAATGCTCATCTCGTTTTCATTTCAAAATCCATAGACAATAGAGACTACCACTCCGAAATGAATGGGCACATATTTAAAGACTGGATCGAGAAAAGTATCCTTCCAATATTAGATCGACCTTCTTGTCTGATAATGGACAATGCTTCATACCATAACGTAGTTAACGTAGAAGATAGAATCCCAACATCATCAAGTACAAAAGATGCAATCAAAACGTGGCTCATAAAAGAACACATACAAGTTAACGACAGCTACTTGAAACCCGAATTGCTTAGCCTTGTAAAACAGACACAACGTACAAAGATATTTAAAATAGACAAGTTAATTCAAGAACATGGCCATAGATGTTTGAGACTACCTCCATATCATGCACACTTAAATCCTATAGAACTAGTTTGGGCAAAAGTTAAAGGACACGTAGCATATACAAATAAAACTTTCAAATTATGCGATGTTGAGACACAAATCAGGCTCTATCAAATATAAATAAAGACTACTGGGTAAAATGTGAGGATCATGTGTTACGACAAGAAGAGGAATATTGGAAAAAGGATGGTTTGTTGTTTGTTCAGCCGAAAGCAGTAATCGACCTATTTGACTCGTCTGATTCTGAATGATCATTACTCTGATTAAGTCTACAGATAAATAGTTTGATTTGCAAAATTTCCTAGTTGATTTGTTAAACAGTTTATTGTTCAAGACCACCCAAGCAATCAAAAATATGTTATAAGCAAACCAACAACCATTACTTTGAATGGAAGCCTGCTTGAGTCAGTACAGAAGTTCAGCTATCTTGGATCCACTATTACAGCCACACTTTCCTTAGATGAGGAACTAAATGTACGTATTTGAAAGGCAGCGACAACATTTGGGAAACTCACACCAAGAGCATGGAACTATATCAAATTGACTCTACGAACAAAAGTTCTATATATAATTTAAAATTTGTATACTTGCCACCAAGTACAATTTTATGGACACGCCTATGGGTCATCGTTGCACTAGATTACTGTAAAACATTTTGATTAGGGTCAAAATAATAGTTACATGGGCAAAGATCAAAGGAATTCGCCGCTTTAAGAAAACCGTTATAGCTAGACATCGAGTAACACATATGTTCTCGTGACATGGACATTTTAACACCGTATGCCAAAAATCATGTGAAATCATCAAGAACTTTTTGAATTATAAATCATAACATCTCGGCAAACGAATCTGAACGGACTATAATTGCGTTGCAGATAAGACAGTTATAGGACGAAACAGCACGAATAGTAGTTACATCAAGCATTCAGCCCTACCCTATCCGGGAGATACTTGTCTTAATAGGAAAAATACAAAAACACAATTTATTCACGAGTTGTGATCGTAACCCTATGCTTTAGTCATGAGTACGCCTTCGTGAAAGACATCGCCAATGATAGCTATTATTCAGATAACTGAGTTGGCCGTGTGCTCTAGCGTTTTGTTTCTCGTGGCAAGGCGCTGTGTCAAGGAGTACGGGTTGTGTCTCGGACCATCTATTGTTCTTTATTTTTTTTCTGTTGTTGATTATTTGTTATTTTTTTCCGAGTGCTGTAGACATATCTCTTCCCCTGAAATGATTCGCATTCCTTAGTATAACAGTGACAGAGTTCAAATAACTCAAGCCTTTACTACTAAATAGGCTTCAAAGTCTATGGAGGTAAAAGCTAATACAGCAGTACGACATCTATAGGCCTTGCAATGTATAGGAAAACTAGGTAGGACATTTCGACAATAACACCTCTTTGCTATGGTAACAGAAGAATGACTAATAAGATGGCGCTCTATCTCTTTATTGAAACATATAGAAGCAGAGCCAATAGGAGGAGACCTTATCTAGAGCCTTCTCTCTTACCTTATCTCTTCATTTAAACAAAAACGAACAAAACTGTAAGGGATTTTGATTGTCAGCAAAACCATTTGTCCCCTCACAACTTTTAATGCAAATAACTAATAAGATGTAATTATATAAGTATATACGACATCACTAGAAATAAACTGAATAGTCAGCCAGTGATTAGGGCTTGGACAGGGAAGGAAAACTTAGTACTGACAAATGCCGTGCTACAGTCGGATATGATTGGCCAAATAGTGAAGATTTTGCACCTTCTGGTAGACCACGACGCTGCGCAACAACTCCTACTTCTCATTTTGAAGTCGAGGGATGAAAACAAAGGAGTAATGGCTGGAGGACTGAAGAAGCAGAAGACAATACAAGGGAAAGATTGAGACAAGTTGGACTTACAAGGAATTCAGTTTAAGACAAAAGTAATTAGAGATGATGTAATGAATGCACAATAACATCTTGAATGTCGAGTGCGAGAGAAGTATTAAATGCCATCATACTTGGCCGCAATAATTGGAGGTGAAGAGGCCAGTGCTTTTTCTCGCTGTCATTAACTTCTTTGACTCAGTGAGTCGGGTTCCCATTCATTTTTCATCTGTGTCAAATGGATCGCGTCAAGTTGAGATCGAACCCATGTTCACCTTTTCGTCAAGCCACCGCGCTACCACTTCGCCACTGACGATCTCTTGCGGTGACAGTAAAAGTAAAGTATCCCGTCACGCCAAGTGGCGTATAGAGAATATGGTGTTGGTGACCATAACTTTTACAGACCTTCGACACATGATTTTTATGGTAATGTGATCGGTATTACGCCCGTGCCCATTTACTTTCACAGAAAAAATCCGGTACCCATTTAAGACTGGGTTAACCCGGAAGCCGGAAGCTGTCGGTTAGGATCGAATCCTACCTCTAGTCCTTTGTAGTCCAGTTCACTAACCATAGAGCTATCGCGGCTCTCTCTTGTGTGCTAACATCAGTTTTAAAAATCTGGCCTATTTTTTTCATTTTGACAGACGCCTGAAGTATGTTGCTTAATTGTTCGCTTTGTCTAAGCGATTATTTTTTGGGCTGATGAAATCAAATTGTGGAGAACAGTTAGCAATTGTCAATGTGCTGGTGACACAGACCACCAAGTAATCAACAGTAACACAGTGGAAAATAAAGTAAGATCATTTTGAAACATCAGGAGAACGTATTAGTGATTAATCATTTAAACGGAACTACTAGATCTCACGTTTTGTCATTGGGATGTCATGGAAGCACAAAGTTCGTGGGTAGTATGTCACCTAATGCGCAGCCCACAGCAGCTACCCGAATGATGGCCTTTTATTTGGATTACTAGGCTTCGGTCCACTAAACGGTGACCCCAGGTCAGAAGCGTCAGCGCCTGTCAGTCTACTACTGCTTGTATTCATGTTTTTTCCGCTCAAGAATTTTTTTTTATCTTTAACATTAAGAGACGGCAGGTTATTTTTGTTTATTATGTTAATATATTTTTCATGGCATTAAAATTACTTTTTGCCATACCTATTCTTTTGTTTATTTCAGTTGTACATTTTCCATCACTGATTATAGTGTGTCCCATGTAGTTTGTAGCTCTAAACTGTCTCCATATGTATTCCTTCAACTTCGATATTTAATAGTAGGTCTTGAGAATTTTCTTTTTTAATGATCATCGTTTTAGTCTTTTATGTTATTTTACATTATATATATATATATATAATTATGATATAATATTATATTATAGTATTAATATACTCGAACTCCCATTCATCATCTGTCATCGTTTGATTCTTTCATGTCTCTCCACGATGTGCACATATATATAAGCACATAGCTTCATCTGCCAATTTCCGTCGATCCATTCATTTGTTGGGCCCCAATGCACTGTTAATAAAACATCAACCTTCAGTTGTTAATGGCTTTTTCTTTGTTTTGTTATCTTCCATTCATGTGTTCATATTTCTTGTTGGTTCCAGCTAAAAACGTGTCTGAATTAATTGTGCTCAGTTTTGTTGTGTTTTTTTTCTTAGTGGCATGTCATATTCAAGATATCTCTTTCTTGGTGCCATTACAATAAGTGGATTTTATCTTGAGCTTTTTCTCAAATCTATGCGTATCTTAGTCTCCTATCGTTAATGACAGATCACGCGATAGTAAAAGTTTGCAGTTTGCTTGTTAAGTCCTTGCCACTTATGTTTTCAATTCATAACACTACACGGATGTTACATTAATGGTGAATACCGTGAGTTTTTGCTTGAAGGAAAAGTCTGCAGTAAATTATTCTCTAATGTTGTTGAACTTGTTTCCAAAAAATTCGTACGCCAAATTATTTATTTATTGTACTCTTTTATATTTCAGTGGCTTTTCTGTGTGGAGAGAGATTAGTAAGTTCAGGTCAATTCTTTACGTATGTCTCATGTGAGATGTTGATCGTTATGTTATGTGTCTCATGTGAGATGTTGATCGTTATGTGATGTGTCTCGTGCGAGATGTTGATCGTTATATGATGAGCATCATGCGAGATGTTGATCGTTATGTGATGTGTCTCATGCGAGATGTTGATCGTTATATGATGAGCATCATGCGAGATGTTGGTCATTATGTGATGCGTCTCATGTGAGATGTTGATCGTTATGTGATGTGTCTCATGTGAGATGTTGATCGTTATTTGATGTTCCTCGTGCGAGATGTTGATCGTTAAATGATGTGCCTCGTGCGAGATGTTGATCGTTAAATGATGTGCCTCGTGCGAGATGTTGATCGTTAAGTGATGTGCCTCGTGCGAGATGTTGATCGTTATGTGATGTGCCTCGTGCGAGATGTTGATCGTTAAATGATGTGCCTCGTGCGAGATGTTGATCGTTAAATGATGTGCCTCGTGCGAGATGTTGATCGTTATGTGATGTGCCTCGTGCGAGATGTTGATCGTTATGTGATGTTCCTCGTGCGAGATGTTGATCGTTATGTGATGTGTCTCATGCGAGATGTTGATCGTTATATGATGAGCATCATGCGAGATGTTGATCATTATGTGATGCGTCTCATGTGAGATGTTGATCGTTATGTGATGTGTCTCATGTGAGATGTTGATCGTTATGTGATGTTCCTCGTGCGAGATGTTGATCGTTAAATGATGTGCCTCGTGCGAGATGTTGATCGTTAAATGATGTGCCTCGTGCGAGATGTTGATCGTTAAATGATGTGCCTCGTGCGAGATGTTGATCGTTAAATGATGTGCCTCGTGCGAGATGTTGATCGTTATGTGATGTGCCTTGTGCGAGATGTTGATCGTTAAATGATGTGCCTCGTGCGAGATGTTGATCGTTATATGGTGTACCTTATGCAAAATATTGATCGTTTTATTTTAAATTATGTCCATTGTCTATGAAATCTGTTTTTCCACTTTTCTTGTTAATTTTGGGCGTTAATACTTTCTGGATGAGTGTGCCTGGTGACGATCGTTATGTACATGTAGGGACTTCCAATGTAACACTAAGACAACTCTAGAGATAAAAACGGCCTCAGTGGTTTGCTGCTTTAGATCTCCAACATTTTCGAGGGACAGTCATTAAGTAACATGAATGTTGTTAATAATATGTTTCTTTACATAATAAACATACAGAAAAAAACTTGTCCTATTTTCCGGCATTGACTCCTTTTTCCAGCAACTTACATGGTCCACCTATCCACAAGCTTGCAGATTGGTAAAGAAACAAGTTTTTGGTATTGCCTTTAATTAACTTTGCATTGCCTCCATTACCTCGTCTGCAAAGCTCTGGGATCCACCTGCTACACACTTTATTATATCTGAGGTAATCATGGACAATCCTGTATTTAACGATGTGGCTTGTGTTGAATTCTACGACATTTTTATTAATACTGACCCTCCTATTGTCATGGTTCCGCTGATCGATCTACTGTCTCACTTGCCAAGTTAGCTGGTCTTCCGCTTTAATGTTTCTCATTTATGTTCTGTCTTCCATTTTTAAATCTTAACATTCACCTGTCTCCTCTCACCTGTCTAAAGCAACTGTCTCCTTACTTGAGCTTCATTCTTCTGTAGATATCAGATTGCCTCATACCTTTTGCTCACAAAACGGACAAGAAGAACACCTATTGCTCTTATTCGGTACAAGTCGATAATGGAGAGGACATTTTGTACGGGCTATTGAAGGGTGCAAGCGCTACTGACAACTGCTCTATGGGGTATTGCTGAGAAACAAATTTGCATCCTAAAATAAGTTTTTCGTTGTGTTTGTCTTTTTATTTTCACAAACACTTTATAACAAAATTCCTGTGATTCAATGACTTTCCCCTCGTATATCATTTTGTCCTTTTACCAGTTTCTATCTATAATTTCCCCTCACCCAAAGCCTTTCCCCGCGGCTATCAGATCCCAAAAGTAGGATAAGTGCTGTAAGAACAAAAACCTGTCATTGTGCATCATTCTTCTAGGAGATCTATATTTATTAAAAGTATGGGTGTCTTCAAACAGCTCTCGATGTCTGTCCTATAATCCAACGAAAAAAGAAAATATCTTGACCACTCTTGTTTCAAAGTTGTTGGGTAAAAAAAATCTTTCAAAATTTGTCTCTGAAAGTAAATTTAATATTTTTATTATATCCTGGACCTTTCTGAGACATCGACGACTCTTCTCTTTAAAATGACGTAGACATATTTAGTGCATTTAAAACAAACTATGTTTTATAACTTGTGGGAAATTCTATATTATCATCTCTTTAATTGAATGACTTTTCCCGTGGTTTTTGCTCAGATCTTGCGATCGGCACTTGCACTAAAAATACACGAACCATTTATAAGATTCAAACGATCATTGCCAAGTCACTATATCATTGATCAGATCCTGCATCGATAGGTAGCACTTTTATACTACACCAAATCATTTAGGATACATTAAAATCACATACAAAGTGTAATTTATTATAAGAGAGTAGGCTTTTCAAAACGACATAAAGGGACAATTCTGAGGACTTTTTAAAAAATTATTGGCTTTAGACAGAATAAGTGGTTGAGGGAAGAGGGGGGGGGGGGAACAAGAAAGAAAAAGAATAGGAAGAAAGAAAAGAACAGGAAGAAAGAAAATGTTTATCAGGATAAATATTAATTAATCATTGATAAAGATTACTTTGGACTAAGTGATGATTCAATAAGATTTTAAAAACTAAATTCGATGTATGTGTTTAAGGCAGCTTTCACTGTCGTCAGACATAATGTTCTGCTGTTCATTAATGTTCGACAATAATCTATAATATTGCCAGTCTTATAAAATGAGCACAATTATATAACAGTTTGATCTATGGAAGACTAACAGACTAACAAATAACAAATTAAACTTGTGGAACGACTAACAGACCTATATATAATAAACTAAACATGAAAAGACTAACAAACTAGCTATAACAAACCAAATACGTAGGGAGGTCAAAAAGTAATGCACACCAATTTTTTTCTCGGAAACTATTCGGGCAAAATGTGTGAAATTTTCACAGATTGTAGCTGAACATCCCCTTTACACTACCTATTTTTCAACATAATCTCCGTCCAAGCGTATTGCCTTACGCCAACGCGAAACTAGGTCATGAATGCCTCGTTTGTACCAAGTTTTGTCCTGCTCGCGTAGCCATTTTTTAACTGCACGGATCACATCCTCATCATTGTCAAAGTGTGTCCCACGCAGGAATTTTTTGAGTGGTCCAAACAGATGGAAATCTGAGGGAGCCAGATCAGGGCTGTAAGGAGGATGGGGCAGTACAGTCCAACCAAATTTGTTGATTGCTTCCCGTGTTACCAGACTTGTGTGAGGGCGTGCATTGTCATGTTGAAGCAACAAATCTGCAGATGGCTTATTAGGCCGAACTCTGTGGAACCGATTTTTGAGTTTTGTCAGTGTATTGATGTAAGCTATCGAATTGATTGTCTCACCTCTTGTCATTACATCAACAAGAATCACACCATCATGTCCCAGAAGACAGTGATCATCACCTTTCCGGCTGATGGAGATGTTTTGAATTTTTTTCTTTTTGGTGACTGCGGATGATGCCATTCCATTGACTGCATTTTTGTTTCAGGCTCATAATAATGTGCCCACGTTTCGTCACCGGTAACAATTTTTGACAAAAACATTTCTCATTCAACACCGAAACGCTCCAACAATTCAGAACAGAATGTTTTCCTTTCAACTCTGTGATCATTTGTTAGGCACCGAGGAACCCATCGAGCGCAAATCTTTGAATATCCGAGAGTTTTAAAAATTGCGATTGCACTTCCCTTGCTGACTGTAAGCTGCAATGCCAATTGCTGACTAGTGATACGCCTATCCTTACGAATAATGGCATCAGCCCGGTTTAACATGTCTGTGCTGGTAGCCGAGGCAACACGTCCAGAACGCGGTAAATCATGCAGCTCCACTCGTACACTTTCTGCAGCTTTAATTCTCTGAACCCAGCGACTAACTGTGCTCCTATCGACTGCAGAACATTTGTACACTGCACACAGTCGTTTATGAATGTTTGCCACAGTTTCTTTTTCCGCAACCAGAAATTCTATGACAATTCGCTGTTTGTAACGGACATTGTTGACAAGCTCCATTTTAACGGTTCATAGATTGCGTAATATTTATCAGAATGCTGTGAAATTTGGTGCACATAATTGGAACATGTCATATTCCAAGTTTGCAAAATTTCATATTCCTATCTTTATTATTAGCCGAGAAAAAAATTGGTGTGCATTACTTTTTGACCTCCCGTATTATATGGAAAGGCTAACAAACCTATCTATAATAAACTAAACATATGGAAAGGCTAACAAATCTATCTATAACAACTTAACCATACGGAAAGACTAACAAACCTATCTATAATAAACTAAACATATGGAAAGGCTAACAAATCTATCTATAACAACTTAACCATACGGAAAGACTAACAAACCTATCTATAATAAACTAAACATATGGAAAAATACTAGAAAAACCTAGCTATAAATAACTAAATATATGGAAAGACTAGCGTATCTACCTATAACAAAGTCAACATAAGTAAATGCTAACAGAACTGTATATTACAAACTAAACGTACCGCCTAACCATCCTCAATTAAGAAATCAGCCAGTTATTTTTCACCCATCAAAGAATATACACAAACGTAACCCACATCGCTACATGTGTAAACAATCAAGCATAGTTGGTACTATCATAAGAACTCTTCTTATTATTAACAGATTCTTCTGTTTTCTTTCCCAGCGCCTCTTCCTTACGCTTAGTCCACATCTATAGATGTCAAACACGTAGCGTCAAACTCCGACGCCTCCTAGCCTTTCAGACTGTGGGAATGATATTGCTGTAACTATCGCTCAAGCGATAAGGACCCGAAGAATAAAGGCAGATGGTAAAGAGAACCACAAATTCACGTGTTTTTTTTTTTCGTTCGCCAGCTTTACCTCTAACGAAGTCCCTAGAGACTAAGAACTGAATTTTGCGTGTTAATCCGTTTTTCCCTGGCAGCCGTGTGTACAGGAGTCCC
This sequence comes from Megaustenia siamemsis, assembly GCA_032433765.1. Classification (NCBI taxonomy): domain Eukaryota; kingdom Metazoa; phylum Mollusca; class Gastropoda; order Stylommatophora; family Ariophantidae; genus Megaustenia; species Megaustenia siamemsis. Next base: position 156,439,605 of record JAVIAB010000092.1, read on the forward strand.
TCGCCGCACAGGCATATAGCACCGTTTTCGGAGGTACTCATATTTTTCCCGTCGATGTGTAATTGACGTTTCAAGCCGGGTTTCGCTGCTGAGACCGAGGGTGGTTGTCGCAGGGAGAAATCATAAATAAACATTCCAACTGGTGCAGCCGGGATTTGAACCCACAACCTCTCTGTCGAGGCCGGCGTCTTGCCTCGAGACCAACCAGTCCCCCACAAAGTCGCGTCTTAACAATAACTACCATCGTTATTCCATTACTAGAGTCTGCCCGGGGAACATACAGGACCCGAAGAATAAAGGCAGATTTTTCGAGCAGTCGCCACGAAGAGCTCAGGTCTGAGTTTTTATTTCACACGCAATAGAAAAAAAAACGTTTCGTCCCTACAGGGATTCGAACCCGCGTTGTCTCTGTTTGGAGCACAGAGATACCGATTGGACCACCCTGTTTTAAAATATTTTTAGAAAGTATTTGTCTGACACAAAATATCGGGACTTTAGGTCAGTTGTTAAAGTACTGGCTTGGCGATGATGTGGAGGTGGGATTGTGCCTCCCACTTTCCAGATGACACAGCCGGGAAAAAATGTTTCAAAATCACTAAATTTGGGAAGGTAATAACAGCGAGGAGAAGTACTAGCTCATCTACAACCCACATTGTTGCCTTTATCCAGGATCCGTCAACCCATATTGTTGCCTTTATCATGGCTCTGTCAATCCACATTGTTGCCTTTATCCTGGCTCTGTCAATCCACATTGTTGCATTTATCCTGGCTCTGTCAATCCATAATGTTGCCTTTATCCAGGCTTCGTCAATCCATAATGTTGCCTTTATCCGGGCACTGTCAATCCACATTGTTGCCTTTATCCTGGCTCTATCAATCCATAATGTTGCCTTTATCCAGGCTCCGTCAATCCACATTGTTGCCTTTATCCAGGCTCCGTCAATCCATAATGTTGCCTTTATCCGGGCACTGTCAACCCATATTATTGCCTTTATCCAGACTACGTCTACCTATATTTTGCCTTTATCCGGGCTCTGTCAACCCAGAGTGTTGTTTTTATCTGGGCTCTGTCAACCCACATTGTTGCCTTTATCCTGGCTCTGTCAACCCACATTGTTGCCTTTATTCTGGCTCTGTCAATCCACGTTGTTGCCTTTATCCAGGCTCCGTCAATCCATAATGTTGCCTTTATGCGGGCACTGTCAACCCAAATTGTTGCCTTTATCCAGACTACGCCAACCCATATTGTTGCCTTCATCCTGGCTCTGTCAACCCAGAGTGTTGTTTTTAGCTGGGCTCTGTCAACCCACATTATTGCCTTTCTCCGAGCTCTGTCAATCTACACGCTTGTCCTGCGCGCTGTCAACCCACGCTATACCACCGGGTACATTATAATATTTACTTACTACGACATTTAGTTTGATTAACTGTAATGTAAATAAACAATACATCTGCAATACAAAAGCATATTTTGCGGAAACGTTTGTAACATTCTTATTGTCAAGACCCGCAATCAATGAACAAAATATATATTCCCTTCCCCAATATTGTCCTCCTTTCGTTTATTCGGTATTATTCGTTTATTGAATGTTTCTTTGTTCTAAATAGTACAACTGAGGTGTTCAGAACGCAATGAGATGAGCACTGTCAACCAGCAGTCAAAAGTGACAAAACAGACAAAACACCTTCTGTAATGTTATATGTAATTAATATTTTATTTGGCATGTCTTATTTTCGTATAGCATGAAACACAAAATGAACTGCAATTTACTTATGTTTATATAAATAAAAATTATTAATTTAATTATTGTCATCCTTTTATTCCCAAACTACATTGACCTCATTTTTATTCAGAATTACCCGCGTCTAATCCTTTCTGTGAAATAAGCAGCCATCATCTACATCAACTTGGGAGCTGCGATAGCTCAGCGGTTAGTGAACTGGACTACAAAGGACAAGAGGTAGGGTTCGATCCCAACCGATGGCTTCCGAGTTCATCCAGCCTTTAATGGGTATCTGATTTTTTTCAGGTAAAGTGAAGCAGCATGGGCGTAATACCGACAACATTACCCCAAAAATCATGTGCCGAGGGTCTGTAAAATTGATGGTCACTAACACTATATTCCCCATACGCCACTTGGCGTGACGGGGGTACTTTACTTTTTGTTTACATCTACATCAACTGGTAGAGTAAATGTATATGTTGAAATATTGCAATCACTTAAGTTCATTTCCTCTTTTTAGTTCACATTAGATTTTAATATTGCAATTGTGGTTTTGTGTGATATGCGTTGTCTTATTCATTTCAGTTTGATTGAGCTGAAGCCTCAATGGTTTCCTTAGTGTGTGGCTAGCGCACTTTACATCGGGGAGTGGGAGCGTCCTGATGATTGCGTCTGAGCACGCTGGTGTTGTCCGTTGCACAATAAAGATAATATTTCGACTAAACTAAGCATTTCAGTTTAACAGAGTTAACTAAATCTCCTTACTGTTTTATCTCATCAATAGAACCATTGGTAAAATTCTGTAGCAATAAACTGTGTGATGTAAAATAATGTAGTTGTTGCGATTGCCGACTTCAAATAAAATTTAAAAAACACAACTTTATACGGCAGGGCCCAATTATAAAGTCACACTCTTACTTCAACTAAGTTTTCAGCTTCTTTGACACCTTGGATTCACAAGACTCGGAAAAATCAACAATTGACAACAGAAATACAAAGAACAAAAGACAGACCAAAGCACGATCGAACTCCACGACACAGCACTTTACCACGAGAGATATGCGTTATGTTTCACTGCCACCTAAACAACCTACAAAAAACTTGCTATCACTTTCAATGTCTTTTGTTCTTTCTATTTTCTGTTGCTGATTGTTTGTGGATTTTTCCGAGTATTCTTAACATACCTTCTCCCTGAAACTAGTCATTGATCTGTCCCTTCTGATGTTTTCGTCCATAATATTCATTTATTATTTTTCTTAATACGCGTGATTACCTTGTTTATATAACTTTCAAAAAATGTTATTCCTTTATTCTTTTAAATAGTTATTAGTTTTTATATTTATTATATTTTTTACTTCTATGATTTTTGTCCGAGAATCTCAGTTTCCCTTGTTTTCTTTCCAAAATATTGTGACCTGTACTTGTGCTTCTTCAAAACCTGCCTAAACTAGAATAGAATTCTGAAACCTCTCGAGCGCCTTTGCGGGTTCAGTTAGTCCAGATCTATTTGCCGTGTCATCTTAAGGCCGGTTAGTTAGTAGCAAAATATGTCTACCTGGTCGAGAATTTTGTAGCAAGAGGGAAAATAGGAAATTGACATATGTTAGGGTTGATATGAGGTGACGTGGACTCAAGTGATCTGTAACTAGCACAAATAGAGAAGGTTGAAGTGTTACGCTAAATTGCTCGCTAAATTCACCACTGATTTGTATTGTAGCACTAACTCTTTGTGTCACTATATCGTTGTTTTGAGCTTTCTCTGTGTATCGTTGTATTGATATTTTACTTTTCTGTTATTGTTTTATAAACACGTTGTGTTTTTGCTGTAGCGTATTATTGTTGTTCATGTTATTTTTGGATCATATTTTTTATTTGCCCATATTATGAATGTGTTTTTTTTACATGCAATCAAGAACAGGATAGGAATGAAAATGGACAATATAGCATATTGTTGTGTTATGTTAGTATGTGATTTATTATGCTACATAAGTGTTGGTTTATACTTTCTAATTTCTTGTTTCATTTTGTTGCTGAATTATAATATTAGTATGTTACTGTTGCAACAAGATGTAACATTATTGTTCCGTTAATGTTGAGTCGTGATAGTGTTTATTGCATAAATGTTACATAATATTATTACTTACAATAGCACTATTGTATTATATATTATTTTTCCTAAGTGATGTACTAGTTATATCGTACTATTGGTATTTCACATTACCGTAGCATTGTGCTATTATTCTAACAAGGTCTTCTTGTATTTTGCTTATTTTGTGTTGTTTTAAGATTTGATCATGTTGTTTGTTTAAGATAGCAATAAGTTAAGTCTCAATGTTACACAATATACCGCCACAATGACGACAGAAAGGAAAAATAGAATATGCTCACACGACGTATGTGTTCAAGGCACTTGTTAATGTATTTGTATGTGTGTGTTTATGTATTTATAAAACAAATGAATTTATGAATAGAATGAAATGGAAGGGTTCTGGTAGAGAAGAGAAAACGAAGCAAGTTTAAACGCTTTTATCATCATCATCATCATGTGCCATACCGGTTGACGTAGGTGATCATGTCTTTCTACAATTCTCTATCACAGTACATCGTATCAATTCTGTTGTTGACTGTTTTTCATGCCATGACACCAATTTAGTATTTTCTTTATTTGTCGTCCGCTATCTCTCTTTCCTATATTTTGCAAGGTGTAACCAAGTATTCCAACTTTCCTCTTCTCATGGTGTGCCCGAAACATGTTAATTTTGTTTTTTTTTTCGTTTTCTTAGTAGCTCCCTTTTTGTGTTGGCCTCCTTGAGAACTCCCCCGTTTGTCTTTTTATCTGTCCAGTGAACTCGCAACGTTTTTCTGAGAAATTCCATCTCTGTGGCCTCTAATCGTCTTTTCATTTGCTTGTCTACCGTCCAATACTTGCAACAACTTACAATGTTCAATACTTTACCAAAATGATACCAAAAAAATTTCTCATGGCAGCAATCCATGCGGGTAAATAATAACCGAACTTTTATCTTATTTCTGTAACAGTGGCTGGCATAAGGGAGCCATGACAAAGGACAGTTACTGCGTGTTCTGATTGTATGTCGCAGCTTTCGTGTCACAGACTAAGGATAGACAGACACGATGAATTATAGATGGGAGGGTTGATGAGGGCGGAACGATGTAGCTTTCGAGAGAATATAAAGACAGCGAGAGCAAGAGAAGGATATACAAATACACAGAAAAATATACAAAACTTAAATGTACAGAATAGGACGCGTTTTGGTAGGATGTTGTGATATGAGTGCATCGGATATAAGGAATTTTCGACTACATTGAAACTGATTTCATAGCCAGAACAGAACGTACAGATAAATAGATAGACAAAGAAAGTATGAGAGACATGTATTATGATATAGCATGAGGCAGAAAACGAGACAGGCAGAATGGCGGACGGGCGGACGGACGGACGGATGATAGAGGGACAAGAGACAAATAATAATAAATGAATATTATTATAGAGGGAAACTAGCGAGGCTATAATCAGCGAATCAATTCAGAGGAAAAAAGTATGTTTACAACACTCGGAAGAAATGACAAATAATCAACAACAGAATAAAAACAAAGAACAATATATGAAGCAAAGCAGTATCGATGAGTGGCAGTGTTCCCTAGCGTTTGGCTTTTCGTGGCAAGGCGCTGTGCCACTGAGTACGGGTTCGATCCTGCTTTGGTCCATATATTGTTCTTTGTTTTTTTTTTTGTTTTTTGTTGTTGATTATTTGTAATTTGTTTCCGAGTGCTGTAAACATACCTCATCCTCTGAATTGATTCGCTGATAGAGGGACGGACGGGTGGATATTGGTAGATAAAACTATGATTACACACAGATTAATAAATAATGAAGGTGAGATAGACAAAATAATTGAAATGGGCAGAATAAATGATAGAGAGAAAGAGAGGCTGGGGAGATACAGAGGTAGAGTGAATATAGTTATGGAATAGATGAGAGAAAGAATAAATTACAGAGGATAAAAATAAATAGTGTGCAAAAAAATAAAGAAGTGTATATACGCACTGACATTACTGTTTATAAATAAGTTGTTGAAATGTGGGAGTGGGAGGCCGGTGTTATCACAATCAGATCGTTACGTTGTATATAAAGAGTTAAAAGTTTACAGTCTCTGCATCTTGATATTGTTTGAAGGCCTGCACTTTACTTTAACCAACTATCATCTTCAAAGACATTAAGCTCAGAACGTGACATTTATTACCAGTCCCTTGGAAGACCACGTGCGAAGACCAGGTTAGAGATGTTTAGAGAAGATGACAAGAAATAAGGGACTGCTAGCACGGCAGTTCCGACGTATCAGTCTACTATCTGTGTTCGTTATTCTGTCTGATCAGAATTCAGATGTGACAAAATGGTAGACAGATGCAAAGAAACGCGTGGCTGAAAAGGATTACAGTAAAGAAGAACAGATTTAAAAACATAACAGGAAGTCTATCTATCTATCTTTCGTTCGCCTGAAGTATTGTCTATATCTGCAATGTCGTTTCCTGTATAAATGTTACTGTCTTTTGTAATTCTTGCAGTGACCCATATAGTTTTGTCTGTAGTGTTGTATCTATGGGCCAATGGATTTTCCTCAGTTTACTATATTCAGTGCAGTCTTGAAGTATGTGTTCAGCAGTCTGGGGCGCCTGTCCACATGTACAAGTAGTTGAGGTGCCGATCTTGAATTGTGTATACATGTGACTATGGAGTCGATTGTGTCCTGTTCTGAGGCGTATAATGATAACTTGTTCATATCTATTCATATTATGAAAGGCATCCTGATTTGGGGCTTGTGGTCCTCTGATTGATTTGATTATCTGTTTCTTATGATGGTATGTAACCGGTGTATCTAGTTGTGTGCCTGTTGAACCTTCCTTTGCCAACTGATCTGCTTTCTCATTTCCTGGTATTCCACAGTGAGATGGGATCCCCTGCAGAGCAACCCTGTGGTGCTTGCAGAGTTCAGTCAATAAGGTCTGCAGATGTGGTCATTTTCTGGATTGTAGTGCCTGGAGTACTGATCTTGCATCTGTCAAAAACACTACAGGCTGCGGGCTAAGATTACTGTTCAGCAGTTTTTCAATTGCTAACTTTATTGCTTGTATTTCTGCATCATTATTATGACAATATTTCCCTGTTGCTATTTTATTCATATCCCTAGTGTTATTTGGGTACTCTATATATGCACCTGCTCCCCCATTCTTTACTGCATTCTGTGCTGATCTATCTGTGTACACACGAATCCATGCGATAACCGGAAGTAAGACTTTGTGATTCAAACTCCCCAACCCGCGCTCTTCTTCTGTTACGATAAAGCGACAACTATTGATCTTCACCGCCCGCCTTTAACTCTTTCAGCACGAACGGTTGTTATCAATTTAGCAGTAGAGATTTCAGAAACAAAATATTTCACTGTTTTAAGTATCAGTTTACATGTTTATATTTATTTAACACTTAACATATTATATATGAATTTTTAGATAACTAAACGAGGAATTATATTTCACCAATACCAAGATGATACAAGCAAGACCTATAAAAAGAATATGGGTTATGACAGTTTACATTAATCAAATTCAAAGTGACGCACTGTGCGGCCAAACGTACATGACCGAAATCAGCATGGCTTGTGGAAAGTCGAAACGGAAAGAGTTAAAAGGACTTTACGTGGACGTAAATGTGTTGTGTCGTTAGTTTACGATAAGCCTAACGATATTTGAGCATTCAAAACCGTCTTGATAAAGTCATCTAACTGAAAACTACATTTAAAATTTAAAAAAACATAACATGAAGTTTCATAAATAAAACCTGGTCTAACAGTTATGGTTACATTTCAGAGTCCACATTCTCCCCCGTCAATAAGGGGAACAAATGAACCCTACCAGTAATTAAAACATGTCTTCACTTACCGGTAATTGAAAAAAAAAAGTCTAATCCGTTCGGCCACACCCTTCTCTTTTATAATGGTATTGAATATTCTTCTTCTACCTTTCACTCCCCTGTGGAGCAAGGGTCTTCAACAAACGCTCACTAAACCATCATGCTTGATGCCATTCTAAGATCGCGTCTCTTCAATATTGTTCATATCTGCTTCCTTCCACCTGTCTTCTTGAAATAGAATTTGGTCTTCCCTATTGTGGCCCTCAGGGGGATTCCAAGAAAACAGTATTTCGTGTAAAATTCTCATTTGGCTTCCGCAGTTTGTATTATCCAGCGCCATCATCTGTATACTCTCTTAGTCTAATAGTATTTCTGCGGCACTTTCCCATAGTTCTATGTTTGTGATTCTGTCATGTCTCAAAAACAATATTTTATTCTGCTTATTAACCATCCCTTATGATATATTCTTTGTTTGGGAGATGAGTTAGTAATTCGGATGATTCCACTGGCACGGGTTTGAGCAATTATGGATTTTAATTCGTTTGCAGTGATACCGGGGCCTTCCATAACCATAACCATAACCCTTAATGAAATTGTGTATCTTCATTTTTGTTGTTTTTATTGCTCTCCATTTTTCACGGGCAGAACTTATTTTTAAAAAGGGACTTATTTAACACTGAATTTAAGATTTTAAAAATATTTTGTGTTAACCTAATTTCTTCTCATATCCGTGTTTCCTAGTGCAAACCGCTCTTTTTGCTTTTTGTATCCTTATTTTGGTACTATCCTCCGTTCTCCTCTTCTGTCGATATTACTGCTGAGGAATATATATACGTTTCTACAACCTTATGATGTATTACTCTCAGTTGTACTTAGTTTTGTTAACTACATTAATTGTAATTATTTTAGTCTACTGTTCGTTTTCGCCAAAAAAATCATGTGCCGAAGGTCTGTAAAATGTATGGTCACTAACACCATATTGCCCTGTACGCCACTTGGCGTTACAGGGTTTTTTTTTTTTTTTACTGTTCGTTTTCAGTCCTAGGAGTTGTGACCTCTGTATTAACATTGCTCCTGGGTCCACACACAAAAATAATGTGAAGTAATAAAAGCATAAGTCAAGATGGGAACACAATAGAACACTGTATACAACTGGAATGTTACTGTAAACATCTTCTTGACTACATCGCTGGTGAAGAGAAGGATAGAAACGAGAATTTAATTTAAACCATAATACATATGTTAAAAAAAAACATAAATGTCTGCCTTATTCTGCATCTCAACATGATGGACCATGGTATCGTTAATTTCCTTGGACTTCTATCCACCCAATTATGCCCAGCTTGTTTAACCTGAGGCGGGCATACATTATCGCTTCTTGTGGTTGGAAAGATTATAGATCGTTTCAAAATATTCGCAAGAAATCCAAAAAACTATCACAAGAATTGCAATGCAGTGAATTTGGCATGGAAGGCTGGAATAGACTGGCTAAAGACAACCTAACAAAGAAGGCAGAGATTGGGCAGGCTTGAGACAAGCTGTAATTGATCCCCACGGACAAAAGTGAATGGACTTTATTGTTGCCCTATACAACTGGATACGACGTTCGATCCCCGGCCAAAGACAAAGACAAGACAAGTAACCCATTAGTTGACACACACACAAACAAAGATGTGAGATGTGACTAACACAGACATGCACACACAAAGATATGAGATGTGACTAATACAGACATGCACACAGCGATACGAGGCATGACTAACACTGACACACATCAAGATATATGACACATGACTAACATAAACATGCACATAAAGATATGAGATATAACTGACATTGACATGCACGGTCTGTGTTAGTCACATCTCACATCTTTGTGTGTCCGTGTCTGTGTTAGTCACATCTCATATCTTTGTGTGTGCATGTCTGTGTTAGTCACCTCTAGTGACTCGGGCAGATGGTGCTCGTAAACCTGGGAGGGCCTACCATCTAAGGGCAGAATCCCCCTACAGAAAAGACAGTCTGCTGCCTTGCAGGAAGATTGGGGACAATCAAAGGCTAGGGAAAGCAAACCCGAATAAAATGCTGGCTGAAATCGGATGCACTGGGCCACTGGCGCAGAACACAGTGCAACGTATTAACGGGTGTTCAGTCAGAGTGGATCTGACAGACTCTAATTGTGATGTTCTGTCTGTGGGGGCGATCAACACACTTAGCCTGACAGCTGACTTCATATGAGAGTCTGGAATCCTTACTCTGATTGAGTCCTGAACGCAGAGATAGAGAGAGAAATCCTTCGAAATTGCGCGTCACCGTTTGAAAATATTGTAACTGCTTGACATAATAAATATCCCAAAAATACAAGTCTGGGTGAGGAAAAGGCATGAACAGAAATATAAAAATCGTGTAGAACTGCTGAGTAGATACATGGAAGCAAATTATTAGACATTACATATTTGGACAGATCAACATTTCATTTTTTTGTTCATTTGTATTTTATTTATTTGTTTGAAGGGGGAAAAGGGTGGGTGGGGGAAGGAGGGTGGATGTATAAAGTGTCTCACTTGAAAAAAATAAAAAACCAGCTTTTGAATCTAAAAGTTTGGTTCTTCAAATTCTGTTTTCTATATACTATATAGACTGTTCTATATAGACTGTTTTATATAGACTGTTCTATATAGACTGTTCTATATAGACTGTTCTATATAGACTGTTCTATATAGACTTCTATATAGACTGTTCTATATAGACTGTGGATTATTTGATCTAAGTTTTATGATAATTGAAACCCTCTCCCCACCTCTTACTCGTTGTACTGACATAATATGTCCGTGCATTCAACAATCACTATTGTTCAATTGCGAAGTAAAAACAACAGGCATTAGGAAAAAAACAATGGTAGCGGCAACAAAAACGTTACCTGGTTTAACAGTCTGAAGTTCACAGTCCACACAATAAGATTTTCCGCGCGTATTGTTGGCTCGGCTCTTGGAAACAGACGTTACTGTGGTTGTTTGTCTGACCCGCTCTCCTTGCTCAGAAGTGGGACAAGCCCATTCAGAGATCGGTGGAGTAATTTATACCAGGGATTGGGTGGAGCCCGATGGGAAGGGGTGCTTAACAAGGACATTAACAAGCCCTATCCTCGGGCTCCTGACACGAGCGGAAGCATAGAGCGCAGTTGGTGATGGAGAGAGCTGTAATAAGGATTACCGGTCTTGTACAATAACATGCATTTAAAGCCGACAACGTTGAAATGTGCTTGTCTGCTGAGATACTAACACATCTTCTCTTTTCACTTTACACACACAAACACATGCATACGCGCGAGCTTACAGTTGCATCATCTCTCTCTTTCTCTCTCTTGTGTCATCTCCGCATCGAGGTTTTCAGCCATTCATCATCATCAAGTACCGGGCCTGCTGGCGTAGGTGATCATGTCTCTCCACAACTTTAGATATCGACAGTTATTTATCATTTCTGTTGTTGACCTTCTGCCAAGCCAGTCTCTTAAGCTGTCGGGTATCTTTTCTCTCTTTGCTTCCCTCTATCTCTTCGTCCCTCAATTCTCCAATTGTTACAATATACTCCAGCTGTTCTCTTCTCATTACATGGCCAGAAAATGATGATTGTTTCTTCCTAATATTGGAAATTAGCTCTCTTTTTGCTTTGGCCTCTTTCAGAACGTTTTCATTACTCTTCTTAGCTGTCCATGGTACGCTCAACATTCTTCTGTAAAACCACATTTCTATAGCCTCCAGTGATTTTCTTGTCTGTTGTCTTATTGTCCAAGATTCATATCCATATGTTAAAACTGGTTCTACATAACATTTAAGAACTCTTTTTCTTGTTTCTATTGTCAAAAATGGATTGCATAGTATCTTCCTCAATTTTGGAAAGCTGCTTTTGCCTGAGCCATTCTGTACCTCACCTCTGTTGTACACCCACCATCTCAGGTTTCTGCCATTGGAAGATAAAAACATCAAAATATGTGTTGCGCGGATATAGAACGAAACGTTTCACCATAAATCTTCATCATCAAACGGGACAAAACAAAACAAAAGCAAAAACAAAAGCAAAAAGAAAAAAAACAATTATTTACAAGCATGATTCTTTTTTTTTTTTTTTTTTTTTTTTTTTTGTTTTGTCCCGTTTGCTGACGAAGACTTAAAATCGAAACGTTATGTTCTGTTCTGTTGTACACCCGTAAAGTTGTACGTTATATTTGTATAAAATTATTGTCACTCAGCTTTACCAGTCTAACGTGTTTATATGATTAGACACTATATTGTCAATATATAGGAAATAGGCAAATAACTGCAGTGTTGCGGTAAAGCTGGTGGTTGGCAAAGTAGTGGGGTGTAACTTACACTACTACAACATATGGAGACAGCTTTACAAAAAAAAAGGGACACAACAAAATACTGACGTTTCGGCCCACATGCGGCCTTCCTGAGAAAACGAGAACAACTCAAACGAACATAGAGCTAAAGTAAACTCTACTACATCTTTAATGAAAGGGACAGGTAAAACAAGGAGAAATAAACAGAGGGATAAAAGATGAAATGATGGAACGAGAGAGAGAGAGAGAGAGAAAGATGTGCTACACGTCGAAGGATCAAATGGATAAAATTGTAAATATAAGCTTGTTCCTGTTGACTACTGTTGTTCGCCATTTCACACTGTCTCTTGCTTTGGTGGTGTACGCTGTTCTTAAGGCTCTTCTGTCCATCTCTTAATTATGTGGTCTACTTAATCTTTGTTTTGTCTCTACTTCACTCACTGTGTATTTTTCCCTCCAATATGAATTTCAGCTGGTTATTGTCTCTTTATGTGTAACAACAAATCTTATTTGTCTTGTTCGAATTGGGTTAAATATTTCTTTTTTGTTATTTTCTGATGATTCAAAACTTCATTAATTGTTTTCTTCTGCGTCTACCAAGTTCTTCTTTTTATTATTTTATTTTTTTATTTTTATTTTATTAATTCAATCCACATTTCAATGAATCATTTTTATTCTCAGTTTTTTTTTAAATCAAATGTCCACGTTTTTGCGCCATACATGAATTGTGATTAGTTAATGTACTTGCTATTTTCAAGCTGAGCTCTGGTGCTGTTTACTTTGATGTGAATGAAACTAAAAAGTTTGTTGCTTCCCTACTCTTTTGATCATTTCTGACTCGAATGTTCCATGGGGACAAGATGCGGTCCTTGTTGAACTCCTCGCTTTACATTAATAATTGCAGAGCTTTATTTGTGAAATCATATCCCTGCCGTCTGTTCCTAGTTTAAGTTACATATCAGCCTTCTGTCTGCATCTTTCAGGCATTGCAACTGTTGCTTTTGTTGTGCTCTGTCAAAAGTGCAGGTGTAAGTCTAAAAAGCATAAATTGGTTTGTTTACTTTTCATATGCTTTTAAAAATTAATATTCTCACGCATAAAATAGCTCTTCTTGACAGCTATTTTTCTTAAACCCAAATTGTTGTTCTTCTGGTACTATATTGATTTTATTCTGGATTGTTCTCTGAATAATTTTAGTCAAAGTATCTATTATGGAACTCATCAAACTTGTTGTTTTAAAATCGTTACAATCCATATAGCAGATATTTTTGGATACAGTAATAAATACTGTTAAATTTAGATCATCTGGTATGTGTTCTGTGTTTTATATGCTATTACACATGTGCATGATCAATTCAATGTTAACATTTTCTAGTGTTTTTATCATTTCTAATTTCTGTAAGTTGTCGACGTCAGAGCCTGCAGCTTTTCCCAGTTTCATTCGTTTATAGCCTCCTCCACTTCAAATTTTAAGATTATATAACCTGCCAAATTTTCTATGGTTGAATTCTTTTCTATTTTTGTCTATTTTTGTTGGCATTTCTTCTATTTTTTTGTTTGCAATGCATTTTCTGTGACGTTTGAGTATTTTCATCTTAGATCTCATTTCTTTTTCATGTCTTCTGTTTTCAGACAGGCATCTTTGATTGAATCAGTCTAATTTTGCTTCTCTGCACATTCTGCTTATTTCATTTTCTGTTCTTGTATATTGGCGTATGTTTTTCTTTACATATCTTCTTCTCTCCATATTTTTCAATATGATTTCAGTCATTTTGTTTTGCTATTTTTCGTTTTCCGTTGGGCTGCTTGTATACCTTTTTCTACGCATTGCCATTTTGTTGTATTTTTTTGCCCGGAACTTCTTTTCTGCTTTACTCAATCCTTTCTTCCATTCTTCGCGTGAATTTTATTTTACTTGCACTATATAAGTATTGTTGTGGCGATTCATGATTGTACAAAGAAATTACGACGGTGGTTTTCTGTTGCCTTCCGTAGGTGTGTTTACGGTTGGCTCAGCTAGCCTTTGACTAAAAAGTCTCACCCACAAGGCAGTGGTGTTGTTTTATTCCGGGGTACCCTCCCTTAGCCTTTTACTCTCCCGAGCTTACCTGCAAGGCAGCAGGGCAGCCACAGGTTGTACTGTTTACTGCATACAGTAGCAGGTAAAATTACCTGACCTGACATTAAGAGAACAACTGGAATATATTGTAACAACTGGAAAAATTGAGGGACGAAGAGATAGAGGGAAGCAAAGAGAAAAAATAACAGACAGCTTAAGAGAATGGCTTGGCAGAAGGTCAACAACAGAAATGATAAATAGCTGCCGAGATCGAAAATTGTGGAGAGACATGATCACCTACGCCAGTAGGCACGGTACTTGATCATGATGATGATAATGATATAAGTATATTTAATGTACAGTTAACTTGAAGCTTTTATATCGCATGGTATTGTTGGTGAATTAGTCTTCTCTTCGCTCCTCTTTAATTCAATTCTTCGACGCAATATCATAAACTAAAAATTAAACGTAAGTACACATTCCCTGAGAGAAAAAAAAAAGTGGGGGGGGGGGGGAAGAGACTAGTCAAAGAGCTGTTTTAATTAATAAAGAAAAAAAAAAAGAAAGTGTTTTCTCAGTAGTAAATCTTGTTTATGACGCATTAGATTTGGCAGATTTGGCTATTTATAACCCATCCGAGTTGGCCATATCGCGTTAACACAGTTCTTTTCTGTTTACTTTTGTTTATCTGAGGTTAATTTATATATTAGTCTTATTTATATGAGGTCATTATACGATAAGTTCACAATTACTGCTATTCGCATTCATCGGATTTTAAGCTCACTGTTAGTTGACAATATCAACTTATTTACTATAGCTCGTTTCAAATCACTTGCCCAACTTCAAAACGCTATTGCTCAGTAACCGTTTGTTAAAAACTGTTGAAATTTTCCAAATGTTATTAGAATGCAAAAGACCCTTTAAATGTATATTTAACAAATATCTTGCAGCTGCAGTTTCTTAAAGCGGCGAATTTCTTTGATGTTTGTCAAAATTGTAATTTGTGAAACCCTAAATAATAGAAATTACCGTAGTTGCTGGTCTATGATTAATTTTCACTAGGTAAAGGCGTGGCCGTAATGGGGAAATACCAGGAGAATTATTGTCTTCTCAGTTCGAGGACGGACGATAATATCAAGGTATACCTGTATGTCCAATTTTCATAGTTGTGTGGTCCTGAAAAGGACCGTTTGTTGAACTAATTTAAGGTAATATAGGGGCCAACATTGTGGGGGCTATATACTTTCATTCTGAATCAGACGAGTCTAAAAGATTAATAACTGTTTGGGGTTGAACATTCCACAAACCATCATTTTTCCAATATTCCTCTTCCTGTTTTAAGACGTGGTCTTCACATTTAGCCCAATAATCTTTGTCTATATTTAATAAAGCGAGATTAGCAAGAGTCTTTACATCGCATATTTTGAATGTTGTATTTTCATCTGCCACTTGTCCTTTTAATTTTGCCCACATTAGTTCTATTGGATTTAAATGAGCATGGTAAGGTGGCAGCCTCAAACTTATATGACCGTGCTCTTGGATAATCTTATCTATTTGAAAAATCTTTGTCCTTTGTTTTTGCTTACTAGAGATAGTAATTCAGGTTTTAAGTACATGTTATTAAATTGTATGTGCTCCTTTGTGAGCCATATCTTAATAGCATCTTTTGTACTGGATGACGTCGGGACTTTATCTTCAAGTGCAACAATGTTGTGGTACGCTGCATTGTCCATTATTAGGCAAGATGGTCGATCTAGTGATGGGAGACAGAATTTTCAATCCAATGTCTAAATATGTGACCATTCATCTCAGAGTGATAATTCCGATTGTCTATGGATTTTGAAAGAAAAATGAGCTCTGCATTCTGTATTAGTCCATGTTGTCGACTACCTGCATGAGCAATTATCAAGCGCTGTCCTTTGCTGCTAGGTATTAATCTCTTAATCTTTCCATCTGATGACTGCCATTCCCTTTGGTTAGTGTGGTGTGCATTGATCCATGTTTCATCCAAGTACACAATATCATAACCTTGCTTGCGCATCTCTTTTACTTCACGTAAGTACTTGCTTCTCATGACTACTATATGTGGCTTCTCACAGATGATGTTTCGTCCATTGGAATACTTCTGAATGTAAAGCCTGCAGCTCTCACATTCCTCCATAATGTAGACTTTGATATTTCAATACTGTTGTTCTTTTTCAGCGAAATTTTTAATTTTCTTATTGTAACAGTTTCATTCATACCCAACATTTTGCGAATTTCACTTCTAATAAGTTCACTGTCGAAATAATCCAACATTTTTGCTCTTCCTTGTGATTTTGTATATTTTGAACATTGACGGTCAAGTGCTTGAATCCAGCGATTAAATGACCGTTTAGATAAATCCAAAATGTGTCTTGTCCTATTCTCAGGGTTTTCTAAAGAATGAAATAATCTTCCTCGTTTAGCCTCTTTGCAAAAATAGTCATACATTTTCATTTTTATTGCGAATTTTTGTAAACTGCAGAATTTCATTTTAAGACTCATGATAAATGTTATCGTTCCACGTCTACACCTATGACTGAACGAAAATAGAACACACAATTTCTCAAGTGTCTAATTGTCTCAAAAAAACCACGGCGAAAGCGTGAAAACACGTCAATTTTACCGTGTATGGATTTTTACTCGCTATTTTTAACTTAAAATACTGTAAACATTAAGTTTTGACTACATCAATGGGTCGTTATAAATTTATATAAATCAAATAAGCAACAATAATAACCAAATGTTTTTTTTTAATGAAATTAATTCCCTGTTGGGTTCTAATCATTATTACTTTACATGCAAATTTTGAACAACTTACAACAAGCGGTTAAAAAGCTATCGATTTTAAAAGTTGGGCACGAGTTATGAAACAAGCTATAGTTATTAACCATCTGTTGGATGATATCACTCTGTTAATGCTCAGATGTTCAAACGTCATTACGTGTTAATAGAATTGTGACATGTCCAGTTTATAGTGTTTGCTTGCGTTCGCCCGATGACTAAATTATTCTAGAGTATTCGTAGACTGTAGAATTCCTCTTCGTCATCCGTCCTTAAAAGGACGTTAAGTGGGCGTGTCTGCGTTGTGTTGTGGTTTGCAGTATAACTGTTATATTTGCGCCTTTTGGCCCAATACATTCGACTTCAGCACGACATCTTTGAGTACCGTGTTGTCTTCCCTCTTCGATCCCTGCTCGCTTGGCCAGACTAGACAGGTTAGTCTGTTACTAGAGGCACCACGGAGAGGTGGAGCAGGGTCTGGATGGTTTTGGTTCACCGATCCTGGCGCAAACCATCAGCTGTGGGTCGCTGACAACTTCCAGCTCTGGTGCTGGGAGGCGCGTCTTCGCCTCCCAGTTTATAGTGATGAAAACATCTGTGACATGACCTCTTTGTAGTGATGAAAACATCTGTGACATGACCTCTTTGTAGTGATGAAAACATCTGTGACATGACCTCTTTGTAGTGATGAAAACATTATCTGTGACATGCCAAGTTTATAGTGGTGAAAAAATCAGTGACACGCCCAGTTTGTAATGATACAAACAAAATATATGACATGCCCAGTTTGTAATGATAAAAACTGTACACTTTGCAAAACTTCAAAATACCGTCAAAGTACTAAACCATATCATGTGGTGCTCAGGAGGTCAGATATTGTCACTGTAGATATATTCCTCAACTCTCCTAGCTAGGCAACTATTTACACATTTACTTGGTTCACTGAAACCAATCCATTAATTCTAAACTAACATATAATTATTTTATTTTTAAACTATATAAATGTATAAACATTTAAAGTAAATTATATTATAAGTTGCGAGCCGCGATAGCTCAGTGATTAGTGAACTGGACTACAAAGGACAAGAGGTAGGGTTCGATCCTAACCGACGGCTTCCGGTTCACCCAGCTTTTAATGGGTACCGAATTTTTTTCTGGGAAAGTAAAGCGGCACGGGCGTAAAACCGACCACATTACCCCAAAAATCGTGTGCCGAAGGTCTGTAAAATTTATGGTCACTAACACCATATTCCCTATACGCCACTTGGCGTGACGGGGAAACATTACTTTTTTTACTTTATATTATAAGTTGAACTTTCTTTTTTTTTTTTTTTATTACCCCTTGTATAAGACATATTCATTTGACATATGCGAAAAGGAAGAAGGCGCTTAAAAAGAAACATACCAAAATAAAGGGAATTTATTACATTGATGTCCAGGCTAACAGAGAAGACAGATCTAGTACATGAGAAGGTGGTTGTGAAAACAAACACAAGGTGATGTATTTAAATGTTCGATAAGCAGGCGGTCCATGTCTAATTGATTGTTAACGCTAATAAATCATGATGATTATTATTAAATAACAGAAAAGAACAAGAAAGAAATAAGCAAGACGCATGGGGGAATATGGTGTTAATGCTTTTGGACACACGTTTGGGCAAATCAACTGCTCTACTCAGTTCACTAACTACTACTCTACTTAGTTCAATAACTACTACTCTACTCAGTTCACTAACTACTACTCTACTCAGTTCACTAACTACTGCTCTACTCAGTTCATTAACTACTGCTCTACTCAGTTCACTACCTACTACTCTACTCAGTTCACTAACTACTACTCTACTCAGTTCACTAACTACTACTCTACTCAGTTCACTAACTACTGCTCTACTTAGTTCACTAACTACTACTCTACTCAGTTCACTAACTACTGCTCTACTCAGTTCACTAACTACTACTCTACTCAGTTCACTAACTACTGCTCTACTCAGTTCACTAACTACTACTCTACTCAGTTCACTAACTACTGATCTACTCAGTTCATTAACTACTACTCTACTCAGTTCACTAACTACTACTCTACTCAGTTCACTAACTACTACTCTACTCAGTTCACTAACTACTGCTCTACTCATTTCACTAACTACTGCTCTACTCAGTTCACCAACTACTGCTCTACTCAGTTCACTAACTACTGCTCTACTCAGTTCACTAACTACTGCTCTACTTAGTTCACTAACTACTGCTCTACTCCATTCACCAACTACTGCTCTACCCAGTTCACTAACTACTGCTCTACTCAGTTCACCAACTACTGCTCTACCCAGTTCACCAACTACTGCTCTACTCAGTTCACTAACTACTGCTCTACTCAGTTCACTAACTACTGCTCTACTCAGTTCACCAACTACTGCTCTACCCAGTTCACCAACTACTGCTCTACCCAGTTCACCAACTACTGCTCTACTTAGTTCACTAACTACTGCTCTACTTAGTTCACTAACTACTGCTCTACTTAGTTTCACTAACTACTGCTCTACTTAGTTCACCAACTACTGATCTACTTAGTTCACCAACTACTGCTCTACTTAGTTCACCAACTACTACTCTACTCAGTTCACTAACTACTACTCTACTCAGTTCACCAACTACTGCTCTACTTAGTTCACTAACTACTACTCTGCTCAGTTCACCAACTACTGCTCTACTCTGTTCACTAACTACTACTCTACTTAGTTCACTAACTACTGCTCTACTCAGTTCACCAACTACTGCTCTACTTAGTTCACCAACTACTGCTCTACTCAGTTCACTAACTACTACTCTACTTAGTTCACCAACTACTGCTCTACTTAGTTCACTAAATACTAGTCTACTTAGTTCACCAACTACTGCTCTACTCAGTTCACCAACTACTGCTCTACTTAGTTCACCAACTACTGCTCTACTTAGTTCACTAACTACTGATCTACTTAGTTCACTAACTACTGCTCTACTCAGTTCACTAACTACTGCTCTACTCAGTTCACTAACTACTACTCTACTTAGTTCACCAACTACTGCTCTACTCAGTTCACCAACTACTGCTCTACTTAGTTCACCAACTACTGCTCTACTTATTTCACCAACTACTGCTCTACTTAGTTCACCAACTACTACTCTACTTAGTTCACCAACTACTGCTCTACTTAGTTCACTAACTACTGCTCTACTCAGTTCACCAACTACTGCTCTACTTAGTTCACTAACTACTGCTCTACTCAGTTCACCAACTACTGCTCTACTTAGTTCACCAACTACTGCTCTACTCAGTTCACCAACTACTGCTCTACTCAGTTCACCAACTACTGCTCTACTCAGTTCACCAACTACTACTCTACTTAGTTCACCAACTACTGCTCTACTTAGTTCATCAACTACTGCTCTACTTAGTTCACCAACTACTACTCTACTCAGTTCACTAACTACTGCTCTACTTAGTTCACCAACTACTGCTCTACTCAGTTCACCAACTACTGCTCTACTCAGTTCACCAACTACTGCTCTACTTAGTTCACCAACTACTGCTTTACTTAGTTCACCAACTACTGCTCTACTTAGTTCACCAACTACTGCTCTACTTAGTTCACCAACTACTGCTCTACTTAGTTCACCAACTACTGCTCTACTTAGTTCACCAACTACTGCTCTACTTAGTTCACCAACTACTGCTCTACTTAGTTCACTAACTACTGCTCTACTCAGTTCACTAACTACTGCTCCACCCAGTTCTCCTGTCAAGGTACAGTCACATTCTGAAAGGACATGGCTTAATGTAATAGTTGTTCATAAATTGCAATACCTGGATTCGATTCTGGCTTTTGAAAACATTTGGCTCCAAAATCTCAACATGCTCCCGTCTGTATTCCACTTCGCCGATGTAAATCTGGTTTCCACTAGTACAACGAGACAGCATTCATTCAATAATTCAAGTAAATAAACCGTTTCTCGCACTTTTCCTTGGACGGTTCTGTATTATTGTGGCCCATGACATCCGTGTTGTCTACTTCATCCGTCGGTGTTATCTATCCCAATGCTCTCGCTTATCTATGCTTCCTGAAACCTAGCACAAGTAACGATTGTGTCTCACTGAGTGGGACCAGCTGCAAATGGAGACATGTCAAGTGGGTGTCCGTCTCGGCATCAGTTAAAAACAAACAAAGAGCACGCGCCACCAGTATTGACAGACAGCGGACACACTGATTAGTTCCGGGAAAAAATTAATCCAGTCGGGATGTACTGGTATTCTTCCTGTCAATCACTGAAAAAGGAGCCCGTTACAAATATATAGAGAGAGTGAGAGAAAAACAGAGGCAGAAAAGGCAAAGAAAGGTATACAGAATAGATGCAGAATATAATAGTGATATGATTTGAATACAGAGGTTAAAAATAGATTTGGTATCGATCAGAGAAAAAGGAGTTAGAGAAGAGACAACGAGAGAGAAACCATATTCCAGCCTAACTAGGCAGGTGAGGAAACAACTTAATACGTCAGATAACACCTGGGTCGAAGTGGACAGTGACTTAATTGATTGCGATGGGATAAACAAGCAACAACTGATACAAATTGTTCTCCATCGTATGAATAGACTAACTAATCTTGACATGCTTGTTAGTAGGGACAAAGACGACAGGGACGAGTCAAAAATGTTGAAATTGGCTGTGTTTGTCCACATGGTGCAGATACCACAGCTTGTTGCAAGCCAAAACATAACGCAACTAACAGTTAACGTACTTTCAAGAACCGACGATTTCTTCTTCTATCCTTCCACATTTGCCTTTCAGAGTCGAGGGGAGATATAATTTGCGGTCTACTGCTCTTCTGTTCGCCTTTGCTGCTGTTATGTTTCCTTGTGCTTCTAGTATTCCGTCGATCCATTTTTTTCGTGGTCGACCCTTGGGTCTGGTGTTCTCGCAACGTTTCTTGAGGGCTCGTTGTGTTGTTTTTTTTTTTAATCACTCTGTCTTGCCACGTGGCCATATCATTTTATCTGTTGTTTTTCTTTTTTACATATTCGATGGCGGGGATTATTCCTAGCTCTTTTTCGTGTTCTTCATTTCTGATCTTGTCTGTCAGGCTGTTTCCTGTCATTCGTCTGACACATTTAATCTCAATACTTAATATAGGTTATTTTTATTATTGTTCTTGCATGGTCCAGGACTGGCATTAAGTCGACGACGATGAGGTGTATACGTCAGTCAAGACGAACACAGGGTGTCCGGTTAGCGCAATCGATAGGCGGTTGGCTTACCACGGCAACAGCCGGGGTTCGTACCCTGGCGAGGACACCTGGGTTTACTAATTCCCTAAAAATTAGTACCTCTGAAGTCGGAGTAATTCTGCCTGCATGGCGAGTCGCATCCTGTAATGGGATAAAACAGACTTTACACGCAAAATTCAGTCCCACAAAATTGAGTGGGTGGGACTTCGTCAGAGGTCAAAGCTGACGAAAGCGAACGAACGAACGAAAGACGAACACAGAATAAGAAATGACGTAACTGATCTTTGTATGACTATTGGTCGTTTCAAATCTAAATGTTCACGATTAACATGAAATATCTCCTCTTTCCCTGCACTTACAAACTTGATTTTTTGCATCTGGCCTTGTTTTTCCAAGGTCCCACCGATTTCACAAAATTTAATGATGTAGGAAGTATGCTTCATCATGAAGCAGCACTTTCCTTTGATCTCAGTGAATTTACGGATCTTTTTGCTCCTGGAGAAAATAATTTACCGTACATTAATGGAAATCAGCTTCTCGACATAGGCGTCTCTACACAACTTGAAAGTTGGAGGCGTTTATCAACTGTTTACTTTCTATTGTTTACTTTCTTTAAAATACTATGAGAATGTCAATGTTATAGCCTTTACAGACGGTCTAAAACAAATCAGCGTATAAACAGTTCCATTAATGAAAACTATTTAAACAATATACAACAAAAAATACATTAAAAAAATTAATTATCCGTTGCGAGCGATAACGAGCATGACATATCAAGCAAAGTTATTGTTTATGGGTACGCATGTGACTAAAGAGTCCGATGTAAGCACGGGATCCTCTCCACTGTAAAGAGCTACATTGTTCGTTTTATGTCTTTCCATGTGACTTTCATTATTTTACGTAAACAAGACATATGAAAGTGATTTAGTTTCTTTGCATGCCTGCAGTACACATATCAAGAATCTTTACATTTTCAAAACGTTATCAACTTTAGCTAAAGATTGATCATGCGGACATATAA
Source organism: Megaustenia siamemsis (assembly GCA_032433765.1). NCBI lineage: Eukaryota > Metazoa > Mollusca > Gastropoda > Stylommatophora > Ariophantidae > Megaustenia > Megaustenia siamemsis. The sequence goes on from JAVIAB010000092.1 coordinate 156,462,746, forward strand.
AAACGTCCATTATTATTTCATTTATTCTGAATCAGAGGAGTCTAACATATTGATTACTAATCTGGGCTGAACGAACGATAGTCCATCTTTTTTCCAATAGTCATTTTCTTCTTTTAAGACATGATCTTCACATTTGCACCAAAAATCTTTGTCAATCTGTGATAGAGCAGCATATGTCAGTCCTTTTATACCGCATAGTTTAAAACTTGTATTCTCAGCTGCCACCTGCCCTTTAATTTTTGCCCAAACGAGTTCAATGGGGTTTAATTGTGGATGATAAGGGGGCAGTCTCAAGCACGTATGACCATGCTGTTGAATGATTTTGTCTATTTGGAATACTTTGGTCTTTTGCGATTTCTTAACAAGTGACAGTAATTCAGGTTTCAAAAATCCCTCGTTAAATGGAATTCCTTCCTTTCTTAGCCAAATCTTTATAACATCTTTTGTACTGGTAGATGTAGGAATTTTGTCTTCTTCTGCCACAGCGTTGTGGTACGACGCGTTGTCCATTACCAGACAGGATGGTCTGTCTAGAATTGGAAGAAGAGTATTTTCAATCCACTCTCTAAATATATGGCCATTCATCTCGGTGTGATAGTCCCTGTTGTCAGTATAATTAGAGGTGAATATAAGTTCTGCATTTTTCACCAACCCTTCTTTTCGGCTGCCTGCATGTGCCATTATAATACGCTGTCCTTTTCCAGTGGGTGCACATCTTTTAATACTTCCATCTGATAACTGCCATTCCTTTGCACTTGTGTGGTGAGAATTTATCCAAGATTCATCTAGAAATACAATATCATAACCTTGGTTACGCATTTCCCGTACTTCACGTAAATATTTACTCCTCATAGAAACTAAGTGCGGCTTCTCGCAGATGACATTTCTACCACTATCGTACTTTCTAAACGTAAAACCGATGCTTCTAACAGTTCTCCATAATGTTGTTTTCGACACAACAATGTCATTTTCTGCTCTCAGTCGAATTTTCAGTTTTCTTAAAGTCACAGTTTCTTTGGAATCGAACATTTTACAAATTGCTCTTCTAATCACTTCCTTGTCAAAACTATCTACTACTTTCTTTCTTCCTAGCGTCCTAGTCTTGATTGAACTGGACACTCCGTTAGCTTTAAGCACTTGTTTGAAAAAGCGTTTGCTTATACCCAATGCGTGAATAGTTCTCTTTTCTGGCTTTGAGATGTTTCGATACAGTTTTCCACGCTTAGCTTCTATGCAAAAATATTTATACATCTTTATTGCCACTGATTGCAATGTAAGGAACTTTACTTTTATACCCATTGACTAACAGATCACAAATTTAACGAAATTACCCAATAATAATTAGGATACGCCGTTGCACATAAATCACAACAAAACGACAGGAAATGGGATGCACCGGATATAAAATTATAACTATGACGCGTTTTATGTGTTTTTTAGTGCTTAAAACAGGGAAATTGGCGCGCATTACGTTCAAGATGACAAGTCCGTGGGTGCTCACTCATATGAAGCGGTAATTCCTCCAAATATATGGTTTGACCAAAATGCCTTAAATTTGTATACTTCAAATAAAGAATATTTAAAACTATACGTTTGTTGGTGAGGAAATGAATGTACTTCTTGGACCAAAAAATCACAAGACCATATGCAAAATTTCAGCATTATAAATCAATTGGTTGCAGAGATATGGAATTTTAAACACCTTCAAAATATTTTGAAACGACCAATAGCATATTTTTTGTTTCATAAACGCGTAAATAATAAAGGGACGCTCATCAACTATTGGTCGTTTCAAAATATTTTGAAGGTGTTTAAAATTCCATATCTCTGCAACCAATTGATTTATAATGCTGAAATTTTGCATATGGTCTTGTGATTTTTTGGTCCCAAGAAGTACATTCATTTCCTCACCAACAAACGTATAGTTTTAAATATTCTTTATTTGAAGTATACAAATTTAAGGCATTTTGGTCAAACCATATATTTGGAGGAATTACCGCTTCATATGAGTGAGCACCCACGGACTTGTCATCTTGAACGTAATGCGCGCCAATTTCCCTGTTTTAAGCACTAAAAAACACATAAAACGCGTCATAGTTATAATTTTATATCCGGTGCATCCCATTTCCTGTCGTTTTGTTGTGATTTATGTGCAACGGCGTATCCTAATTATTATTGGGTAATTTCGTTAAATTTGTGATCTGTTAGTCAATGGGTATAAAAGTAAAGTTCCTTACATTGCAATCAGTGGCAATAAAGATGTATAAATATTTTTGCATAGAAGCTAAGCGTGGAAAACTGTATCGAAACATCTCAAAGCCAGAAAAGAGAACTATTCACGCATTGGGTATAAGCAAACGCTTTTTCAAACAAGTGCTTAAAGCTAACGGAGTGTCCAGTTCAATCAAGACTAGGACGCTAGGAAGAAAGAAAGTAGTAGATAGTTTTGACAAGGAAGTGATTAGAAGAGCAATTTGTAAAATGTTCGATTCCAAAGAAACTGTGACTTTAAGAAAACTGAAAATTCGACTGAGAGCAGAAAATGACATTGTTGTGTCGAAAACAACATTATGGAGAACTGTTAGAAGCATCGGTTTTACGTTTAGAAAGTACGATAGTGGTAGAAATGTCATCTGCGAGAAGCCGCACTTAGTTTCTATGAGGAGTAAATATTTACGTGAAGTACGGGAAATGCGTAACCAAGGTTATGATATTGTATTTCTAGATGAATCTTGGATAAATTCTCACCACACAAGTGCAAAGGAATGGCAGTTATCAGATGGAAGTATTAAAAGATGTGCACCCACTGGAAAAGGACAGCGTATTATAATGGCACATGCAGGCAGCCGAAAAGAAGGGTTGGTGAAAAATGCAGAACTTATATTCACCTCTAATTATACTGACAACAGGGACTATCACACCGAGATGAATGGCCATATATTTAGAGAGTGGATTGAAAATACTCTTCTTCCAATTCTAGACAGACCATCCTGTCTGGTAATGGACAACGCGTCGTACCACAACGCTGTGGCAGAAGAAGACAAAATTCCTACATCTACCAGTACAAAAGATGTTATAAAGATTTGGCTAAGAAAGGAAGGAATTCCATTTAACGAGGGATTTTTGAAACCTGAATTACTGTCACTTGTTAAGAAATCGCAAAAGACCAAAGTATTCCAAATAGACAAAATCATTCAACAGCATGGTCATACGTGCTTGAGACTGCCCCCTTATCATCCACAATTAAACCCCATTGAACTCGTTTGGGCAAAAATTAAAGGGCAGGTGGCAGCTGAGAATACAAGTTTTAAACTATGCGGTATAAAAGGACTGACATATGCTGCTCTATCACAGATTGACAAAGATTTTTGGTGCAAATGTGAAGATCATGTCTTAAAAGAAGAAAATGACTATTGGAAAAAAGATGGACTATCGTTCGTTCAGCCCAGATTAGTAATCAATATGTTAGACTCCTCTGATTCAGAATAAATGAAATAATAATGGACGTTTTTATATGTCCGCATGATCAATCTTTAGCTAAAGTTGATAACGTTTTGAAAATGTAAAGATTCTTGATATGTGTACTGCAGGCATGCAAAGAAACTAAATCACTTTCATATGTCTTGTTTACGTAAAATAATGAAAGTCACATGGAAAGACATAAAACGAACAATGTAGCTCTTTACAGTGGAGAGGATCCCGTGCTTACATCGGACTCTTTAGTCACATGCGTACCCATAAACAATAACTTTGCTTGATATGTCATGCTCGTTATCGCTCGCAACGGATAATTAATTTTTTTTAATGTATTTTTTGTTGTATATTGTTTAAATAGTTTTCATTAATGGAACTGTTTATACGCTGATTTGTTTTAGACCGTCTGTAAAGGCTATAACATTGACATTCTCATAGTATTTTAAAGAAAGTAAACAATAGAAAGTAAACAGTTGATAAACGCCTCCAACTTTCAAGTTGTGTAGAGACGCCTATGTCGAGAAGCTGATTTCCATTAATGTACGGTAAATTATTTTCTCCAGGAGCAAAAAGATCCGTAAATTCACTGAGATCAAAGGAAAGTGCTGCTTCATGATGAAGCATACTTCCTACATCATTAAATTTTGTGAAATCGGTGGGACCTTGGAAAAACAAGGCCAGATGCAAAAAATCAAGTTTGTAAGTGCAGGGAAAGAGGAGATATTTCATGTTAATCGTGAACATTTAGATTTGAAACGACCAATAATTATTTTACTTTCTGCATTTCCTTTTCTTTTACTATCTTGACAGCAACTTCAACTATTCCGTGCTTGAGAATTTAAGCTGAAAAGTGTAATCTGTTATGGTATTTTCAATAATGAGTTTAAGATGGTCTTTAATTTGTAAACAAATTCGCATGATCCATGACTTTTATGTCAACTCAAACCAATGCAGATGAAGCTTACAAGCCAGGAATAGAAATGTGTCTGAACGAATGCGCATCAATGTGCTGGCTCACAGAAAGTCTTGACTGATAAAAGGCTATGGAAGCACGTCCAGACATAGGGCGGAGCCACGACTTTTATAGACGTTTAACTCAAGGTCATGTGCTTTTTTGTGCGTGAAGGGGGTTGTTATAAACGATATACGAAAAGGGATAAATATCCTTATAGAAGATTATATGAAGGCAAATAGCATTAGGTCAGAATTTAATGTAAATAATGCGGTGTATATTATAATAATTCATAATCAATATTTTCAGAAACGGGTATATTACTTTTTTTTTAAGACGTGAGAGAAAATGCAAGCCATTAAAAATGTTAATTTATAATGGGAAGGACTGGATGAATAAAGAATAAAACAATAAAATGTTAAAACACTTAAAACAGCTTACAATTAAGAAATAAACATTTAACGCAATGTGTATAAGAAATGTCTTATGTCTTTATCAATACAGAAAGTAACGCAATAACCTTATGAAAACCGTCTTGAGTTGTTTTTGTTTTTTTGGTGGGCGGGGGGGGGGGGTATAAGATAAACGATGCAGAGCAATCAGTCTAAAGTGGACTAAGAACATCAAGAGATGGACAAGACAATCTTTGAGAAGGAGTAAAGGCATCAAGATGCAGAGAAAGCGAAGCTGCTGTAATCTATGACAACACGTTCTATCAAGATGAGAGACAATGTGAAATGACGTATCACGGTATCTATCCCAAGATACGAAGACGGAAAATAATGATGATGATTTTTACGTCATTTTTTTTGTTCATGCTACAACCAATCTCCTTTAAAAAAATCCCTTCAGTCTGCCTCCCTGTGTTGTATGTATGTATGTATGTATATATTTATGTATGTGTGGGAAAAATAAGGGGGTGTGTCTTGCTGACACCACGTGAAAGAAGCTCGACCAGTTTATTTTTAGATCGCCAGACGTATCCATTTTGGTCACTTGTTCTCCGAAATAAGGCGTCCTCTACCGTGAAATGTACAGTTGGTTATACTCTGAGATTGAACACATGTGGGTCACGTCAATTTGTTATTTTACCTGTACTTGTTAGGCTATATTCCGTGACTAATTATAACCAATTCGTCGAACAGACCGAAGTCCAGTACTGAACTTTGTATGGGGGAAAAAAAGCCAGGCCAACAACTACGAGCTTGGAGTAAAACAGAATCAATTCAAAGAAAGAGGTATGTTTACAGCACTCAGAAAAAAATGACAAATAATCAACAACTTTAAAAAAAAAAAAAGAACAATATATGGTCCGATGCAGAATCGAACCTGTACTCCTTGGCACAGCGTCTTGCCACTAAAAGCCAAACGCTAGGGAACTGCCAACTTGGCTAACTCATTGGGAGCTTAATCAGAGAAATAGGGGACCTAATCAAATACAAGAAATTCCTTCTGAAACGACGTTAAAAGGTGCATAAAGCGCGCTACCGCAACATTCTGTCTAGTAGGAAGGGATAACAATAAGCTTTATAAGCTGCTATTCTCTAATCCACGGAGAAGTGGAATGAAAAGTGGCAATTCTAGGAGCGTCCTAACTGTAATGGATGGGGCGAGAGGGGCCCACCCCGAAAACTACAGTTCATCTGCATGTCCGTTGCATGTCTGGTGCAGTACGCTGCATGTCTGTTGCATGTCCATTGCATGTACTTTGCATGTACGTTGCACGTCTGTTTCATGTCTGGTGCATGTATGTTGCATGTCTGTTACATGTCTGTTGCATGTCTGTTGCATGTCTGTTGCAGTACGTTACATGTCTGTTGCTTGTCTGATGCATGTATGCTGCATGTCTGTTGCAGTACGTTACATATCTGTTGCATGTCTGTTGCTTGTCTGTTGCAGTACTTTACATGTCTGTCGCAGTACGTTACTTGTCTGTTACATGTCTGTTGCAGTACGTTACTTGTCTGTTACATGTCTGTTGCAGTACGTTACTTGTCTGTTACATGTCTGTTGCAGTACGTTACTTGTCTGTTACATGTCTGTTGCAGTACGTTACTTGTCTGTTACATGTCTGTTGCAGTACGTTACATGTCTGTCGCAGTACGTTACTTGTCTGTTACATGTCTGTTGCAGTACGTTACATGTCTGTCGCAGTACGTTACTTGTCTGTTACATGTCTGTTGCAGTACGTTGGACTCATCTTTCTTTCTTTTTCTGGCGCTCACCCGATGGCTTCTACCATAAATTAATAGTCCCCTACGCCACCCGTTCTTGAAAGGACTTTAAGAATGCGTAGATGGGTTGTTCTGTAATTATTTGTGCCCTCCGGCCCATCACATCCGACTTCTACATGTTACTTGGGTACCGAGGTGACTCCCATCTTCGACTCCAATCCGCTTGGCCCGACTGGATAGCCTGTATCAGGAGCACCGCTGGGAGGTGAAACAGGGTCTTGACCAGCTGTTGTTCGTCGATCCTGGCGCACGCAGTCAGCTATGGGTCCTTGCCCGCACTCAGCTATATTGTTTAACGGGCGGCGTTTGCCCCCATCCCTCCCCGTTGCATTAATCAGAAAAAATCTCTTGTCTCTAGATAGATCTTCCACTTCTACTACTGTCAATTTTCATGATCTCTTTGTTGTTTTGAAACCATATTCTGCATGGTGTGCCCTTGTCTAGTCTTCCTGAAACCATTATCGTTCTCTATAGCCTGCATTTCTGTTTTTGACTGTCGTGATTTCTAGGCAGTTTACATCCCGTAATTTGCCGTTGCTCTCTGATTGGTTCTGACCGTTTAACAACATAGGTCCCTGTTGTGCCCTGAGCCCAGCACCAAGCTATTCCAGCTCGTGCCGGCGAAATCGTTGTCTACTGAAGAATGAAGTAGCCAAAAACATGGAATTGAGGAACACAAGCCACTAGCATTAAAAAAAGACAACTCAAGAAGCATATGAATTATTACTTCTTCTTTTCATCCACGCATATCACGTGTGAACACGCTCAAGTCTAGCCCATCTCAATGTTTATCTTTTTAAGGATGCTACTGTTATTATTAACTCGTTCGCAGTGCGGAGCTAGACACAACTAATTCAGTTTTATTTTCACTTGACAAGAACTTTTACCAAAGAGAAGCCATGTGTTTTTAAATAAAACAGCGCAAAATGTAACCAACGACTCTGAATGTTAATTTGAATAGCTATTCTAAACAAATCTAAACTGCATAAATATTTAGTCATCTCCAAATAAGAGATATAAAACATAACATATGTAGGGCTTTTAATTTCATGTTGCAGTATCAATACAACCATTTTTCAGCTGTACAGCTTAAAGGAAACCTTGACCACAGAATCATAAAGTGAAGGGTCCTAATTAGGAAAAAAATGAAATAAATATAGCATATAAATAAGATAAATATTGACGGCATTAAATGATTAAGACATATATAAAGAAGTGAATTAGTTAAATCAAAGTGTGAGATACTTTTGGAGAAAGTTATTCAGTATTTTTCAGTAGTACGAGCTAAAAGCAGGGTTTTGATCCTCTATGTTTTTCCACTGTTCTTCACCGCTTTGCTTTTGGTTGATCCTTTTTTTTTATCTTCTTTACATAAAATTACAGATTAACATTCTCGTTAAACTTTTCTTAGACTTGAAGTGGAGGCGAAGGCGCGCCTCCCAGCACCAGAGCTGGAAGTTGTCAGCGACCCACAGCTGATGGCTTGCGCCAGGATCGGTGAACCAAAACCATCCAGACTCTGCTCCACCTCTCCGTTGTGCCTCTAGTAACAGACTAACCTGTCTAGTCTGGCCAAGCGAGTAGGGAACGAAGAGGCAAGACAACTCGGTACTCAAAAATGTCGTGCTGAAGTCGGATGTGTTGGGCCGAAAGGCGAAAATATAACAGTTTATACTGCAAACCACAACATAACGCAGTCACGTCCACCTAACGTCCTTTTAAGGGCGGATGACGAAAAGGAATTCTGCAGTCTACGAATACTCTAGAATACTTTAGTCATCGGGCGATCGCAACCAACCAACCAGACTTGAAGTTAATTTAAATTCAGATTAGGGAGCCACGATAGCTCAGTCGTTAGTGAACTGGATTTCAAAGGTCTAGAGGTCGGGTTCGATCCTGACCGACGGCTTACGGCTTCACCCAGCCTTAAATGGGTACCGGATTTTTTCTGGGAAAGTAAAGCGGCACGGGCGTACACCGACCACATTACCCCAAAAATCATGTGTCGAAGGTCTGTAAAATTTATGGTCGCTAACAGCATATTCCCTTTACGCCACTTGGCGTGACGGGCTATCTCCGATTTGAAGTTATATTATAATCAGATTTGAAGTTAGTTTAGATTCAGATTTGAAGTTATATTATAATCAGATTTGAAGTTAGTTTAGATTTAGATTTGAAGTTATTTTACATTCAGATTTGGTAGAAACTAATTTTCACATGGTAACAGTGTGGTTTTGATCACTGTCATACTCAATTCCCTCTTTAGAAAAGTTAAAATGTTGAACCTTGTAAAGTAAAAATCTGACTAATCTTCTAGTAACTTTTATTTTTCTGAGTTTCTAACAAACATGATTTTCTTCAGCTCAAATAGAAACACTCTTTACGTTTCTTCTATTTGGATTTTCCGCTATAAAATCTCTTGTTATTTCTAAACGTTATGTTTGTTCAGCAATTATAGGACGTTAGCAAACATATTTTCAACAATACAATGAGTCATAAAACTCTCAAATTGAACGCACAGACTGGGGGCAGCAAAAAACACTATTTTTAACACTTTATGCCAGAAATACAATAACCTTTGTTTATAGCTTCTCTTATCACTCGTTGCCTGGTTGGACGAGATGTAGAGAGAGAGAAGACGGTAGTAAGTTGAGAGTGTAAGAAGATCACACATTTGCCAAACTTCTTGGCGCTTTAAAAAATATTCAAAAATGCTTCACATAAAAGCAAAGAACGCGAATGAGAATATCATTATGGGTGATATTTAGTGTAATAACATTGTGTGTGATATTTAGTGTAATAACAGTGTGTGTGATATTAAGTGTAATAACAGTGTGTGTGATATTAAGTGTAATATTTAGAGAAAAAAACCATTTTTTTAAACAAAATAACTCCATCAACATGATCATCATTGAATATCTCACAGAATAAATCTATTCTCATGGTTTCAATCTAAACTAATATCTAAAGTCTGTACTAACAGAACAACGCGCACAATATTAAGGGAGAAAGATCAAAAAGGTCCCTACCCACTCCACGAGCGTAGAGTTTAGCGAGAATAGTGTTTGTCCAAATACATTTTTTATCAACATCTTTTTTTTTGAAAATGTGGTCAGCATTACATCAGGACGTGTCTCTTTCCCAGAAAAAAATCCCTAGTACCATGTCTGGAGACCACAGTGGTGGGTCGATGGATTGAACACTAAATTTACCTCTTTACCTCTTTAGACTATTTCATTAACCAGTGCTGTGCGTGTTTCACATAGTCACTGTCTAACTTAAAAACGATCTGAACGGTGGAGATATGTTTGCAAACATGTGCATAGTGTTGACATTAAAACAGGCAAGGATTTCAGCCAAACAATTGAAACCAGACGCCATCTGTAGCAACACTTGCCTCAAATCTCATTGTCATGTTTTGGAGACAGGGAATTTAAGGTTTTTGTTATAAATTGACGTAGACATGACAAACATTATTATTTTTTAATGTGTTTATTTACTGGAGACGTTATTGTCTAAGAACTGTCTAACAGTTAGTCTTCTTTAATTGTATTTGTTATTCCTATAATGTCAAAATATGTCTACATAACTGAAATAAATACTACAAGAATTACGAATGTAGAATAAGACATTATGAGCAAACACACAACAAAGTCGGACTGCATTTATGTTTCTTCTCTTTTCTTCTTTCCTACCTCGTATATCTTATGTAGAATTGTATTTAACATATTTTGTATTTAGTCATCTTAGGAAGGCTACAAAAACTGGCAGAACGCGTATATCCTGAATCGCAATGCGGCTTTAGATCCGGAAGATCAAATGCAGACATGATTTTCTTTCTATCTCTACTTCAAGAAAAATCTAGAGAGCAGAAAAAGCCTCTCTTCATGGCCTTTATCGACCTTACAAAGGTATTTGATCTTGTCAGCAGAGAAGGTCTTTTCAAAATAATCTCCAAAATAGGCTGCCCACATACTCTACTGACGCTGGTCAAATCGTTTCATGAGGATATGAAGGGTACCATCCAATACGACGGCAGCACATCACAACCCTTCGGCATACTCAGCGGTGTCAAGCAGGGATGCGTTCTTGCTCCAACTCTATTTTGAATCTATTTCTCTGTTCTGTTAAAACATGCATGCTCACGTGCAAATGAAGGTGTCGGTCTGCATACTAGATCTGATGGTCGATTGTTCAATATCTCAAGACTAAAGGCAAGGTCTAAAGTCAGACATATCTCTATTAGAGATCACGAGAAAGGAATGCAGCAACAACAGCAAAGTAAAAAGTACAAACTTGCAGAAAGAAACAACAAATCAATATTAAAGAACCAAATTTGGGGTAAGTTTACAGCTGTAAAAGTTTTACATTCGCAACAAAAAAAAGGTATAAATGAAAACAGCATCGTAGTTGTTAGTAACTAACAACTAACTGAAAAAAAAAACGTAAAGTTTAATTAAATAAACAAATTATTTGATGAAATATAGATACAGATGATTCCACCATGGCAAAAAAAAGTCATTTACATAGAATAAAAGTACAACACGAGTTTCAAATATATGAAGCATGATATTTACAAAAGTGCGACTAAAAGTGTACGTGCAGAAATGAATGAAATAAATTATTTTCTCACGATGTTACGCTAATATTTACCAGTGTGCTTTGAGTAAATTTGGTTGTCACAAGTTTCCTAAAATGATCAAAATACCTTTCTAAAAATATCAAGCACAAGAACCATATCCTAGAAAGTGCTACAAACAAGAAATGTATAAATTGACAGTAGACTAGAGCTGGAAGCACTTTGGCATTAAATATATCTAGGCCGTCTTCCTGAAACCATACGCTGTACCTCCTTGTGGCCTCTATCGCTGGCTGAGATTGACATCTAAGAAGCCATGTGCATTCGCAGTCAGAAATGTGCTACCTGATGTTGGAAGTCAAGAATGGTTAATACTTTGGTATGACTTTAGAGGTTTTAATTCGGTCACGTGATTTTACCTTAAACACCATATTCTCGTAAACACGTTTATGCATATACAATACACATATATACGTACACACATATATATACATATATATACATATATATATATATATATATAAACGTACATACGAATACACGTACACACATGTACATACATACATACATACATACATACATACATACATACATTAATACATACATACATACATACATACATACATACATACATACATACATACATACATACATACATACATACATACATACATACATACATACATACATACATACATACATACATACATACATACATACATACATACATACATACATACATACATACATACATACATACATATACATACATACATACATACATACATACATACATACATACATACATACATACATGCACAGGCACACGCGCGTGCACACACACACACGTACGCGTGCACAGAGATATTTATTGTGTTCGAAAAAAACAAAGGAAAAAGGGAAATAGAGATATACGGTTACATTGAGAGATGAAACAGAACAGTTATGGGATGAATAAATTAATACTGAGAGTGAGAGAAAGAGAAATCTAACAAAGAAAACAAAGAGAGGGGGTGAGAAAGAGAAACATGAAAGTGAGTTTTGTAACATATAGCAGAAATAAATATATAATCGAAGAGGAAGAAAAAGAGACAAAAATATTACTTAGAGAGAGGATAGAAACAACCAGAATGACAGAGAGAGAGAGTGAGAGAAAAATAAAGATTTTCTTGAGAGAGAGATTTTAGATTAGCGCGAGAGAGATAAAGATATGAAAACAACAAGAAGGTGATGCCATATAAAGAGAATTGTAAAAGAAAGTAGAGCAGCTGTCACGCCAAGTGGCATATAGGGAATATGGTGTTAGTGACCATAAATTTTATAGACCTTCGGCACATGATTTTTGGGGTAATGTGGTCGGTATTACGTCCGTGCAGCTTTACTTTCCCAGAAAAAAATCCCGTACCCATTAAAGTGAAATGGAAGCCGTCGGCTGGGATCGAATCCTACCTCTTGTCCTTTGTAGTCCAGTTCACTAACTACTGAGCTATCACTGCTCCCAAAGAAAATTGTGATGCAACAAATTCTAAGAAACCTAACAGAAAAAGACAAGATAAGACACCGTAATAAAGAGGAATTTGTATTTAAAATATCACCAAATATTCACGCGGGAAAGCTTTATATATATATATTGAATGATATCTACAACACCGGATATATACCAGACGATCTGCTCAAATCAATATTCATAGCCCTACCAAAGAAATCTGGTGCGATTGAATGCAATGATCATCGCACAATAAGCCTTATGAGTCACATGACTAAGATAATACTAAGAATCATCATGCGAAGAGTGCGAAACAAAATCAGTCCAGAAATTAGCGATGAACAGTGTGGTTTTGTTGGAGGTAAAGGAACGAGCACTGCCATATATATCATACGATCTTTAGTAGAACGAGCCATAGAAGTGAAAACAGATCTATACCTATGTTTCATAGATTATATCAAAGCATTTGACAAAGTAAAGCACCAAGAAATAATCAAAATTTTAGAAAGTATAAACGTAGACAGCAAAGATCTAAGAATAATAAAGAACATGTACTGGCAACAAACAACGGCCATAAGAACTGGAAACCAATTGGGAATGTTTCAACAAATAAAACAGGGTGTTAGACAAGGTTGCGTGCTGTCACCAGATTTGTTTAATATTTATAGTGAGATTATTTTAAGATCCATAAGGGGCATGCCTGGAATAACAATTGGAGGTCATAATATAAATAATCTAAGGTATGCTGATAATACAGTATTAATCGCTAAGAGTGAAGATGAGTTACAAGAAATGTTGGACATTATAGTGAAAGAAAGCAAAAATAAAGGACTCAGTCTTAATAGCAAAAAGACAGAAGTAATGGTAACAACAAAGAAGAAGACATCACCTCAGTGCAGAATAAAGACAAGTGGAACAATATTTAAAAAAAGAGGTGAGTTGCAGAATGGCACAGGCAAAAGCAGCCTTCCAGAAAATGAGGAAGATACTATGCAATTCATTTTTGACAATAGAAACAAGAAAAAGAGTTCTTAAATGTTATGTACAGCCAGTCTTAACATATGGATGTGAATAATGGACAATAGGACAACAGACAAGAAAATCACTGGAGTCTGTAGAAATGTGGTTTTACAGAAGAATGTTGAGAATAATATGGACAGCTAAGAAGAGTAATGAAAACGTTCTGAAAGAGGCCAGAGCAAAAAGAGAGCTAATTTCCAATATTACCAAGAAACAATAATCATTTTCTGGCCATGTAATGAGAAGAACAACTGGAATACATTGTAACAATTGGAAAAATTGAGGGACGAAGAGATAGAGGGAAGCAAAGAGAGAAAATACCAGACAGCATAAAAGAATGGCTTGGCAGAAGGTCAACAACATAAATGATAAAGAACTGTCGAGATCGAAAGTTGTAGAGAGACATGATCACCTACGACAGTAGGCCCGGAACTTGATGATATATGTATATATATATATATATATATATATATATATATATATATATATACTACTACTACTACCACTACCACTACTACTATCATCACCACTACTACTACTGTTCCTGCTACTACCACCACATTAATAACTAATTGAGGCTACCCGTCACTAAATCCTATTGAAAACTATCAAGAAAGGCATCGTGGTATCATAACATTTTTAAAAATTGGTAACAATGAATAGAGTACTAACAGCTTTACATTAATTACATGTAAATAATTGTTTAAATTATTGTCATTCCTTCATTCATTTGAATGCCGCCTCCATATCATGGGTTGGATCACATAGAGCGCCATTTTTTCTCTTGTCTTAATGGTAAACGTTATCATAGGTTCACCTGTCCATCTTTTGTTGTTATTACTCAACTTTAGTCTTGATCTGTTTCTGCCTTGTCTACCATACCTTCAAAGATGACTTTAAGAAGAGTGCTATGTCTCTACATGTCCAGAAAATGTCAAGGAATAGGCAAATAATTGTAGTGCTGCAGTAAAGGTGGCAGCAAAGACCAAGTGGTTGGGTGAGACGTCCATCCCAAACAATCTGGTGAGAGCTTTACAAAAAAGAACAAAACAAAATCATGACGTTTCGACCTACATGCAACCTTCTTCATAAAACACGAACACAGAAACGTGCAAGGAAATGTAGATAAATCAGACTACATAGTCTAAAGTAACAAAAGCTAGCAGTACTGAAATAAAAGGTGAAATGAAAATAGAAAACAAATCGAGAGGGAAAAGTGCTATTCTACAAGACAATCGTTAATTAAAACTAGGAAATAAATACAATTTTAAAATACTGAGGTAATAGCTAGATATCTAAGCTGGGCTCTGATCTGCATACGACTGGGAGTCAGAAGTGAGAATAAGTCACGTGGTAAGAGTTGGCGGGGCTGGAGCGATGGAGGAAAGGTTGGGGGAGACCAAGGGTGTGAATGACGAAGCTGTAACAAGGATGTGAAGAAGCGGGTACTGATTAGATAAGGAACTGTATAACAGCGTGTCAGTCTACTAGGAATGACAAAGGTGTGAACAAACCAAGGAAGATGGCTGCACCAAGAGCTACATCGTACGTAATAGGGATCTTAAGAGACTAGATGGTCCCAATGGGTAGAATCTAAGTAGAAGGATGGTATGGTCGTGTGTCAGAAAGAGATAGTTTTAAAAAGCAGATAGGAGGAAATGGATACAAAGTAAGTAAGGTAGAAGTGAAAAACCCACGGCGAAAGAGAAGAATATGGCGAAATAAGTAGTGATAAGGATTATGAATACAAGTCCGTAATGAGGGATCATAACTCCTATAGATGGGCGCCACCGTATGTACATAAATATGTGTTGATCCTGAGTGTCACCTATGGAAATCAGGTCAAGGTGCAAGTGGCCAAAGCAGGAGAAGGGAGGGGGGAGGGAAGAATGAAGGGTAAAGGGGCAATCAAAAATGAGAGGGGATATTTGGAGAATAATCGTCTGGAGAACATGAAGTTAATGACTATATTTTTGGTGATGTCGATGTCAAAACAAAACAAAAAAATACATGGTACTCATTTTTAGAGGCCGTGTGAACCTCCTCAGCGAAGATCTGTTGGTCTAAAAATAAGATTCGTCACGTTTGGGAATGAAACCTATATATCTATATATATACATATTCAAACTTAACAGAGAGAGAAAGAGAGTGAGAAATACACGAGCTACAAAGAGCGTAGGATTATACATATATAACGTCACATCTAACAAAAAGAGAGATATGACAGAGAGTGAGCTACAACAGAAAGGAATAGGGACAACATTGAGACAGTTTTCTAATAATGATGAGGGTGTAATAAATAGAGCGAAAATGTTACGCAGAGAGAAACGTAATAGGAATGCACTGTAGCAAATGAGAAAGATAAATTTAGGTGGTTATTTGGTTATTGGAGGCCCCGGTATCACTGCAAAAGAATTAAAATCCATAATTGCTCAACCGCCCGTGCCAGCGTAATCATCCGAATTAATATCTTATCTCCCAAACAAAGAAAGGTAACTAGTCCCCATCGCTGCAGTCTCGAAGGCATAAGACGAAACTGCGCAGAAAGTGAACACAGCCAACTGTTCCCTGTGATACGGTATCATCATTCATCGTAAACAATTGGAATTTGAATATCGAAAAATGATCAAAACGGATGAGACACACAGCTCACGGTGTGCTCAGAGCACTTAACTCACTAGCTCCTGCAACGAGCCGGACTTGGAATATGAGGAAACTGCAACAAGGAACATTTTTCATGTTCCCGACGCCTATCCACCATATACCGGAGTTTCGAGAGAGATACATATGACAAGTAAAGGAGAAGGAAAACAACATGTTAGATTGATAGAGTGAGACGACCAGGGACAGATACCGACATAGTGAGGCCTATAGCAAGCTAAGCAGAATGAAACTTTGAGACCTGCTAAAAAACACCAGAAGGTCTGTATCATAGATTAAAATATAAACAAATGTGAGGCCTACTCGGATTGTGAGGCTCTAAGCTGTAGCTTATTTAGCATATGCCTAAATTCTACATTGGATACGACACATAATAACGACAGATAAGTGTACTGCGTGCGTATTTTATGTGCATGTAAGATAGAGTAATGTGATATGCGATCATTTCCTGTAAAGATAATAATAATAACAACGCATATCCGTTCATTACTGCCAACGCTTTGTCACGTCAAATGAGCGTAAACATGTAGGAAACAGTCGTTTCATTTTCTACTGGTATACATTTTGCACCAAGATGTTAACATGGCAAGAGACATATTATGCTGTCATACCGGTATTAGTATTAGTAATAGGAAGTAGTAATAGTGGTAATAATAGTAGCAGCAGCAAGAGTTGTAGTAGTACGAGTAGTACTAGTAATAGTAATAGTACGAGAATTAATAAGAGTATTAATAAGAGTAGTAGTAGTAAGAGTATTACTAGTAGTTTTTTCTAGTAAGCGTAGTAAAAGCAGTATTAGTAGTAATAGTAAGAGTAGTAGTATTAGTAGTAAGAGAAGTAGTAGTAGTAAGATGTGTATTAAGAGTAGCAGTAGTTGTTGTAAGAGTAGTAGTAGTTGTTGTAAGAGTAGTAGTAGTAGCAGTACTAGTAGTAGTAATCATCATCATCAAGTACCGGGCCTGCTGGCTTAGGTGATCATGTCTCTCCACAACTTTCGATCTCGACAGTTATTTATCATTTCTGTTGTTGACCTTCTGCCAAGCCAGTCTCTTAAGCTGTCTGGTATTTGTTCTCTTTGCTTTCCTCTATCTCTTCGTCCCTCAATTTTCCCATTTGTTCCAACATATTCCAGCTGTTCTCTTCTCATTACATGGCCAAAAATGATGATTGTTTCTTCCTAATATTGGAAATTAGCTCTCTTTGCTTTGACCTCTTTCAGAACATTTTCATTACTCTTCTTAGTTGTCCATGATATTCTCAACATTCTTCTGTAAAACCACATTTCTACAGACTCCAGTGATTTTCTTGCCTGTTGTCTTATTGTCCATGATTCACGTCCATATGTTAAGACCGGCTCTACGTAACATTTTAGAATTCTTTTTCTTGTTTCTATTGTCAAAAATGGATTGCATAGTATCTTCCTCATTTTCTAGAAAGTTGCTTTTGCCTGAGCCATTCTGCATCTCACCTCTTTTGTACATCTTCCGTCTGAGGTTAACAAAGTTCCCAAATATTTAAATTCATTTACCTGTTTTAATATTGTTCCACTTGTCTTTATTTTGCACTGACGTGATGCTTTTTCTTTGTTGTTACCATTACCTCTGTCTTTTTGCTATTAAGGCTGAGTCCTTTATTTTTGCTTTCTTTCACTATAATGTCCAACATTTCTTGTAACTCATTTTCACTCTTAGCGATTAATACTGTATCGTCAGCATACCTTAGATTATTTATATTATGACCTCCAATTGTTATTCCAGGCATGTCCCTTATTGATCTTAAAATAATCTCACTATAAATATTAAACAAATCTGGTGACAGCACACAACCTTGTCTAACACCCTGTTTTATTTGTTGAAACATTCCCAATTGGTTTCCAGTTCTTATGGTCGCTGTTTGTTGCCAGTACATGTTCTTTATTATTCTTAGATCTTTGCTGTCTACGTTTATGCTTTCTAGGATTTTTATTATTTCTTGGTGCATTACTTTGTCAAATGCTTTGATATAATCTATGAAACATAGGTATAGATCTGTTTTCACCTCCTATGGCTCGTTCTACTAAAGATCTTATGATATATATGGCTTTGCTTGTTCCTTTAGCTCCAACAAAACAACACTGTTCATCGCTAATTTCTGAACTGATTTTGTTTGGCACTCTTCGCATGATGATTCTTAGTATTATCTTAGTCATGTGACTCATAAGGCTTATTGTGCGATGATCATTGCATTCATTCGCACCAGATTTCTTTGGTATTGCTATGAATATTGATTTGAGCAGGTCGTCTGGTTTATATTCGCTGTTGTAGACATCATTCAATATTTTTTCTATTATTTCTATTCCAAAATCACCCATGGCTTCAATCTCTTCTTTAGTTATATTATCTGGTAGTAGTAGTAAGAAACAGGTAATAGTAGTAGTAGTAGTAGTAGTAGTAGTAGTAGTAGTAGTAATAGTAGTAGTAGTTTGAGTATTTTCATGATGGTAGTACATCCACCTGTGATAGTGATAACAACTGTAAATTTATTCTAAGTATTAGTGTAGAGTAGTGTTAGCTATAGCAGTAGTACTATTAACAGTAGTTATAGTTTAAACAATAGTAACAGTAGTACTAGTAGTTGTTTATCTGATCTTACTTAAAGGAATAAAAGATGAAGCAGCAGTTTTTTTCTCTTGTAACAGTAGCGGTAACAGAAATATAGAAAACAAATGTTATCTAGTTATTACGTATGTCGACTTGTAGTAACTGAGATCAATTGCACTGAATAGGAATGAAACATAAACACTATATTTTATATATAATTGACAAGACAGCATGCGTCAAATATAAATGAACATTGTCATTCATTATACATAGACAAAAACTATAGGGGAAATATATGAACTAAAGAGAGCAAATATTGCAGAGAGATATGTTTAACAGCTTTTCTTTTTAAAACACATTATAATACACAACCTTTTAAGCTGTCAGGGCGTTGCTTTAGGTCTGCGGGAATTCATTTTAGCCACCTTAGATTTGATAGCTATCACTTCCTGTCTGGTTGTAGCGACGCTTGTGAGCGAAACTAGGGTGCCCTTTCGGGGTAAATTAATTTGTGAGTGGTGATAAGGACCGGCTAACTGCAGCTTGTGGAAACAGAAGAACGAAGCTGCAGCCACGCCGCAGGAGTTGTCAAAGAGACATTTAACTCCTGATTTAGCTCTTTGTCCTGCCGAAACGTTTCCCATGTTTGGGTATAACCGCAAGGCAGTGAGGTTTTGAGTTGTCAGAGGGACAGATAATAAAATGTCTGTCTGCCCTCAGGACTCCGACTCCTGATTTAACTCTTTGAATATACTCCCGAAACCTTTCAGTGTAGCTGTAGCAGGTGTAAAGAGAGAAAAAAAAAAGGGGGGGGGGGGGGGGTCCTTCTCCTAGTTGAACTGTTAAAACTAAGGTTGGTAGGTCTCACCTATCCCGTACATGATAAATTACCGATAATAATAATCATAACATCACTGGTAATAATAATCATAACATCACTGGTAATAATAATCATAACATCACTGGTAATAATAATCATAACATCACTGGTAATAATAATCATAACATCATCATCGAGCGCCATCTCCGCAACGAAGGTTGGCTACCATGGAGCGTCATTCTGCTCTGTCTCTTTCTTTGATAGTACAGTTTGTCTAAGGCTGACTTGTCCATCTTTTGATGTTACTCGTCCATGTTAGTCTTGGTCTGCATCTGTCTCTCTTATCTTTGTCCCCTCCAAGATTACTTTTAGTACGCTGTTGCGTCTTTTAACATGTTCCAAAAATCGCATGTGTCTTGTTTGAATTGTATTTAGTAGTTCTCTTTTCATTTTTAATTGTTTTAAGACTTCATCATTTGTTTTCTTTTCTTCCATCCAACTCTACCTATTCTTCAATATATCCACATTTCAAAGGATCCAGTGTTCTGTTCTGTTTTCTTGTCTAATGTCCATGAATTACAATATCACGGGTAATAATAATCATAACATCACCGTAATAATAATCATAACATCACCGTAATAATAATCATAACATCACCGGTAATAATAATCATAACATCACCGTAATAATAATCATAACATCACCGTAATAATAATCATAACATCACCAGTAATAATAATTATAACATCACCGTAATAATAATCATAACATCACCGGTAATAATAATTATAACATCACCGTAATAATAATCATAACATCACCGGTAATAATAATCATAACATCACCGTAATAATAATTATAACATCACCGGTAATAATAATTATAACATCACCGTAATAATAATCATAACATCACCGTAATAATAATCATAACATCTCCGGTAATAATAATTATAACATCACCGTAATAATAATCATAACATCACCGGTAATAATAATAACTGGAACAACAGTGTCATCTGGCTCGGGGGATGATGGTGGATGTCACTGGTGGACCTAAGGGCTTGATTCGGTTTTGTTCAATATTTTTGCAAATGTTGGCTAAGTAGTGTCGTGTTTTATTAGCTGTCAGGACTGTCTGAAGCTATGGTCAATCTAATTCCAGCGTCTATCTGTCATAACGACACATATGGTAACACTAATAAGTCACGATTCTCTCAACGCATTAGTTAATGTGATATGTATAACGCAGAGACCTCCCCAAGCACCCCACACACATAAATACCGCTACTTTCCAAGAAAAATCTAGTACCCATTTTCATATTTTGGGTGCAAAAATAATATTCATAGTAACAGTGAACTGACCCCTGGACCTTCTACCTAATAGCAAACGTACTTACTGCTCTACCCTCTGCAGTATTGATGTGTATGCTAGGTTCGTCTAATTCAATTTTATTAAACATGAAATGTAATTAATTATTCTCACGGCTTTTCTTGGTCTACCCACAGAAGCCATCGACGAGAACCGCCATTAAAAATAAAAAATCTATGACCAGGTGCGTTGCATTGACCTTTGTTTGTCCACGCAGCTGCGGGGCTTCTGAGATGTTTTCTATTCATCTGACTCTTGACCTTCCTCGTGCCCTGAAGCCCCACTGTCCTATTGTAAGAGCGCGGTAGTAGCTGTTTAGGTTCCATACTCAAGATGTGACCGAGTCGTAGTTTATTTCTCTGTCTCTGTACCTACAACAAGATGCAGTTCTAATAATTTGTTTATATTATCATTTCTGATGTAGTCTCTTCTGGCGACGCTTATGACTGTTCTCAAACATCAGATTAGTTTAATAATGTAGTTTAATAATGTAGTTTAATAATGTAGTTTAATCATGTAGTTTAATAATGTAGTTTAATAATGTAGTTTAATAACGTAGTTTAATAATGTAGCTTAATAATGTAGTTTAATAATGTAGTTTAATCACGTAGTTTAATAATGTAGCTTAATAATGTAGTTTAATAACGTAGTTTAATAATGTAGTTTAATAATGTAGTTTAATAATGTAGTTTAATAATGTAGCTTAATAATGTAGTTTAATAATGTAGTTTAATAATGTAGTTAAGAATGAATATATATGTCATTGATAATAAAAAGATAAATTAAATATACAAATTATGTTTGTCATTCTGTTATCATTTTAATATTTGGGTGAGTGGATAAAGGCGATAAATGAAACGTCACTGCTACCTCTGATTTATATCCCTTGACAAATTTGTTTATAGTAAGATAAAGAGAATAAAAAAAAAATGTTTTTATTAACACAGAATATATTATACCATGTAAACTTAAACTAATATCACTAAATCTAAAACATCTTCTTCTTTCCTTCCTCATTTGCCTTTCAGCGTCGAGGGGAGATATAATGTGCGGTCTTTTGCTCTTCCGTTCGCCTCTGCTGCTGTTATGTTTCCTAGTGTTTCTAATATCCCATCGATCCATCTTTTTCGTGGTCGACCCTTGGGTCTGGTGTTCTCACAACGTTTGTTTAAGGCTCGTTGTGTTGTGTTTTGATCTTTCTGCCTTGTTACATGGCCAAACCATGTTATCTGTAGTTTCCTTATATATTCTATGGCGGGGTCTATTCCTAGCTTTTTTCTCAGTTCTTCATTTCTGATCTTATCTCTCAGACTGTTTCCTATCATTGTCTAACACATTTCATCTCAGTAGAGGTTATTTTCTTATTGTTCTTAACCTAAAACTAAAAACACTAAATGCTATGTCAATTCAACGGAGATATATGGACCAGAAACATGGATGGGACTAAAGAACAAAAAATTAAGGTAAAAAATGTAAATTTGTAGAAAAACAGATAGAGGTGGTTGGAGAAGAAAACACAGAATGGACTTTTGAAAGCGGAGAAGCAATTATTGTATACAATCGTAGTAAAACAATTTAGATACTTTGGATACACACGTATAAGACATAACAATATACTTAAATTGTCTATTAGAAAGAAATGTACAGGGAAAATGATAAACAAAGTCAGGCAAATAATCCAATTTACTGACAATATCAAGAGGTGAGCTGGGAAAATACTGATAGTGTGTATCGTCAAGGCAAGAGACAAATTAGAGTGGCCTTCGATGCTAACCATTTCTTCGTTGCAAAAACAGCATATGATAATAACGATGAGGGTAAGTAACTGAGTTCGCTTTTTAACTTCTTGTTGCAATATCCAGTCTTCAATCCTCTATATAAATGCTTTCCAGGCGCTTGAATTCCGTTTACATTCGTTACAATGCTCATAAATGTTATGTGAGCAGTGTCAATATACCTCTTATTGGTTAATAAAAGCACTATTAACTACATTAACAATTTAAAGTCAAAATGATATTGCAACAAGCCTGCCCCCTGTCATACATTCTCTTGTTTTTGAATACCTAGGTATTCCTGGGTATTGAGACAGTCATTAAAAGATCCTCTCGGATGATAACACCTGTCAATGTATGGTCTCTGCACAGGAACATCAATTACTCCATGACATCGAATTGCTGTCAATACAATCAAGATTAAGCAATCTGCACAGATACAACTATAAATTTACATTGCAAATAAAAATTAAAAAGACAAGACTCTACATTTAAAGAGTTCGACAACAGTGAAAAGAGAAAACCTTGAGTTTGAAGTAGAGTGAAATAATTGAAATACTTGGGAAGTATAGTAACACAAAATGTGGGAACAAGGAACACATCTACAGAGAAGAAAATAAAACCAGAATAGCTTTGCTAGTCTAAACAAATATTTGGAGGTGCATTCATTACACAATACAACAACCAGAGTAACGATGTATGAGATGTGTGTGCTTTCAGAGCATCTACATTGATCTGATGTCTGAAAAGCAACGAAAAAGGAAGCACCAAAGACTGTCACACAAACTGAGTGAGAAGAGTAATCAGAATATTTTGGTCAAACAAAATCAGCAACCAAGAACTGCTGATTAGAAGCGGTAAAGAGAATGTGATAATAGGCAGATGGAGCTAGGTAGGCTAGGTAGGCTATGCAAATAAAGTAAAGGTTTCCTCCATGCTTTGCTAGGCATGTGGGGAATATGATGTTATAGTAACCATATGTTTCATGACCACAGCACATTTTTGGATGATGTGGTTGGTATTACGTCAGAGCGCTTTTACTTTATAGTCAAATCTCAGGTACCCATTTTTAGAGCATAGATGAACCCCGAAGACAATATTGATCTGAAAAAAGAAATCCACCACTTCAGGAAATTGAACCCGAACCCTTCGGATCAGGAAGCGAGCACACCAACGATTCGGCCACCGAGACTCAGAGATTGGTCATGTACTTAGGAGAAATTTAGAGAAAATCACAAGAAATATACTACGTTGGAGGAAATGCGAAAGAGAAGTAAACAAGTTGCCACAGAATAGAAGAAAGAGATATAAATAGTGTGGGCCAGCCATGGTGCACTCTGTGAACCGCTCGTAATAGAAGAACGTTTATGATGCTATTAACGATGACGTAAGACGTCACTGATTGTGTTATCGATTGGTGATCTATGAAAGAAGAGGCGGTAGTTGATCTTCGCAACTTATATCTTGGTGTTGCAATTAATTTCACTTTGAAAATCTCCGTTTAAAGTTTATTTAATCGGTTGTTTTTTTAATCTCGGTATTAAATAACGAAAATTATGTAACAATATTTGACACTGGAGCAAGTAATTTGCGGGCCAGTTAAAATAAAATTAAAAAATCACTAAATGGTGCAGGAACCAAGATTGCTGGGTCGGTGTGTACCTGGCCCTGAACAAAGTGTGTGTCTGTTCGTTTGTGACGACAGACACGCGCGCCTTCCAATAACATTTGAGGTAATCAGTGCAGAAACGTGCGTTTGTTCAAATGTAAACAGATGTAACGGTTTTATGAGAGTGCTGAGGAGAAGTCGTGAGCCATATTTAGTAGGCGTGTTCCTGTTGATAAAACCTGTCTGGGGTATCGATATTTGTTTTGCAAACTTTGGTGAGCCGGATACGCCCGAACGTGCCTCGCTATCTGCGCATTTTCCTGTGGCTTCCGGGTATGTAAATGTTCCCAACGGTTATTTTTATATTTCAAATGTTTTCTTCTAGTTATATACGATAGAGACCACAAGTAATGAGCAGATCTATGCTGCAATAACAAAGAATTTGATGAATAAAAAAAAAGGAACAGAAAACGTGAATTATTGAAAGACATTTTTAATTAATTAAAATTAAATTAGATATTATTTCAGCTAACTGGAATATATATCCAGAGATGTAGCTAGGGATTTCAGCGCCCGGGGACTAAGTCAGTCTTAGCGCCCTCTTCTGCTCCCCTCATGACAAGGTGTGAGCCATAATGAGAGTTCAGGCTTACCCGGAAATTGTTGAGTTTTACAACATGAACACCTGCATTTCGTGGCGTATTTTTAGGATATAAAGAGGATTTTAAAAAGTAAAATAATAAAAGCAACAATGGTCAATTTGGCGTCCCCAGACACTTTGCCTGGGGATAGATGCCCCCTCCTCCTCCCTCCCCTCCCCCCCCAGGTACGCCACAAGATATATCTGCTTCTTTTGTCTTCTTTTGTTATACTGCATGTAAAGTGAGATGTTGAGGAGATAGAGAGATAAGAGAGGTATATTTAGCTTACAGTCAAGCAATAGATAACGAGAAGAAATAAATAAACATAGAGACTACTATCTGGTCTCTGATTTAGTGAAAGGACTTTGAGAAAAAATATAGACCGTGTCTGATTGTTGGCTTGTGAGGGTTGATTGGTAAAATGAAAAATGGCTACAGAAAAAAAACAAGAATTTTCCATCAAAATACTTCTTACATTTTCGCATCACGTGTTTTGTGACGTAAAATCGACGCTGCGCGCGCAGTAAATGTCAATTTTATGTAAAGTATACAACATATGTAATCATATAGCTCATGAGAAAGTCGTAAACTCCCCAATACTTGTTTAGTTATCTTTCAGATCCTTTCAAATGTAGCTTATACACTGACGGAAGACAAAATGGGAGGAAAAATTATTGCGTATTCTCATGCTCACCATGTGTTCCTATCGACACAAAGCAGGCATTGAAATGTCAACAGAAAGCGGTTACAAGAACAATAAACAAACAAGATAACCTGGAGAACTCTGAGATTCACTTTCATAACCGGACGGTAAAAATCCTATAGAAAGATCTAAGTGAAAGAAGAAAGATTCAGAGGAAAACACTGCACAAGCTAAAACAGGTGACCTCCTCTCAACAACATGGTATTTGTTATTCCGTAGTGACGAATTTAGCCAAAGCGAGGACTGTATAGATGTAAAGGTGAACACACAAAAATAAAGTCGACGGTACCCTTCCTAGTCGTGTATATTTTGTTATTTTTCTTCTCCTACATCGAGATAATTATGGGGGGCACGTGGTCAGCATAAAAATCAGGCTGTCGACTTATCTAGAGAACAATTCTGGTGTAAATTGTAGAATCCGTGTCTGTCGAAATCAACACACTGCAGCAGTCTAACCCGAGGTCGCTTTCTATTTCTTTTTTCTTGCTTATTTGCATTATCATTTGGCGACTTGATTTATTCTTCTCGCACTATTTCTTATATACATACTATACATACATACATACACACATACATACACGCACACACATATACATATATATAATTTGTATTTCTCTTCTTCATCTGCTTCATTCATAACAAGAGCAGTTCAGTTGCGATATTAACTTCTTCCCGCTCATTCGTGCTCCTCTCGTATCAAATACGGCGCATAAAAGCAGAAGCCATTGCTCTACGCCTAGGAATTGGCACCCTCAAAGGTTTCGTGTATAATTTGCACCCACGTCTGACCTCAATTTTTTTTTTAAAAGAATGGTTCTTTGCAAGTCTCTCTAATTTTCTAGCGTCCTTGTGTCGATTTGAGTATTTAAATACGGTTTCTATTTGTGATCTGTTGTTTTTGTAAGGATGGGCTATTATTATGTTATAAAGATGCCTTGTTGGAACATCGATTCGAATTACACGGTGTTAATCCTGGCTATTTGATCGCCTGAGTCAGGATCAGCAATTCTCTTTGGAGCTTCATTGTTTACTCTCATTCGCTAAGGACTGCGCTCACTTCAACACTTCATTCATGGCCATGGAATTAAAGGTTTTAGGGACAGTTCCGACTAGCTCCTATGATCTCGTCATTGGATTCTAGAGTATCAAAGCGATACTAACACTACATGACGAGGGAATCGTGTTATGACAGATCTTTGTTCCCCATCGTGTTATGACATATCTTTGTTCCCCATCGTGTTATGACAGATCTTTGTTCCCCATCGTGTTATGACAGATCTTTGTTCCCCTCTTAATGGACTACGCACCCTCACCCATTTTTGCAACAACAACAAACAAAGAAAAGAAAATCTGAGCGTAATACTTCAGTGCATAATATATATTAAAGTCATAAGAAAAGAGGACCATATTCTAGATATATAAAATATTACAATTTATTAAAATATTACAAACACGACCTCTCAGTTATTATCGCATATATAGTTATTTGTTGCAGTATTCCGTTTAAGTTCATAAGAGACATTAGAAAAAAGCAAGCAACAATTCTCGAGCACATCATGAGAGGTGGAAAGTTGAAATATTTTGTTACAAATGGCTAAATGCAGGGAAAGAGAGATCGCGGGCGACAAAGAGAGATTATCGATAGCTTAGTGTCATGACATAGAGAAAAGTCAACAACAGAATTGAAAAATATGCGCTGTGGATATAGAATTGTGGAAGGACTTGACTGCCTACGCCAACCCGATGAAGATGATGATGATGACGACGGTGACGATGATGATGATGACGACGGTGAAGATGATAATGATGATCCCGTTTAAACGTTTGGTAGGTTACATCGGATTATTATCATCGTCATAGTCCTCAAACGTTGTGTACAAATATATAATGAGTAAAACCCGTGGGAAGGATGAGCTCAATTGGCGGGCGCTGCATAAGAACAAATGAAATGTTTGCTATTTTATTGATAACCCCTGCAAAGCGATTAAGATAACAACCGAGAATAACAGTCAAAACAGGCAATCACTTATCTGTGAGATAAGATGAAAGGACAGGGAAACATGGCGTATAGCAAACATTGGAGGTATGCTGGGCTCAATGTTTAAGAAATATGTGGTTAACATTGATGGGGAAGGTAAAATTCATTATGATCGACTGAGATATGTCTTAGTGAGATGATCATTCATACAGAATTGTTTGAAAGAGATTTAGTTATAGGTAGATATGTGTCGCCTTTAAAGAGATCTGTGCTTGTTAGAGAGAGAGTGCTCACACGGATACCATACAAGGAATGTTTGATACAAGTTAAGATAGGGGTATGTACCCCCCCCCACCTCCCACCCCCACCCCCAGTCCCCACTACTATTGTGAGAACACCAGACCCAAAGGTAGATCACGATAAAATGGATTGACGGAATGTATATTTTTTTTCGTCCGCCAGCTTTTACCTCTGACGAAGTCCCTAGAGACTAGGAACTGAATTTTGCGTGTTAATCCATTTTAACCTGGCACGCGTGTGCACAGGGGTCCCCCGCCACATGGGCAGATAACTCCGTCTTCGGGGGTACTCATATTTTTTCCGTCGATGATTAATTGACGTTTCAAGCAGGGCCTCGCTGCTGAGACCAGAAAAATTCCAATTGGGGGAGCCGGGATTTGAACCCACAACCTCTCTGTCTCGAGTCCGGCGTCTTGCCTCGAGACCAACCAGTCCCCCCCCCCCCCCCCCTGACGGAATATTAGAAACACTAGGAAAACAACAGCAGAGGTTAACAGAAGAGCAAAACCCGCAAATTATATCTCCCCTCGACGCTGAAAGGCAAATTAAGAAGAAAAGAAGTTATGCACAGAAGTCATATTATCGTGTGTGTAATGTGTGATAAAAAACTGTCGTGGGTGAAAGTTGTGGAGAGACATGATCACCTACGCCAGCAGGCCCGGTACTTGATGATGCTGATATGTGTGATGTTATGCCAAGTAAAAGAATATATGTGGATTAAATTACAGAACCTAGGAGAGATGTAACACAATATAGGATACAGCGATATGACGGCCACAGCCAACATCACGTGTAATGAGTGACTTTTATATGCAATCAAGATATTTACCCGGATGAATTATGAAGCGTAACTAAAGAACGTATAATAATAACGTATATAATAATAAAATATAACAAAGAGAACTCTACACCCATTGATATAAAAAGAGGAGTAAGACAGGGGTGCATCCTATCACCAAGCTTGTTCAATCTATACACTGAGCAAATCTTTAAAAACATCATAGAGATGCCAGGCCTAAACATTAATGGAAAGATAATCAATAACCTAAGTTATGCTGATGATACTGTACTACTTGCAGAAAATCCTAAAGATCTACAACAATTACTTAATGTAATAAAAATGACAAGCAAAAAATATGGACTAGATATGAATATCAAAAAGACTAAAACTATGATCATAAACAAAGAAAATTCTCAAAACCTACAAATAATTTATCAAAATTGAAGGAATAGACCTTGAGACAGTTCAGAACTACAACTACCTTGGACATACTATAACCAGTGATGGAAAATGTATAAATGAAATAAACAAAAGAATATGTATGGCAAAAAGTAATTTTAATGCCATGAAAAATATACTAACATCAAAACAAATATCACCAGGGCTAAAACTAAGAATAGCCAAATGTTACATCTTCTCAATATTCCTATATGGTGCAGAAACATGGACATTAGACAAGAAAACAGAACAGAAAATTTAAGCCTTTGAAATGTGGATTTATAGCAGAATAGGTAGAATTGGATGGAAAGAAAAGCAAATAAACGAGCAAGTTTTAAAACAATTAAAAATGAAAAGAGAACTACTAAACACAATTCATACAAGACCAATGAAATTTTTGGGGCATGTTAAAAGACACAGCAGCCTAATAAAATTAATATTAGAAGGTAAAATAAAAGTTAGAAGAGGCAGACCAGGACTAACATGGACGAATAACATCAAAAGATGGACAAGTCAACCTATAACAATCTGCACCATCAAAGCAAGAGACAGAATGGAATGGCGCTCCACGGTAGCCAACCTTCGATTCGGAGACGGCACTCAATAATGATGATGACAGCTTCCTGGCTATATCCTACTGCTACTTCGTTGATATTGTTGTAGATGGCAACACTTCTACTATTGCGGTAACGTTCAATAAAACAAGCATGAGAGACCACAACGTAATTTTCAAGGGGAGAGTTAATCGTTTATTGCACATTTCTAGAGACCAATTACCTAAAATATCTGCAAAAAAATAGTAAAAGCTATGACATTTGTATGACTTTAAAATATACTAAGAAAGTGAAAGAAATCATAAGATTGCCAGCAAAATGGGAAATGTATTTTCTTAAAAGAAAAAAGACGGAAGATTTCCTCTATTGCCTCAAGAGACTAGCGTTTAGGAATATAGTGATAGAGCAAATATTTTTTTTAATCATTGGTGCATCTTGTATAATGAATCAGCATTACTCCAGGCCGTGTTCCTCCTCCCCCCCCCCCCCACAGGAAAAATAACTCAGGTAACCATTTAAGGTTGGATGAATCTAGAAGTCATGCGGTGGGAATAATAAAGTCGTGCCCTATTCCACAATGTAACAGTTCACGTAACAATTACTGCTTCACTTCTGCTTCGTTATTTGCATAGAATACGTGGAAATATCAATTGAGATATTATTTTAATACATGTTCATGACCGATAGAAACAAAACAAAACATAAAAACACACACAAAATTACACAGTAGCTAAGAAGTTATTTTTTAAAAAAAACACTGCACGTGTACAAAGAGGTGTAAAAAAATATTTTTGGTGGAGTCACATAGATCGTGGATATGGTCGACTTTTTTTTATTTGGAGGAGAGATTGATCAATACAATTATTTGATGAATTTAGCGTGTGAAAGAAATATCAAGACAAGACACAGACATGTGTGAAGTTGACATGTCATTTAAGATTAACAAACAATCATCATGGCAAACAAAACTAAAGGCATAAGAAGACACAAATACAAAAATAAGTAGCAAACGTTTGAAGAGACATGGGGGCCAGGTATCCGCCCAAATGAAACTGAGATTACGATAATAAAGATCGCCTTCAATTAAGAGTTAGAATTACGAATCTACGGCAAAATTACAGTGATTAAATCATCCGGCAAAGGTAGCAACTTTACGCGCTTCTCATTTCTTCTCAATCTCAGCCAAATGAACTGGGCTACGAGCTCTGCCAGAGGACGAGGCGACATTATCATGTCATTAATGAGATAGGAGAAGTAACGACACAAAGGCAAGGCCTGTATAGGACATTGAAGAAGATGTTCGTTCAGAAATAATAATTCCGCCTCTCTCAAGCACTTGTAGCTCATACCGCGACAGACCATCATTAGAGCGTTGAGCTCTTGCAGCCATTTGTTGTAAGTTGTGTTCACTTCAAACTTGGCCAGATATGGAAGAATGTTGTCAAAATAAACATTAATGGCGTACTTTCCTTCACTACGAAAGTCAGCGTTGGCTCCATATCGAAGCAATATTTTGATGATGTAGCGATCCACGCCTAGAGAACAAACGGAGTTCATGTAGTTGAACAAAACGTCGTTTAGAAGACGCCTGTTTGTTCGATCATATGTGGTGATAGTCGTCATAAACTTTTTCATAAAAATTCTCGACCAGTACGTGCTTTCAAAGAAGTTGACTGAACTAACAGCACTATCTAGGATACAATTAATAGCAGAGGAGTATGCAGTTCTCGAGAACGACTGACCAATATTTGATACCTTCGGAGCTTTTCCTTCGTCAAAATGAGGATTCGCTTTATTCTCCAGCAGAATTTTTAGACATTCCACATAACAAAAGATCTTTTTTACGTCACTGATGTTGAACGCGCAGTTTATAAGCGTGTACATTGGAAATGTGCAGTACATGGAGTGTGCATTGACGTCTTCGTTGCTGTTGATGAGTGCATTCGTCATGGTGGGTAACATCTCATAACGGTATTGAGACATCAAGCTCTGCGTATATAGGACATGATACAGATTGATTCCATCAAATAAAGACTGTCTGTCTTTTGTTTTCTGTGCCAACAGTGCTGTTAGACAGTCTGGGTACATTTCACGTATGGCTATGAGCACTGCACTTTGATAATCTGATCTGGTGGTTTTATTGTCCATCAGTAGCATGATAGCATCAGGACTTTTTGCTTTGGTCGCCAAAGTAAGTGGTTCCTTTACCGCCATATTTGGGTTATTCTTCAGGATGAATGTTTCTAGAATCATCTGAACACATTCCAGATATCCATACTGAGCTGCAATGGAGAGTGGCGTTTTGTTTTTCAAACTACCAAACTCATCTTTAAGATCAGCTGATTGACTGTCCAAGTTGAGATGAAAATCCTTGTACTTTTTGCGTCCTCTAATGCCAGGTTCGAGAACCTTCGGGAGCGCTGTGGTTGATGTTTTGTATTCACGGAGTCGTTGGTTAGTTAACTTCTGTTTAATTTTTTGTATTTCCGAACGTTTGGCTGTAAGTGACAAGCCGATCTTTGAGCTGTTAATTCCGAAGAGTTTCTGCTGTTGCCTTTCAATAATTCCTAGTTTATGTCGATCTTTACGGCAATCTTCTGTGTATACCACTTTCACTTTTTCTCCCGCTCCTTTGACAATTCCACTTGAAGCTTCCGAAAAAACATCCCAGTGAACAGTAATCTTGTGCTTCTTGTCCTCTCGCAACAAATACTGTCTGTGATTGTGATATTTCATTAATTCCTCTACCTTCTCTGTTTTCTGAGTAGCTGTCACTTTCTTCTCATGACTATCCCCTGTTCCATGCTTGACCACTGTGGTCAAGTTCTGCTGTTGTGGTGGCGAGCTCGTACTAGAGGAAGATTGTCCTCGTTTTTGATCTTTAACAAATTTACTAACGAACCCCAAGTTCTTGATTTTTTTGGTGCTTGCTTCTTTTTGTTTATGAGTTTTCTCTAAAGCATCTAGCTCATTTGTCAAAACGTTACTAACATCGGCGACTTCATTGACTGAACTTGCCAAATGTTGCATAGCGATCTCGGCAGTTTCGGTGCTAGATTTTAATCTGTGTAGCAACTTCTCTATGTGCTTGTTTAAATTACTTCGAAGTGCGTCTGTGGTTTTCAGTTTCTTTCTAATGTGGACTGGTAGTTTAAAAACGTGACATGCTTTTGATCCGCTGAAGTAATCATTCGGCCTATATTGAAGGATAAGTTTCAAGCATTCCGTTAACCCGAATATAGCAGCAAGATGAGCATATGGATTTTTCTTTGGCATCTGCGAATGTGGAAACAATTTAAATTCCACTATTAAAAATTCAATCATCTCCGGGCAGTTGTTTACGATGCAGTGATGAAGAATATCCAGGCCATCATTGTCCGTCCATGCTCCAATCAGGCTGGAGAAAGGTGCAGGGATCTGTTTAAGTATGCTCTTCATCTGTTTAATAACAACAGCAGTTCTCTCTACTGTCAGCAAATAAGCTACTTTGGACAGTTCGTCACTGATCTCTTCTTCACTTACTCTTTGATACTTCTGAGAAAATAGCGTTGATCTGGATTCTCTGGCTTTTTGCAAGTTGTATGCGTCTGCAAATGTTAGATTATGCGTCATGCTATCCATTTATAATTGTTTTGTTTAAAATTGAACCCAAAATAAAGGAAAGAAATAATACCGTATGATGGGCTATTAATTAGGCATGTACGAAGACCATTGAATTGCGGAAGTCAACTGTTATATCTAAAGTTTTAATAATAACCGAAGTGTTATTTTCGCTGATCTTACGTAAACTACTGGTAGTCTCCATTAGCTCTAGATAGAGATATTATCTGGTCTATTGTTAAGTAGACTATGTTTGTGAGTTAAAGTCAGACAGCTGCAACTCACTTCCGATTACGAACTACACAAATATCCAAAACTACTGAGTTTTTACAAAACATGTTATAAATGCAACAAAACAAATATGCTAGCGTATTTTCCATGAAAACTTTCGTTCTTTCCATTTTCTTGTCGAGGTTTACTGAGGCAGTTTAACTAAATTTCTTTCTTTTTAGGCGTGTGTGTGTGTGCGTGCGCGCGCGCGTGCGTGTGTGTGTGTGTGTGTGGGTTCGCACCAAGAAGGAACTGAGTAAATAGTTCCAGACTGAAAGTCCATGCTGCAATAGTGTTGTACAGGCAACACCGTCACTGAGGAGATACATAGTCCCAATTAGAGAACCGTCATTTTGCAGGCTACATAGCTCTTTTCCAGTAGCAATGTGAAAATGATGCAAGAAAAAAACCACATACCCTGTTAGGGGAATAGGTCTTTAGATCACTACAGAAAATACAAGAATAATTAAATAAAATCAGAGCAACAGAAAATTATACTTGACAGGAAAATCAGTGGAATAAATAGATCACTTCCTATAAAAATGCTGAAATCAAAACTCCTAAGCACAAAAACAAAGCTTAGGTTTTTCAAATCAAATATATTACTTATGCATATGAGAGCTTGGAAGCAACGAAACAAATAGAAAATAAATTTGATACGTTTGAAAACAAATGTCCCTGAACAAATATTGAATCCATGACTAATGCTAAAGTAAAAGGAAAAGAAAGAACATAAATAGATATGTATAGTACAGAGTATCTCAATGTCTGATTGTGCCTACGGTTTACGCAAGGAGATCTACCTGATATGAAGATCTGAACAACACTTGTTTATTCAAAGTTAATGCTAATGTGGTGTTGATGCTAAACCTCAGCTAATCAAAACTCTGCAATATACCACATTTCAAGTGAGGTAACCACAGGAGCCTCATTAAGATCAGTGTTCGCCGTTTGTGCTCAGGTTGAAACGGTGGTCAGGCATCGAATACTACCCTTACCATCTGAGTATCCTTTTCAGTTCAAAAGACTGCAGTTCCGTTCAAATTGTGTCCATGGACTGTCGTTTGGTTGGTTACGTTCGCCCGATGACAAAAGTATTCTAGAGTATCGTGGTAGACTAGAATATTCCTCTTCATCATCCGCCCTTACAAGGACGTAGTGGACGTGTCTGCGTTGTGTTGTGGTTTGCAGTATAACTGTTATATTTGCGCCTTTCGGCCCAACACATCCGACTTCAGCACAACATGTTTTAGTACCGGGTTGTCTTCCCTCTTCGATCCCTGCACGCTTGGCCAGACTAGACAGGTTAGTCTGTTACTGGAGGCACCGCGGAGAGGTGGAGCAGGGTCTGGATGGTTTTGGTTCACCGATCCTGGCACAAGCCATCAGCTGTGGGTCGCTGACAACTTCCAGCTCTGGTGCTGGTAGGTTTTTTTTTAATTGTAACCGCGGGAGAACTGCTACTCACATGCACCATCTCACACCCTTCGTACTCGCCCAACCTCGCGCCGTCGGATTTCCACATCTCAGGTTCACTAAAGGTTGCACTAAGTGGAGCAAAGTTCTAACGATGAGGTTCCGTCGGTCGGTGCATGGGTGGCTGCGCACCCGTTCGAAATAACTCGTTTCCCGCAGTTTCTTAGCGTGGCATAGCATTGAACTAGAAGGGGACTAGATTGAACAGTGATAAGGTAGTTATTTCAGTGTTCGCCACAAATACTCTGTAAGGAAACAAAAAATCTGATTTTCCAGTGAAGGTACCTTGCGATAACAAATATATGTATTTATTGGGGAGAAACTTCTAGACAGACAACAAATGTTGTCTGTAGATTTCCCAGACAGCTGTTTTAATACCTCTGTATCTACGTCTTTTATGTTATAAATTTCAAGATGAAATAACAATGTTATGGCTGCTATCTTATCCAGTACTTTGCCATCCACATTAGGAAATATGATAACAAGTGATAACACTTCTAATTAGCGCTGGATTTTTCCGGGTTAGGCAATAGAAGACAGTGTAGGCAATTTCCGGACACTTCTGCCTTGTGGGTGCTGGAAGAATGCCTATCTTGCACATATCAGTGTCCCAAATAAAGAGGCGTATAAGCTAAGTTAGCAATGAAATAAAAACTTCAAATTGCCATGCTCATAAACTTGGAACTGCATTTGTATTGAAAAGTGTGCTTTTAGGACTAAATATTTTCAAGTTTTCTTCTCAAATTTACCGTTGTTGTAAGCACTGCTCAAATTCTAGACGAATAAGCTCTATGGCCTTTAAAGTAAGTATTATAAATGTCAGGATATTACTAGATTGTCGCGAATAAAAAAAAAACGTCCCGTGGCCAGGCCTCAGCTGAATTTAAGCGCTTGCTGTAAGAGTTGAGAGTATAAACATTTCTGAAATTTGTTAATCAAGTGTTCGTGGGGTTCATTTCCTGTAAAGTTAAAATGTTTATTCTGTCACAGATATGGGGGAAAAAAACCGACATGAACACCACGATACAACTACTTTGGGTTTGCGCGCATTTATATTTCATTCTATTGTTATCCACCCTCCCACATACATATTCCAGAAATAGGATAAATGAAATGGAAAGTTATTGTTTTAGATCCCACCATCTTAGTATTATTTTTTTTTATTTATATACACCCATCTAATACGACCTTAGATTAGTTATTACAGGCGCTATCGTTCAGTGTTAATATCTAAACAACACTGGATGGTCCAGACTCAGTGGGGTAACGTCATAACCAACAAGCAGGGAGAAGACCTAGAGAACGCACTGGTATCGTCGATTTAGTGTGCTTGAATGATGGAAGGACAACAAGAATGGCCACTCGAACAGGGGACTCTGATAGTGTCATAGACCTGGCACTGGTGTCTTCCACCTTCGCACCGGTTTGCAGGTGGAATGCACTGGGGTTCCACGGAAGTGATCACTATCCATGTGTCCTCCTAATTGAGAAAGGCGGAAATAAAAGCCAGAGAAGAAAGCTCCACACATTCAACTACGAGAAAACAGACCAGGACGTCATTAGCAAAATCAGACATAGGAAACGGAGCGCCCCTCTTAGGAGGCAGGAGAGATGGACGCAACCACCCTGGTGGAATGTAGATGTCGGGGAAGCTTGGCGGAGCAAGAGACAAACGGTCAAGACATGGCAGAAAGCCAGAAGGTATGGTAGAACACAACCTGAGCTCTTGAAGCGTCTGAAAGTAGAGGTCGACCAAAAAATGATGCACTTTAAACTATGCGCTAAGCAGGCTAAGGATGCCAAATGGGATGACTTCTGTAAAAAAGTGTGCTCAGAAAAATCGCTCGCCACATTCTGGCGCCTTCATCAGTGCATGAATGGCACACCACGACACAGAGGTATACCAGACTTTCAGAGCACAGGCCAGATATGGCACAAATCTGATGAAAGCAAAGGGAAGGCCCTGCTTGCCCGCTACATTGAGCAGACGGACCAAAGAAATGAGGCTGTAAGAATGAAGATACGGGGATCGCTGTCAAAATTGTATATGGATGTAGGGCTGGAAGAAGATCTCACGATCACAACCGATACCATTCGCGCGACACTTAAAAGGTCACACAACACTGCTCCTGGTCCAGATGGTGTTCGGTATGATGACATACGCGATTTAGCTGATGACGACTTGACAACACTGGCCAATGAGTTTAATGCCAGTATTCGGAGTGGCCAGATTAAGGAGGAGTGGCTACACAGCTACTTACTACCGCTACCGAAGCCAAACAAGGACCATTCTCACATCAGTGCCTACAGAATCATCACAATGCAGAACACTGCGGGCAAGCTGCTGGAGAAAATAGTTGCCCGTGTCCTCACCTGTCGCCTTGAACAGAAACGCGTATTCCCTTCCACACTCGGAGGTTATAGATATAACAAAGAGACATGGCTCAATGCGGCAGTATTTGCCTATGATGTCTTCGAAGGCTTCCACAGACGAGAGGAGACATGTGCTGCTGCTATAGATCTGGAGGATGCATACAACAGGGTACCATTTGAATATCTCATGCATATGCTTCTCAAACTAGCGGTGAACCCCTTCCTCATTAGATGGATCGCCGCGGCACTGTTTCAGAGGAAGGTGATACTCAGATGTGGAAGTTGGTCTTCCGAGCCAACATCCATTTGTCCTGGGCTGCCACAAGGCTCACCATTGTCACCAGTTCTATTTAACGTGTACACAATAACGACCACGGCCCAACAGCTGGATGGGAGGGGAAGAACTATGACTTTTGCTGATGATATTCTGGTATATCGACAGGGAAGAGACAGACGGGGAATCGCCTCCACAATGCAAGACGAACTCGATCGCATTTCTTCCTGGTGTGGGGTTTCAGGTGCCTTGGTTAATCCTAATAAAGCATCAGTTTCATGGTTCTCCCTTAACAATCATATCGTTAATACAACCACACCGGTAGTACGAATGGGAGCTGATGAGGTGACCAGGGACAAGTTGATGACATACCTCGGAGTTAAGTTTGATCGCAGCCTGTGTTTTCGGCACCACGTCGACCATGTGATAACAAAATCCCGCAAAGGATTAGCCGTCTTGAAGGTCATGGCAGCTGCCAACATCGAGCAGAGGCTACTTATTCTTCTATTCCAGGGATTAGTCCTCGCACCAATCGAGTATGCCCTGGCTATTCTTACTGTCAGTACGACTCAAATTGATAGGCTGGAGAAAATACAAAATGAAGCCATGCGCATTATCCTAGGATGTACGAGGGACACTCCCTGTGTAGCAATGAGGTATCTTCTTGACTTTCCAACCATGGATGATAGAATTAAGATCTGGAGAGCACGAGCATACCTGAAGATTAGTACAGATACAGAGCATCCATTGCACCACGTGCTCAACACAGAGAAAGGTACCAGGCTAAAAAGAGGCAAATCATGGGTGGGCCGGGCAGAAGATGTCATCAAACAGGTCTGTGGGCTTACCAATATCAGCGTTGGTGAGGAGTGGATACCGGTGCCTACGTCATTCAAGGGAACTTTCTCATGTATTGTCACACTCGACAGGAAAAGTAGGGAACAGAACCCGGTCGTGGTTAATGCTGAGGTCAACGGTCTCATCTGCGATAATACCGATGAGAAAGATGCAGTCATCTATACAGACGGATCTGTAAGACGACACGAAAGAAGTGCATGGGCATTTACAGCACGCTCAGCAGGCAGAATAGCCAAGGAAGACAGTGGTGCATACGCCATGACCACGAGTAGCATGACAATGGAAGTGATGGCAGTGACCAAGGCATTCAAATGGTTAGAGTCACAAGACTACATCCACGCATGTATACTGAGTGATTCGATGAGCATGCTAAAAAAAAGTGGAGGCGGGCTATGTACGCATGCAAAGGGTAGAATCGTTGCAGAAATCCAAAATACGTAAGGTCACCTTTTTCTATGTCCCTGGACATGCGGGAGTACGGGGAAATGAGAGAGCGGACAGGTTGGCTAGCTGCGTTGTCGCTGAGGACGGGCAACCGATGGATCGGGCGGACATCATCAATGCCCTTCGAGATGTTGGAAGAGCACATGACTTCGACAAACACAGATCAACGTCACTTCTTCGGATGATGGAAATGAGAAACTTGGTGGCCGTGTAAGAAGACTTATCAACCAACATATAACTGGAGTCGTCAGTCGCTGGACACTGAGGGAATTGCTGAGGAGGGGATCTGAGCACCTATGGACATGTTCGGAGTGCAATGATGATGACCCGCAAATAACTCAATCTAAACAACAAATGTTGACGTTTTCTCCCATATTCAGGATGTGTACATATTTATATGTTTAATCTCCCTATCTTATAGAGTAGATTCATCATCATCATCGAGTGCCGTCTCCGCAACGAAGGTTGGCTACCATGAAGCGCCATTCCACTCTGTTTCTTGCTCTGATGGTGCAGGTTGTCATAGATTGACTTGTCCATCTTTTGATGTTACTCGTCCATGTTAGTCTTGGTCTGCTATGCCTCTTTTACCTTGTATTTTTCCTTCCAATATTACTTTTATTAGGGGTTTTAACGTGCCCTAAAAATTGTCTTGTCTAAATTGTATTTAGTAGTTCTCATTTTATTTTTAGTTGTTTCAAGACTTCATTTATTTTCTTTTCTTTCCACCCAATTTTGCCTATTCTTCTATAAATCCACATTTCAAAGGCTTCAATTTTCTGTTCTGTTTTCTTGTCTAATGTCCAGGTTGCACCATACAGGAATGTTGAGAAGATATAATAATTTGCTATTCTTAGTTTTAGCCCTGGTGTTATTTGTTTTGACGTTGGTATTTTTTTCATGGCATTAAAATTACTTTTTGCTATTCCTTTATTTCAGCTGTACATTTTCCATCACTAGTTAATAGTATATCCAAGGTAGTTGTAGCTCTGAACTGTCTTCAAGTCTATTCCTTCAATTGTTAATCCTAAGTTTTCCTTTTTAAACACATATTCATTTGTTTTCATTCTTAGCTAACTATTAAACATCATCGTATGAAGGTCACCAGTTCAATATTGTAACTGCTGTTTCTGCTAAGCTTCTGACTCATGTTTGTTCATTGTTCTCTTCGAAAACTATACTATTTTTATTATTCATCAGCTAAATTGAGTTAAGATGGTTTATTAGCCAATGTTTTTCATGACAGTCATTACCTTCCCTAGTTCGATGATGCCAAGCCAGAGCAACCATTACGTCACTGACATACTCTATAAAATATACACAAAGATCTTAAACCTGCAAGGGGGTGTACATTAATCACATTCAATAATCAAAAGCACAGCAAGGAAGATAAGATAGAACCAGAAGATGCTTAGAATGGGTATTATCATGTGCCTATTTACATAATCTATCTCTATCTATTGTCCTTTCGAGCCGAAGACGGCACATAGAGTAGAACCACAAACTTAAAAACAGAAACCTTGCGTGCCAAAATGGCACATACTGCAGAGATTACTGCTTCCAAAATTCTGTTTCCATAACAATGCTTTTTACGATAACAGCTTGTCAAGCCATCGATCAATCTCCTTAGTCGCCTCTTACGACATGCCTGGAAGGTCACAGTGTCACTATTCTTTACTCCCTCATAATGAGACTCCGGTAACACACGGGAATTATATTTAGATAATGCAATCAATTAATTGCTAGACTTTAATTTTATTTGATAAATTATTGAAGTACACCCAAGGACCGGGTATTTAATGTAATCATGCACTGCACATGAAAAACATGAGAGCACAAAATAGAAGTGAATACTACAACCTTCAGGTAACAACATACACTAGTTTATGAACATCAGCAAGGCAAGGCAATGAAATCTATTAATCAAGAAAACAACAACTAATTACCAACGAAACAAACTCAGATTGTGTATTTCCTGCTTCAAAGATTTATTGCCACTACCAACAATTTAAAAATAAGCAGTGAATTATTATGTGGAATAAAGGTTCAGTATGCTCAGAATTATATTATGGCACAAATAATAACCAATAATAAGCTGCCAAAATCCCTTTGAAAATATCTTCAACACACGCAGTTAACAATACTTGTGTTTTAATTCATATACATATTGATGTGTGTGTATATATATACACATATGCATGCACAAACACATACTCATACTTTGAACAACACTAACTTCAACAAACCTTGCAAAGTCTGAAGACTGAAATTCACAAAAATTTCAATCTGGAATTTGAACAAAGTTTGTAAGTTAGAACAACGCATGTACAATACAAAATGCCTCAGTATATGCTATCTTCTGTGCACCCAAGTCATCTCTTACGTTACATTTGTGTGTGTGTGTGTGTGTGTTTTAATTATATTTTTTTTTTTGTTTGAAAGAAAAACTGGGTAACAAGAAGGGCATTTCCAGTGTCAAAATTAAAGAACTGAACTGTGTGCTCTGTTTTTGAGTTAGAATGCAGACAATTGCTTACATGTGATGTTCAAAATTTACAATTGTGAATCGGAATATCTGCTTATTTAATGACAACATGATGGTCTACTAAAAGGAACATCCAGAAAAATAACGAACACCAGGCTAAACTGGAAAGTTTCTTCTCTATAGATAAGGGGGACAGTGAACAAGGACCTCCAACCAATAGTGCTCAGATTAGTGTACATGTATAAGAGAGAGAGAG
This sequence comes from Megaustenia siamemsis, assembly GCA_032433765.1. Taxonomy (NCBI): domain Eukaryota; kingdom Metazoa; phylum Mollusca; class Gastropoda; order Stylommatophora; family Ariophantidae; genus Megaustenia; species Megaustenia siamemsis. The sequence goes on from JAVIAB010000092.1 coordinate 156,504,735, forward strand.
AGAATGAGAAAGAGAGGGAGAATGAGAGAGAGAGAGAGAGAGAGAGAGAGAGAGAGAGAGAATGAGAGAGAATGAGAATGAGAGAGAGAATGAGAGAGGGAGAATGAGAGAGAGAGAATGAGCGAGAGAGAAAATGAGAATGAGAGAGCATGAGAAAGAGAGAGAGAATGAGAAAGAATGAGAAAGAGAGAGGGAGAAAGAGAGAGAAAGAAAATGAGAATGAGAAAGAGAGAGAGAATGAGAGAGAGAAAATGAGAATGAGAGAGAATGAGAAAGAGAGAGAGAATGAGTGAGAGAGAGAAGAGAGAGAGAATGAGTGAGAGAGAGAAGAGAGAGAGAATGAGAAAGAGAGAGAATGAGAAAGAGAGAGAATGAGAAAGAGAGTGAGAGGAAATGAGAAAGAGAGAGAGAACACCAGACGTCCAGTATTTGGTGCATTTAAGGATGGACCTCAAACAATAACCTTTCTCTTCCTCTTCATCAATCACACAGAACATCACCACTCCTCACTAAGTTACATTATAATCAAGTATCATGTTTGCTGGCACAGGTGATCATGACTTTCCACAACTTCCTATCTCTGTTTACATGTCAGTTCTGTTATTAACTTCCATAAAAGTACTCTCTTAAACTGTCTTGTATCACTTCTCTCTTTCTCATTCCCTCAATGTTTCCAGTTGTTATATATTCCAATTGTTTTCTTCTCAATTCATGGCCAAAAGATGATGTCTTTCCCATTTTTTTGGAAATTAACTTTCTTTATTTCTAGGCACTAATATGAGGAAAAATAGAAGACCTAAAAGAACACATAAATAGACCTAACATCATAGGTACCCAATAAAACATGAAAATCAATATCAACAAGACATTCACAAAAGAAAAAACAGAACCTCTACATAATGAAAGATTTCAGACAATTAAAATATGTGGAGGAATTTAAATACATAGGAAGTCTAGTGACAAACAATAATTCACAAGCAGCAGAAATAAACTCAAGGTGCAACACAGCTTATCAAATCATCAGATAGATGTAACTACTGCTAACAAGGAAACAGAGGCAAAATGAGCACTCTACAATACAATCTTCATTCCAACATTGAGCTATCAATGCCAGACCTGGATGCTAGACTCAAGAACAATAAGAAAAATAACCACTATCGAAAAGAAATGTAGTAGACGCATGACAGTAAACAGCCTAAGCAATACTGTCAGAAGTGAAGAAAGCAAAAAAAATATCTAGGAATAATTTCCACAATTGAATACATGAGGGAATAGATAAAATGGTATAGCATGTGTGATAAGATAGAAAGATCAAAATACAACACATTGAGCTATCAACAAACGTTTCAACAACACCAGAGCCAAGGGTCGACCACAAAAAAAAGATGAATTGATAGAATATTAGGAACACTAGGAAAATTAGCAAGAAAGGCTAACAAAAGAGCATTGAAATGCAATACTATTACCAAGTTTTCATCAGCTTATTACCATAAACTATCATTCAATCAATTTGTAATTGTTATTTTCTTTACCATTACAATTTCCAGTTATTATAAAAATATAATAAAATATAGGGAAAAAATTATTACCCATATCCATAGAATTTGAGCGTGGTGATATGTAGTCTACATACTATCTAGCTATTAAAATGCACATATTGTTTTTTAAATATAGGCATTTTTTGCTGTCAATTAAAAAGAGGCGTAATGTATTAAAAAACATACATTAAACACATTCTGTACTATGAACAGTAATATGCAGATCTAGTAACTGATGTGAGAAACTCAAGAGCTGTATTTTGTGACTGATGATTTCACAATTATTTCCACTAAAACCTTGTAATCCTCATATTATATTTTTATAATATATAATAATTTATAAATTTGTTTTCAATTTATAATTAATAATTTTATAATTATATAATAATTATTATAATTCTCTTTTTGATTCCTGAGCAAATTATCAAAACAAACTGGATGTTTTAGATCAATTTTTTAAAAAGTGTTTTTTTTGGCGTACACTCGCCAGCTTTTACCTCTGGCAACATCCCTAGAGTCTATGAACTGAATTTAGCGTCTTAATCTGTTTTTCCCTGGTAGCCATGTGCATAGGGGTTCCTTGCCGCACAGGTAGATAACTCCATCATTGGAGGTACTCATATTTTTTCCATCTATGAGTAATTGATGTTACAGGCCGAGTTTAACTGCTGAGGCCTTGGGGTGGTTGCCGCAGAGAGAAATCACAAATAAAAATACAACCGGTGCAGCCGTGATTTGCACTCACAACCTCTCTGTCTCGAGACTAGTGTTTTGCCGAGAGACCAACCAGTCCCCTAATTTTAATCTATTTTCTCACTGTGTTATTTCAAATAAAAAACAAAAAAAAATACAAAAATGGCCTGGCCACAGCATGTTAAACTTCTATACAGTGAATGTGCTAAAAAGTATAAATTCAAATTCCATACAATTTAGGTTTATGCAAATGTATAGTTTGTATATAAAACAAAGTTTATGTGGGTACGACGCGTATATTCATCTTCTTCTTCTTTCCTTCCTCATCTGCCTTTCAACGTCGAGGGGAGATATAATTTGCGGTCTTTTGCTCTTCTGTTCGCCTCTGCTGCTGTTATGTTTCCTAGAGCTTCTAATATTCCATCTACCCATCTTTTTTGTGGTCGACCCTTGGGTCTGGTGTTCTCACAACGTTTGTTGAAGGCTCGTTGTGTTGTGTTTTGTTCTTTCTGCCTTGTCACGTGGCCAAACCATTTTATCTGTTGTTTCCTTATACATTCTATGGCTGGGGCTATTCCTAGCATTTTTCTCAGTTCTTCATTTCTGATCTTATCTCTCAGACTGTTTCCTGTCATTCGTTTAACACATTTCATCTCTGTAGAGGTTATTTTTCTTATTGTTCTTGCATCTAGGGTCCAGGTCTGGCATTGGTAGCACAACGTTGGGATGAAGATTGTATTGTATAGTGCTCGTTTTGCCTCCAGAGTTATTTCCTTGTTGGACAATAGTGGTGATAACTGTCAGATGATTTGACAAGCTTTGTTGCATCTTGATTCTATCTCTGCTGTTTGGGAATTATCGTTTGTCATTAGACTTCCTAGGTATTTGAATTCCTCTACTTGTTTTCATATTTGTATATTCATCATTAAAAAAAAATTATACATATAATTTATATATAACAAATATGTATATGTATATATATATATATTACAAGAATTAAAACATCACCGTAAAAATAATTGTTTTATTAAATGTGAGCTCCAGCATAGAACATTAAAGTCCATTGAAACATGTAAGAATCCAGTGAGAAAGAGGAGCAAACAAAATGCAAAAGCATACAAAAATATATAATGTTTATATATTAAGGTTTTCACTAATATGAAAGCTCAACACTTCAGTAAAAGTCATGAAAAACATGAACCAAATACTTGTGATTTAGTTACAAAAGATGATGATTCTGATTATTTAATTTGGACTGAGATCAGCAGTTTAAAATGTCTATATGATGTTATAAACTAGGTAGCTCAATAACTGAAACAATATCATATAAATATGTGGCATGGCATGACTGAAATAATATAATAGTGACAAATGTTGCAACGATATCCAAATGTCAACAAGAGTGGGCTATCTCTGAAGAGATAGAAATTGTTCCCTGTAAGCAATGCTGTGGATGATACACAGACTGAAATTAAATATATAACAGCTGACAAATATGAAGAATGTGATGTTTTTACATTCAAAGATGAGTGTGTAGCCAATGTAGAAAACAGTGGTTATATAACAAAACTATTGAGGAAGAATTGTGCAGTTTTTTAAAATTCTGATGAGCTACATGGCCAGAAATCAAGAAATGTTTTTTGGCTAGAGTCAGAAATATTACAGAAGCAATAACCTCTCATTTAAGAATGGAGATGGAAGCAATTTCTATTGCCTGTCAGTGGATTTAAAAGACATAGCTGAAAAGGATATTACCATGATGGACTCTTAGTCAATGTGAAAGGTACAAATCTGATAACTCTGTCTTCCTGGAACCAGTGGCCATTTGAGTAGGAGCTCTTCAACCTGATGTCATTGTAAATAAAATAGATGCCAGTTTAGTTGTGGTATTTCTGTTGTAATAGCATCTTTTATATTTGGAGTTGAAGAAAGCTATTTCTGCCTTAGTCTGTAAGAAGTGAGCATCCAAAGAGATGATCTGTAATTGTTTCCCTTTGGCAGATGAACAAAGGACACACTGAAGCAATGTTAGATGATGACATATGTAAAAAGCCCCAAAACCTTAAAAAAAAACCATATGAATATAATGTCAAGATTATATGGAATTCATTGCAAAAAAAGAGCTATTAGTTTGGTCTGAGATGTACCTGTTGTAGGGATAATAGCCAGGCACAAAAACACCGTCCATGAATGCCTTCAATAATCATATGTTTGAAATCAACACAGCTAAGGATGCAGTCCTGACATTACTATTTGAAATACAATATCCAACAATTAGGAGTGACAACAAGAATGAACTAAGTGTGTGCACAACCTATGAGCTACTAGTACCATCAGTGTGCATACACTTCATCATCTAGAAAGAAAGAGACTAAGCACCTATGGATCTGCCTGGAGTATTCTGATGTCAAATTTAACAACAACGAATAAATAAATAATGAATGAACTATAAAAACATACAGACTAACATCTGGGTTTAACTAAATTGTTTCAGAACTAGATGGGGTAAAACCTAGTATTTGAAAAAATTAATTAGAGAAAAAAAATATACTGATATGTCTAAATGTTACTAATTCATCTTCAGCTTTCAACTGTTAAGTGAGTAGAAATGCTTCATGTCAAAAGTCTACAGCAAGATACAATATCTATACTTTTGGCCTGACACACTGTCTTTGGCACAGGTACATTTTCAACGTTTAACAATTTTGCATGGACAACAGCCATTTTGACTGACTATTTAAATGTTAAACAGCCATGGGTGTGTTTCTTTAACATGTGCAGAGTGCACATGGAGCTTCTCGTTCTTCCGTTATTATTGAAGACATTGAATATAAAACAATTTCATTGGCTACATATGAGAGTTAAGTACAGGTTTTAGTAGGTAGTCTGAGCAAGTATGCATAAAACTAAAGATTAGTTTGAACAATTATATGGAATGGAACATAGCTTCAAATATCAGTTGTTTTTGTTTACACCTACCATTTGAGTTTTTTTTATTTATGCGGGAAACTAACTAACCAACTAATTAATTAACTAACTAGTTAACTAGCCTTTATATTTAAGCATGCATGCACATATTGTAATAGGTTGATGTTATTTATTTATCTTAATTATAGTTAGACTCTATATTTAGAGTCATATCACATTGATCAACGTAGTTAACACAATCATCATAAACTATTCAGTCATAATTCATAATCAAGTTTATTGATCTTTAACTTGGCACGTGATACATAATAGTAGAAGCACTTCTCTTAGAATTACTTTCTTAATTTTCGACATTCATTAGGTTAACACCGTGCGGATAATGAATGTCCATAAGTGCATATTGTACAAATCAATCTGTCTCACAACTTACTTACGACTTTGTTCTCTGAGCACAACTTGAAATACTCTTAAAACACTTTCACAACTAAATGTTATAATTCACTTATTCTGGTTCTGTCTACTGCTCAACTCCTAAGTCACCGCTATCTTTTCCTATGTTCTCTACTCTAAGCTTGACTAGTCCACATTTATGATTCTTGACTAATTCGGTTTACTACTTACTACTGTCTGTCTATCTATCTTTCGTTCGCCTGAAGTATTGTCTATATCTGCAATGTCGTTTCCTGTATAAATTTGACAGTCTTTTGTAATTCTTGCAGTGGCCCATATAGTTTTGTCTGTAGTGTCGTATCTATTGGCCAATGGATTTTCCTCAGTCTACTATATTCAGTGCAGTTTTGATGTATGTGTTCAGCAGTCTGGGGCGCCTGCCCACATGTACAAGTAGTTGAGGTTCCATTCTTTAATTTTGTATACATGTGACTATGGAGTCGATTGTGTCCTGTTCTGAGGCGTATAATGATAACTTGTTCATATCTATTCATATTATGAAAGGCATCCTAATTTGGGGCTTGTGGTCCTCTGATTGATTTGATTATCTGTTTCTTATGATGGTATGTAACCGGTGTATCTAGTTGTGTGTATCCTGTTGAACCTTCCTTTGCCAACTGATCTGCTTTCTCATTTCCTGGTATTCCACAGTGAGATGGGATCCACTGCAGGGCAACCCTGTGGTGCTTGCAGAGTTCAGTCAATAAGGTCTGCAGATGTGGTAATTTTCTGGATTGTAGTGCCTGGAATACTGATCTGTCAAAAACACTACAGGCTGCGGGCTAAGATTATTGTTCAGTAGTTTTTCTATTGCCAACTTTATTGCTTGTATTTCTGCATCATAATTGTGACAATATTTCCCAGTTGCTATTTTATTCATATCCCTAGTGTTATTTGGGTACTCTATATATGCACCTGCTCCCCCATTCTTTACTGCATTCTGTGCTGATCCATCTGTGTACACACGAATCCATAGGTCTTGTGGGTATTCTTCATCCAGGAAACTGAGAGTTATTGTTTTTCGCTGCAGACTATTCTGTTCCTCTTTGTCAACTATTCCTTTCACTTCTGTTCATATTTGAACTGATAATCCTGATTCCTCTGTCCAGGTATGGGCAGTAGGGGTTAACAACTCTTGGCATATCTGGTGTTTTGTCTACTAATACGCTCGGCTTGGTGGATAAAACTGCTTCTCCTAAGTCGTTACTACTTTCTGACTTCCTTGTCTATCCTAACTGCCTAAAACTGAAATCTACTAAACTGTCTAACTGACTGCCTTCGGCAGTTCCTTGTGACTAACACTGTCTTCCTCCTAACTACTGAAAATTTGTGTTCAGGATAAATACTAAGATCTCATTTGCATAAATCTGAGCATGGAATACTTGCATCCAATGGATTGTCATGAAGTTTTTGCGAGATGACAATTTGTAAACCCTTCGACCAGTCAGAGTCCACAGTCTTGAAACACAGTTGACCCAGAGCTGACCTATGTCTCAGACTTGACAAAACAAGCTGTTTGTGACTCCAAAGTAACCTCTGGTCAGCTTGACCTCGCCTGAGTTTCAAAATAATCATGTTTATTACATGACTTTGACCTGTCCTGGAAGTTGTTTGTCAACTTATTTACTTGATGGGTCAAGCCATGTGTTAACTCACACTTTTACAATAACTGCTAGGAAAATTTCCATTCTCCCGAAACTTGTATCTGTCCAAGTACTACCCTTCCTTCATTCCCACATTAGTCCTAGGCTTTATCCACGACCCGCTATGAACTTTCCATTGCTTACGTACTGTCACTAACTACTGGCACGCCTGCTATTCTATACGACTGTCATAAGCTGTTAAGAAATGTGTACCGGCTGAGTTACCTGACCTATGCTTTAACTCACATATATACTGTTACAACATGCTAACATCTGAAAATGGTGTTTAGCTCAGTAATCTTCAACAGCAACAAACGATGATTCATGTTGAATCAGTGGTGAAGATAAAGGGTTTCTTTTTCCTAGCTGTCCTGGGAAACTCTGACGAAAACACAAGTACGCAACTGCAGTTCCAATAAGAGACCCAACTAAAATATCTGAAAGAAAAAAAGAGAAAAGTTAAATTAATGCATATATCTTATAAAGTCATGCAATGTTTTTTTTTCCTAGGACAAAATATAACTAGGGATAAAAATGGTTGACATTGTCACATGTTTAATCAATTATACATTATTGATCAAACTGATGTTAATACTTTAATACTAAACATCATATTGTTTTTCTGCTCTCAAACAATTTTTAGTTCAGGCACAGATTGTTTTTCTGTCCTTTTATACACTGAAATACCCAATTGACTTTAGAGAAACACTCTACAACCTCTACCAAAAAATGAACAAGAATTGTGATTCAGTAGGTTTTATCTCACAGAAATATTCCTGGAAACGAGGAGGCAGACAAGTTAGTTAAGAAACGTGGCAAAATTACACCAGCTAGAGATAAATACTACTTGGGAGGAATCAAAGAGGTTTGTCAGGAACAAATTTATGAAAAAATGGAATACAGAACAACAGGGTTCTTCTTTTCTTCTTCTTCTTTTCTCTTTCCACTGATACCTAAAAGATGTCGTGGTTTATATCATATGTCGTTCTTGAGCTGCTCGAACTGTCTGAATTAGTGATTTTCCTTTGTTGTTACATGTCTCCGTCACTGCATCTATCCATCTTCTTCTGGGTCTTCCTCTTGGTCTTTTTCCATGCATTCTCGAGAAGAACGCCCTTGATGGTGATTGGTGAAGATTCATTCTGACCAGGTGGCCAAACCATTTAAGTTGTTGTTCTATATATTCTTGGCATGGTTATGTTCCTACCATTTTTCTTATGGTTTCATTTGGTATTCTATCTCTTCTTGTGTTGTTTGTAACTTTTCTCAAGCATCGCATCTCACATGTATTGATCTTTCTTAATTGTGATTTAGAAAGGGTTCATGATTGACCTTCATAGCACAAAGTTGGTATGAAAATGCCATTTATCATTTGTTGTTTAGCTGGCATAGAAATATTTGGATGTCTTAGCAATGGTGAAAGCTGGTATGTAACAGCATTTGCTTTTTGTATTCTCATGTCAATTTCTCTGTCTAGTTTTCCATCTTCTGTGAACATTGTGCCCAAACACTTGAATTCTTCTACTAGTTTTATTTCTTTATCTTTGATCTTAATGTTTAATGGGTGTCTTAATTTGCTTATTCTCATAGCTTCTGTTTTTGCTGTGTTACAACAGGGTTACACTATATAATTATACCTACTACCGTCCCAACTGAAAAGAATAAGTAGAAATTATTAGATTTTGAACAGGATATAACAGATTAAAGTATCATCTTTACAACATTCTAAAGATAGGAACCTCTGATGAATGTGATTGTGGCACAGGCAAAATGACTACTGAATACAATCATTTCCAACATATAATAAACAGAGAAGGATTGTGTGGCCAACACTGATGCATATCGGTACAAGCTGTATGGAGATTTCAACAGCCTTGGGCTGACAAACTCTTCAAACTCATTAATATCAACGTCTTGAGGTGTGTGTTAAAGAAGGATATGCTGATATAGCTGCATATATGTGTATATATATATAATTTTTTAATAATCTCCAATGGTTGACATGCATGAGGTAAATGTGTTGTACAATAAATGTGTAACAATAAATGCGAATGAGCAGGAAATTCAAGGATTCTCAGAAAAGCAAAGCACTGGGTTAAAAATAGCAAAAGTCTATAAACTACTGGATCAAAAGTAAATAACAAATAATAATAACAATAACAATAACAAATAACAGGCACAACAAATTTTTACAAACCACACCTTGCCAATGATGATGATAATCAATTGTTCTTGATAATGCGACTAAAGTGGCACAGAATAGAGGAGCTAGAAATGCAAGTAATCGTATGCCGGAGAAGTGTAACTTCTGCTGGAATGTTTGTAAACTTGATGCAATGTAGAAAGATAAATATGCCATGCAACCAAAAGCCACTGTGTGGATGGAAAGCAATATAAGTATATTACTGTCATGATTATCACTTACAATGGAAAAAAAAAAACTAGAAACAACCTTTCATATTAAAAGAAATATAAATCACTTGTAGAATAACTTTGTCAACTTATCACATTTCATGATATTATTATTAATATTAGTAGAACAAATTCTTTAAGAGTAGTGCTTCTCATAGTGGGTGATACTGTTATGGCATATTGGGGTTGGCAAATTACCAAAGGGAATCATCATCATCATCACCATGTGCCATACCGGTTGGCGTAGGTGATCATGTCCCTCCACAATCTTCTATCTACAGTGCATCGTATCAGTTCTGTTGACTGTTTTCCATGCCATGACACCAAGCTATCCAGTATTTTCTCTCTTTGTTACCCGCGATCTCTCTTTCCTTTTATTTTGCCAGTTGTAACCAAGTATTCCAACTTTCCTCTTCTCATGATGTGCCCGAAAAATGTTGATTGCTTCTTTCTGATGTTTTTTAAGAGTTCCCTTTTTGTGTTGGCCTTTTTGAGAACTTCTTCATTGGTCTTTTTAGCTGTCCAGGGAACTTTCAACATTCTTCTGAGAAATCCCATCTCTGTGGCCTCTAATCGTCTTTTCATTTGTTTGTCTACTGTCCATGATTCACTTCCATAGGTCAGAATTGGTTTTTTTAGCACCGATTAACTCTCTTTCTAATTTTTATTGACATAGATTTGTTGCATAAGATATTTTTCATTTTCTGAAATGCCATTTTGGCCTGAGCTATTCTGCTTTTTATTTTTGTGGTGCATCTCTCATATGATGTTATTATTGTGCCCAAGTATTTGAAACGTTGCACTTGTTTCATATTTGTCTCGTTTATTTTTATGCTGCATGATGGTGGTGATTGTTTCTTCGATATAACCATTACTTCTGTTTTCTTACTATTCAGACTGAGACCTTTCTTGTTGCTTTCTTTTACTATTATGTCTATCATTTCTTGTAGTTCATTCTCTGTCTCTGCTATTAAGACTGTGTCATCCGCATATCGCAAATTATTTATGTTGTGACCGTTGACTTCAATTCCTTTTTTGTCTACTATTGATCTTATAATATATTCGCTGTAAAGTGAACACAAATCTGGTGACAGAACACAGCCTTGTCTGACTCCTTGCTTTATATATTGGAATTGTCCTGTTTGGTTGTTAATTCGTATAGCTGCTGTCTGTTGCCAGTACATGTTTTTTATGATTCGCAGATCCTTGCCATCAATGTTTAATTTCTCCAGCATATTGATTATTTCCACATGCTTTACTTTGTCAAATGCTTTCGTGTAGTCTACAAAGCACATATATAGAACTTTCTTTACCTCTATAGATCTTTCTATCAATGTTCTTAAGATGTATATTGCATTATTGGTGCCCTTCCCTTCCACAAATCCACATTGTTCCTCACTTATTTCTGGTTTTATTTTGTTCCTTACACGTCTCATGATTATTCTTAGTAATATTTTAGTCATATGGCTCATGAGACTAGAGGTATGGCTACAAAATTAGATTTTAGTAGATCTTCGGGTATGTGTCCAGTGTTATATATGTCATTGAGTAATTTTGTTATGACTTTTACTCCCAGCTCTCCTAATGCATTTATCTCTTCGATTGTTATATTGTTAGGACCTGGAGCTTTGCCTCTTTTCATGTGTTGAATTGTGTCCTCCACTTCACTCTGCATTATTGGTGGTCCTGTGTCTTCATTTGAATTGTTTAATTCTGGTCTTTCATCATCATAGAGTTGACTGACATATTCTGTCCATCTTTCCATTGTCTTCTCCTGTCCCATTATTATATTTCCTTACTTTGATTTCACACATCCTGAAACTTTGACTTCTTTTCTTCCTGTTAATTCATTTTACTGATTGTGCATAAATTTTGAGTCTTTCTTTTGTTGTTTTTCCATTTCTTCACATTTCTGTTTTAACCATCCTTCCTTTGCTTCACTGCACTTGTTTTGGATCTCTTTGTGCAATATTTTGTATGTCCGTTCTTCTTTCTTATGTTTTCTTCTTTCGTCCATTAGTTGTAATATTTCTTCTGTCGTCCATTTCTTTTTGTTGATTCTTTTAGTCACTGGTATTACTTCTCAATATGCTGGAGAAATTAAACATTGATGGCAAGGATCTGCGAATCATAAAAAAACATGTACTGGCAACAAACAGCAGCTATACGAATTAACAACCAAACAGGACAATTCCAATATATAAAGCAAGGAATCAGACAAGGATGTGTTCTGTCATCAGATTTGTTTTCACTTTACAGCGAATATATTATAAGATCAATAGTAGACAAAAAAGGAATTGAAGTCAACGGTCACAACATAAATAATTTGCCTTATGCGGATGACACAGTCTTAATAGCAGAGACAGAGAATGAACTACAAGAAATGATAGGCATAATAGTAAAAGAAAGCAACAAGAAAGGTCTCAGTCTGAATAGTAAGAAAACAGAAGTAATGGTTATATCGAAGAAACAATCACCACCATCATGCAGCATAAAAATAAATGAGACAAATATGAAACAAGTGCAACGTTTCAAATACTTGGGCACAATAATAACATCAGATGGGAGATGCATCACAGAAATAAAAAGCAGAATAGCTCAGGCCAAAATGGCATTTCAGAAAATGAAAAATATCTTATGCAACAAATCTATGTCAATAAAAATTAGAAAGAGAGTTCATCGGTGCTATATAGAACCAATTCTGACCTATGGAAGCGAATCATGGACAGTAGACAAACAAATGAAAAGACGATTAGAGACCACAGAGATTGGATTTCTCAGTAGAATGTTGAAAGTTCCCTGGACAGCTAAAAAGACCAATGAGGAAGTTCTCAAAGAGGCCAACACAAAAAGGGAGCTCTTAAAAAACATCAGAAAGAAGCAATCAACATTTTTCGGGCACATCATGAGAAGAGGAAAGTTGGAATACTTGGTTACAGCTGGCAAAATAAAAGGAAAGAGAGATCGCGGGCAACAAAGAGAGAAAATACTGGATAGCTTGGTGTCATGGCATGGAAAACAGTCAACAACAGAACTGTTACGATGCGCTGTAGATAGAAGATTGTGGAGGGACTTGATCACCTACGCCAACCGGTATGGCACATGATGATGATTACTTCTTTTGATGTTTGTTGAATCGATTGTTTGAGCATTTCCCACTGCTCCTGGATGTCCTGTATTTTCTCAATAGCATTATATCTGTTTTGTACTATCGTGCTGTACTTATCACTCATCTGTTTATCTACTCTTAGCATATCTAGTTCTAATTTTATATTTCTTGGTGATTTCTGTGCCTTCCGAAGTTTTATTCTTATCTTTCCAACTACTGGTACATGGTCACTATTGCAATCTGCTCCTGGCCTTGTTTTAACAGATGTTAGCCCATTCCTGAATCTTCTCTATACCAGTATAAAATCAGTTTGATTGTGTACTTTTTTGTCTGGGCTTTGCCATGTCCATAGTCGCCTAGGGTGTTGTTTGAACCAGGTGTTACCTATAATCATTTCATGTGTCTTTGCCCAGTCTATCAATCTATCCCCTCTGTCATTCGTCTCTCCAAGGCCGTGCCCCCCAGTCACATTTTGCACTTTAGCTGTTCCTACCTTTGCATTGAAATCCCCTAATACAACAGTTATTTCTTGGGGTTTACACTGTTCCATGGTCGCCTCTAGCTCCTCGTTAAAAGTGTCAATGTCTTCTTCTTCGCTATTACTTGTTGGTGCATAAACTTGAATTATGTTGATATCCATTGGTCTGCCTCTCAATTTTATTAGCAGAATTCTGTCTGATACTGGCCAAAATCCTTCCACTGTTTTGCTTCTGTCTTTATCTAACATGATGCCTACTCCTCTTTCGTGTGTGGTTCCCCAGAGTAAATTACATTTCCACTGTCGCGTTGTAATAATCCTGCTCCTGTCCATCTCATTTCACATAGTCCCAAGATGTTCAATTTCATTCTCTTCATTTCTTGGCTGGTGTTTTCTAGTTTTCCAACCTGGAATGCTGATCTAATGTTCCAAGTTCCTATCGTTAGTGTCTCTTTATTTTTGATCTTGCATACAGTTGCTTGATGACGATCGTGCGTCACCTGTAGCACATGATGCTCCCTACCGGACGAGGTGGCTGTGAAGTCCCCATTAATGTCGTTAGCTGTAAATATAAGGTTGTGATTTGTCATGATTATTCTCTACCACCAAAGGGAATATCTATCTATAAAGCAGTAACCTCTTGTCTCTGCCAGTTTTGAACCATTAGAACTTTCAAGGTAAAGAAAAATGATTACTATCTCATTATTATACATCGCATATATTTTATGTGTATATTCAGATGTAAGAGCTATTTAAGGAAATGTTATTTAAAGAACGTAAGATTGATCAGCACTGTCTAATCATTCAATTACAATTTTTTTTTCGTTCGCCAGCTTTTACCTTTGACGAAACCCCTAGACACTAGGAACTGAATTTTGCAGGTTAATCCGTTTTTCCTTGGCAGCCGTGTGTACAGGGGCCCCTCGCCGCACAGGCAGATAACTCTTGTCTTCGGAGGTACTCATATTTTTTCTGCCGATGAGTAATTGACGTTTCAAGTCCGGCCTCGCTGCTAAGACCAGGGGTGGTTGATGCAGAGAGAAATCATAAATAAAAATCCCATCTGGTGCAGCCGGGATATGAACCAACAACCTCTCTGTCTCAAGGTCGGCGTCTTGCCTCGAGACCAACCAGCCTCCCCAATTGCAATTTAAAAATATTTAAGGGTTTTATTTATATTTGCTTTTTAAACTGATAACCATGGTTACTTCCCTTGATATATTTTCAAGTAATTAAATATTTTTTTTTTTATTAATCATCATTTTGTCTCTAAACAGTTTAGAACTTGACAGGATATAGGGATATCGCTGAAAGTGTATTGGATTTGAGCACTCTGTTTGTAATCTGGAATCAGTTCTTTATCATGCAAGAACTATCTATGAATTTAAGCACTTTCACTAAATGTTTTAGTTCATAGTAATATGTTGCAAGTTAAATATTGTAAGTAATATCGGAAGTTAATTATTTTGTTATCACTCTCTCTCTCTCTCTGTCTCAAGTGTGTTAGACTATATACGCAGGAGTCCTACATTTTGCACGATATATATATATATATATATAAAATAATATACAATATTAAAGGTTTTCTTAATATTTACAGAATCGTAGGTTCTTAAAATAACATTTATTTAAGTAGTACAGAAGTATGATAATGTATTTTCTCTGTTTTTCGCCCCTAATAATTTATAGTGATAACTTAAGATGTTACATCTTTAAAAATGTATAGATAAAGATAATCTATATAGATATTACAAATAATTAAGGGTTTTCTCAATATTTATGGACTGTTCAGTATGGATCTGGGGTTTATTTGTGAGGTATTTTCTGAACCAACATGCATCCCTGAGCCCAACTCTAGCTCATCCCTTTCTCAACCATCACTTCTTTCTGTCACCAAAAGCAAAGGCTCATGCCAGTTGCAGAGATGTTAGGAGAAGCAAATTCAGGATGTAAGCAGGAAATAGTGTGAAATGTCATCTGGAGGTGTATCATGCAAAATGGGAAAATACCATCAGAATCACTCCAGAGGTGAACAGAGAAGCAGTGACCAGGTTACAGCAAAAACACTCTAAAGTGCATACAGAAGCAGTGGTTAGGTGCCACCATGGAATGTCAAGGCTCACTCAGGAATGGCATATGATGCTGAGGTGGCTTATGAGGCAGACAGAACTACTGCTCGGGATACAGTGAGCCACAGGTGACTCTGTTGCAATACCTTCTTGCGGAAGGAATCCACTCTGATCATTTTCCCTTTATAACCATTTAAGGAAGTAAAATGGCTGCTCAGCATGACATCATTTTAAAATATGTAGATGCATTGGATGGTTTTTATACCAATCTTCAAATTTCAGGGGTAAGTATATCACTTGGTAGGAGATATACAGTCTGTCAAAATTCCTGCAAATCTGTGTTTGAGATGCAACAACTTTCCACATTTGAAACAGAAGCTGGTTAGACAGCTGCAGAATATGCTACATTCCGTGATTATCTACATAAAGTGCTGCAGCACTGTAAGCTCATTGTTTAGGATAATAGCACAATAGCATAGAGGGGTAGTTCTTAGGCACTGAGTTAGGCACTAAGACATCAGAGGTAAGGATCAAGTGATGTGGAATTCACCATGCTGCTCCTAGGAGGTTTACCAGACTTTACAAGTATTATCAAAGGGGACTACAGCTGACAAGGTCCAGGCATGCATCAAGTCATCATCTCTGTGACTTCACATCAGTAATCTCTCTTTCAAAATGAACATAGTGTGCCATATGAGAGGTGATATCTCTGGTGGGCTATTTTCTAAATTCCTAAACAAAATATTTTACTTTCTCTCGCACTTGTACACCAATATTGTCATCAGTCAAACAGAATGGAGTATATGTTACTTGGCTTATAAGCAAAATATTGTTCACTTAAACCTCTATAAATAAATGTCATTAGCAGAAAAATTTTTATAAAAAATTGTCTTACTAGTAGAATGACCACTGGGGAAGCTTTTGTAACCTTCAATAACTAGATCTTCAGGCATATCACATATTGCTAGAGAGAGGTTGTATGCATCCTTTGGTGGATTCTTGTAACAGCGTTCAAAGAAATCAGGTCGTGGTCTTTACAGAAATAAACAGGATTCAAACAGTTTTTCATGAATTATAAGATAGCATAACTTCAAGAATCAAAAAGGTACCTCTCAAAAGAGATTTACTATGAACATCTAATATTGCCACTGACTACTCTCCACACATATAAAGAAGCACAGTAAGGTGAAATGACTTTTAAAAAATAATGAAATAGCTTAATTGCTAATATATTAATAACATTTAATTCTTCTTGTTCTGCTTTTTGTCGGTAGGCATCGCAGGTTTAGGTTTAAGTCAATGAAGTGTTTTCTATCAAGAGCACTCTCTGTGGCTCAGTACATAGTGATATTGTATTGTTTTATTATGTTGTAAATTCCCTCAATCCATCTTTTTCGTAGGTCTACCTCTATACCGTGGTTGTTCAATTTTGTTGTTATAAGCTATTGACATTGGTGCTGAGAGGTTCATGCGCATTAAACGTTCACACCACTTTAATCTTTGTCTCTCTCTATGTATTCAGTTACTGGTTGAATTCCAATGGTGTTTCTGATTTCATCGTTCTTTACATTATCTCTTTGTGTTTTGTTCAGTTTTTCTGATGCATTTCATCTCACATGCTGTCAGTTTTCTTCCTCGATTTTAAGTCAGAGTCCATGTTTGACAGTGATAGCAAAGAGTTGGAATAAAGATAGACGGCACATAGGGCAGAGCTAAAATTCCCAAAAACAGAAACCTTGCGTGCCAAAATGGCACCTATTGCTGAGGTCGCTGGTTCTAAAATCTATGGCACTATAAGAATGCTACCCAGATATTCTTGTACTTGCTTTAATTTGCAATTATCTATTGAGATGTTAATGTTTTTTGGTGTTCTACTTATGTTCATGATTTCAGTTTTGTCTACATTTATCTTCATATCGTGCTAATAGCAGTTTCTTTTCAGTTAATTTATATGCAATTGTAGATGTTCTGCTCTGTATATCAGGCATTGATCATCAACGAAGAGCAATTCATTTATTTCATAATGTATATTTTCTGTCGCTGGAATTACCTCTATCTTAGTGATGTAGTCCATGTATATAATGAACAGTAAGTGGAATAAAACACATCCCTGTCTGACGCTCGATGTCACTTGAAACTATTTTGATAGACCATATTTATTCTAACCGAACTTTCACAATTACTATACAAAAATCTAACACTGTCTAACAATGGTCCTTTAACTATGTATTTATCAATGATTTCCCATAGTATTTCCCTATTTACTCTATCAAATACCTTCTCTTTTTTTATCCTTTTGATGTTCTATAATTTTTTCACTTATTTGATGTAAAGTGAGTATAGCATATGTGCACCCTTTACCTTTCCTAAATCCAAGTTGTTCTAGGCTAAGGGAGTGATCAAAATAGATCTTATTCTTTGTTCTAGTACATATGCCACGTATATTTTCCCAACAAGGCTTAAAATGGAAATGCCTCTATATGTGCCACAGTCTTGTTTGTTTCCACTTTTCTTCCATATTGATATAATTATGGTTTTCTGCCAGGCTACTGGGACTTTTCTTTCATTCCAAGCTTTCTTGAAAATATTCCTCCATAGTCATAAACTCTAGTGTCCCCACATGCCATTAATGCTTCAGGTGTTATCTCATTCACCCCAACTGTTTTCTTTTTAGGATTTATATATATATCAACTTTCACTTTAGTTTCAATTATTTCAGGAATGTCTTCATTTCGAAGCTTGGTGTAAAACTTTCTAGATTGCATTTTTTTTTAAAACAATTCTTTCAAGTGAATTGAAGTTAGAAATGACGGTGGGCACTCTCTTTTTTCCACATGTCGTTTGAAATTTCGCCCATACAACCAACTTGGTTCACACTGGAGTTCGACCTTGCTAACCACCGCCAACCAACAATGCAAAATCAAAATAATTGCATGCCACCCTGTTCTTGCAGAGACTAAAGCAGTTATTTAAACCATTTTTATTACTTTGTTTGATTTAAATGTGTGTTTTCAAGAAAACTAGAGTAAAGAAGAGACCGTGCACTCTTTATTCAATGGAAGAAATTTGGAATCATCGCCTATAAGCTGAGATTAGGGCTGCACAGTAGTCAATCATGTCAAGAGAATTGGCCACCACGCTTTGGCATTAGCTATGACGTGAGTAGAGTGGATATGGAGAATTCCTGACTACCGATTCCATAAACAGAACCCAGATGTCTGCTCATCTCAGCCATGTAGGTTTTTCAGCAATATAAGAATGCTGTGATCTAATGATCCACATTGGTCCATTTAAAAGCTGAGTCAGTTTGTTAGAAATGAGGACAGATTCTGCAGATTAAGCATCAGCAAGGAACTATGCCAAGATGACTACGACTGATTAACAAGAACTTCTAACAAGCAGGTCTGCAGGTTTCTGGTATGAAGGCAACCAAAGAAAGAACCAAGAATAGAAAACCACACTGATGTTGTGAGGATGATTGATGAAAATTGGTAGTTTTTTTTCATGAAAAATGAATAGATGGGTTCAATATATCTATCACAATTAGACATATGAAGAATATTATATTTACTCTACATTCCAAATGAAAAAAAGTTAATATTTTGAGGGCTTACACTAGATATTGAGAGCATCAGTAGCATAGTGCTGGCTTTGCCAAAAAATTGAACAAAGGATCAATCACGTCACAGGTTACATTCTCCAGTTAACCCAGATAAAGAAAATGTGTACCTGGCTCAATGAGCTGGGGAAGCTAAATAATAGCAAGGAATAGAACTGGCACTGTCATTTTCAAATGCTGTGGTCAAATGCAGTGAAATTTAATACTTCCCTCCTCTATAACATGTCATGAAATAGGTCTACAATATTTAGTTATTTGGTTATGAAAGCCCGGTATCACTGCAAACAAATTAAAATCCATAATTGCTCAACCGTCCATGCCAGTGTAATCATCCAAATTAATATCTCATCTCCCGAACAAAGAAAGGTAACTGTAGTCCCCATCGTAGCAGTCTCAGCACATGCCAAAAGACATAAGGCAAAACCGCGCAGAAAGTGAACACAGCCAACTGTTCCCTGTCATACGATATCAACATTCATCGTAAACAATTGGAATATCGAAACATGATCAAAACGGATGAGACACACAGCTCACGGTGTGCACAGAGCACTTAACTCAGTTATTTTGGTTATTTGGTTATGGAAAGATAATCAATAACCTAAGATATGCTGACGATACTGTACTACTAGCAGAAAATCCTAAAGACCTACAACAATTACATAATGAAATAAACACGACAAGCAAAAAATATGGACTAGATATGAATATCAAAAAGACTAAAACTATGATCATAAACAAAGAAAATACTCAAAACCCACAAGTGGATATCAAAATTGAAGGAATAGACCTTGAGACAGTTCAGAACTATAACTACCTTGGACATACTATAACCAGTGATGGAAAATGTACAACTGAAATAAACAAAAGAATAGGAATGGCAAAAAGTAATTTTAATGTCATGAAGGACATACTAACATCAAAACAAATAACACCAGAGCTAAAACTAAGAATAGCAAAATGTTACATCTTCTCAATATTCCTATATGGTGCTGAATCATGGACATTAGACAATAAAACAGAACAGAGAATTGAAGCCTTTGAAATGTGGATATATAGAAGAATAGGTAGAATTGGATGGAAGGAAAAGAAAACAAACGACAAAGTCTTAAAACAACTAAAAATGAAAAGAGAACTTCTGAACACAATTAGAACAAGACAAATGCGATTCTTAGGCCATGTTAAAAGACACAACAGCCTACTGAAAGTGATCCTGGAGGGGAAAATACAAGGTAAAAGAGGCAGAGGCAGACCAAGATTAACATGGACGAGTAACATCAAAAGATGGACAAATCAACCGATGACAACCTGCACCATCAAAGCAAGAGATAGAGCAAAATGGCGCTCCGTGGTAGCCAACCTTCGTTGCGGAGACGGCACTCAATGACGATGATGATGATGGTTATGGAAGGCCCTGGTATCACTGCAAACGAATTAAAATCCATAATTGCTCAACCGCCCGTGCCAGTGGAATCATCCGAATTACTAACTCATCTCCCAAACAAAGAAAGGTAGCCGTAGTCCCCATCATAGCAGTCTCAGCACAAGCCAAAAGACATAAGGCGAAACTGCACAGAAAGTGAACATGGCCAACTGTTCCCTGTCATACGATATCAACATTCATCATAAACAATTGGAATATCGGAACATGATCAAAACGGATGAAACACACAGCTCACGGTGTGCACAGAGCACTTAACTCAGTAGCTCCTGCAACAAGCCGGACTTGGAATATGAGGAAACTGCAACAAGGAACACTTTTCAGACATAGCCTTCAATGGTTCCTGCTGCCTATCCACTATATTGCCCGGAAGTTCACGTCCTTTGAAAATGATGATCGGAAGAATTTGATTTACTTTCTTCAGTGAGAACAAACTCAGAAGAATTTGATTTGCTTTCTTCAGTGGGAACAAACTCAGAAGAATTTGATTTGCTTTCTTCAATGGGAACAAACTCAGAAGAATTTGATTTGCTTTCTTCAGTGGGAGCAAACTCAGAAGAGGACTTCCGTTTCCACGATGGTAGAACTAAGTCACGTTCTCTCGATCGCTGCAGAAATTGCTTTGGAATCTGATCAATTTCGGCTTTCCATTACAATTCTCTGCATTCCAGTCGAAATGATGTTCTACTTATCACATCTACACCAATGAATTGGTGTTGCACGCACGGCAATACTCCGTTTTTTAACTCAGTAAGTTTTTTAACTTAACTCAGTAGCTCCTGCAACAAGCCGGACTTGGAATATTAGGAAACTGCAACAAGGAACACTTTTCATGCATAGCCTTCAATTGTTCCCGCCGCCTATCCACCATATACCATGGAAGTTCACATCCTCTTGAAAATGATGATCGTCGTATTTTTTAAAAATGTATTGCAGTTGATGACGGAAGTCCATGTCTACAATATGTCATGAAACACCCTTTACTACATATTACATATTATATTGTTAATCTGAGGTTAGCATTTTAATCAAGAAAATAAAAAAAAATAATAAATTCTTCACACTTCTTGTAACCTACCTTCCTACAATAAGCTTAATAATGTTGGTTATTGTCAGTGAAAGAAATGTGGACAAACTCACACCTGCAATCAAAGTCAGAATATTTAGTTGTTTTCTCTATCATGACCAAGCTAAGGAACAAAACACAACATCTTAGGAACAAAATACAACATGAAAATCAACATCAACAAAACAGAAGTCATGAATGTCGCCAAAAATAAACAGAACATCAACATAACTATAGAAGGCAGACAACTAAAACAAGTAGAGGAATTCAAATACCTAGGAAGTCTAATGACAAACGACAATTCCCAAACAGCAGAGATAGAATCAAGATGCAACAAAGCTTGTCAAATCATCGGACAGTTATCACCACTATTGTCCAACAAGGAAATAACTCTGGAGGAAAAACGAGCACTATACAATACAATCTTCATTCCAACGTTGTGCTACCAATGCTAGACCTGGACTCTAGATGCAAGAACAATAAGAAAAATAACCTCTACAGAGATGAAATGTGTTAGACGAATGACAGGAAACAGTCTGAGAGATAAAGGAAACAGTCTGAGAGATAAGATCAGAAATGAAGAACTGAGAAAAAAGCTAGGAATAGCCCCAGCCATAGAATATATAAGGAAACAACAGATAAAATGGTTCGGCCACGTGACAAGGCAGAAAGAACAAAACACAACACAACGAGCCTTCAACAAACGTTGTGAGAACAACAGACCCAAGGGTCGACCACGAAAAAGATGGATCGATGGAATATTAGAAGCACTAGGAAACATAACAGCAGAAGAGGCGAACAGAAGAGCAAAAGACCACAAATTATATCTCCCCTCGACGCTGAAAGGCAGATGAGGAAGGAAAGAAGAAGAAGAAGAAGAAGACCAAGCTAAAAAGTAGTGAAGTTCATTAAGACACCCAACATTTTACACAAAATTATAAATAGGACAATAAAGGATTCAAATAATTCATTTATAATCATTATAATTCCCCCCGCCAACCCAGTTCTTGAATATCAGTTTCCCCTTGCCAGCTGTTCTCATATATAATTAAGTATATTTTGATTAAATCAAATGAGACATTACATGTGTTCAACAATGAGTTGCACTACAATTTACCTACCACATACAGACACCTTTTAGGCTGCCAAGATTGCAATGAGATTACTTCTGCTGACTAAATAACAAAAAGAATTACTTAGTCTTACTAAAAAATCATTACCTAACAGAGCATTTGTTACATCCATGATGTTTTTGTTGTATTTGTAGATGAGCCAAATCAAAACAATTGATGCCACCAGATTGAAAAGCTGTTTGAGGAAAACAGTTTACACTATTAAGTTTTAGGTTAGATATTTTCAAGGGCCTTTCTGCCCTTAATTACAAATCTGTTTTTTTAAGGTGCTCTAAATAAAAAAGTAACACATAGTGCACCATTTTTAAAAAATGTAATAAGCAAAACAAAAAAATAATGATTTACTTTATCTTCTTCTTTCCTTTCTCATTTGCCTTCCAACATCGAGGGTATATATAATATAATTTGTGGTCTTTTGCACTTCTGTTCGCCTCTCTGATGTTTTGTTTCCTAGTGCTTCTAATATTCCATCGATTCATCTTTTTCGTGGTCTACCCTTGTGTCTGGTGTTCTCACAAAGTTTATTGGGGGCTTATTGTGTTTCGATTACTCTGCCTTGTAACGTGGCCAAACCATTTTATCTGTTGTTTCTTTATATATTCTATAGCAGGGGCTATTCCTAGCTTTTTTCTCAGTTCTTCATTTCTGATCTTATTTCTCAGACTGTTTCCTGTCATCCGTCTAACACATTTCATCTCAGAAGAGGTTATTTTTCTTATTTTTCTTGCATCTAGGGTTCAGAATTGGCATTGGTAGCACAATGTTGGAATGAAGATTGTATTGTAGAGTGCCTGTTTTGCCTCTAGTAGTTATTTCCTTGTTGGACAATAGTGGTGATAGCTGTCCAATGATTTGACAAGCTTTGATGCATCTTGAGTCTATCTCTGCTGTTTGTGAATTGTCGTTTGTCACTAAACTTCCTAGATATTTGAATTCCTCTACTTGTTTTAGTTGTCTGCCCTCTATAGTAATGATGATGTTCTGTTTCTCTTTGATGACATTCATGACTTCTGTTTTGTTGATGTTGATTTTCATGTTGTATTTTGTGCCTGTGCTGTTGAGTTTATTTAAGTGTTCTTGTAGGTCTTCCATTTTTTCATGTATTAGTGCCTGATCATCTGCAAATAAAAGCTTGTTGATCTCCTCTGTTTCTGATGGGTTGGCTAACTTGCATATGTAGTCCATATATGTAATAAACAGTAGAGGGGATAGTATGCACCCCTGTCTTACACCTGATCTAACTTCAAAGTGGTCCATGTAGCCTGCTGCTATTCTGACTGTGCAGCTGCTGTTGATGTAGAGACTTTTAATAAGGTTGGTTAGATGTTGGCTTACTCCGCATGTTGTTAGTGTCTACCACAGTTGTTCTCTATTTACTCTGTCTAATGCTTTTTCCTGGTCAATGAAAGCTATGTATAAATTTTGATTGTGTTCTGTCGTTTTTTCTGCAAGCTATTTTAAGGTGAACAGAGCATCAGTACATCCTCTGTTTTTTTCAGAACCCCATTTGAGTATCCCCGGTGCTTTATTTCTTGGTGCATATTTGATTACTTCTTTATTTTCATCCTTAATTATGTTGGGTTCAGTACTTGTGTGTTCTTGCATGGTTTTTGTTATCTTCTTGGTAGTAGTTGTCATGTTTAAAAGGTCTTCAAAATATTCTTTCCATCTCTGTTGCTTATATTGGTTATTTGATATTGACTGTCCGTCTTTGTCATTTATGAGCTCAGTAGGATCATGGTTTTCTTTTCTCGCTCTTGTGGCTCTCACTGCTTTGTAGAAATTTCTTGTGGCTGTCTTGAAGTCCCTGCTCATGTTTTGTCCAAATTCTGTCCAATTCTTTTGCTTAGCTTCTTAGATCAAAATTTTAATTCTTTTTTGAACTAAAGCATATTTTTCTTGGTTCTTATTCTCCCTCCAATTTTAAACAGTTTCTTCTTTTCTTTAATTGCTTCTCTGATTGCTTCATTCCACCATGGGGTGCTCTTTTTCTCTTTTTTTTTGTTCTTAGTTTCATTCCACATACTGTTTTAGAGATGTTGGTTACTGTTTCCTTAAACCACATACTGTTTTAGAGATGTTGGTTACTGTTTCCTTAAACCACATATTGTTTTAGAGATGTTGGTTACTGTTTCCTTAAACCACATACTGTTTTAGAGATGTTGGTTACTGTTTCCTTAAACCACATACTGTTTTAGAGATGTTGGTTACTGTTTCCTTAAACCACATACTGTTTTAGAGATGTTGGTTACTGTTTCCTTAAACCACATACTGTTTTAGAGATGTTGGTTACTGTTTCCTTAAACCACATACTGTTTTAGAGATGTTGGTTACTGTTTCCTTAAACCACATACTGTTTTAGAGATGTTGGTTACTGTTTCCTTAAACCACATACTGTTTTAGAAATGTTGGTTACTTTCCTTAAATTGTTTCCACTCTTCTTCTGCTGTGCTAACTTTATTATGGAGTTTCTTGAATTCCTCTGTTAGTTTTTCTTCTAGGGTTTTCCTTGATCTTTTAATTGTTTTATTTTTATCATCTGTTCTTATTGCTACTTTTGTTTGTTTTCATATATTCTCTTTGTATTTACTTTATGGTGCTACCAAAAGGGAAATAATTTTATAAAATCTTTAATGGCTCAAGATGACTATGGAGACTGGTGTCTCTAATGAAGAGGCATTCCTGTCACAGCAGTCCTTACTACTTTTGACAACATCTATGAGGTAAATGTAGCTGTGTCATTAGTTTCAGGATAGATAGGATATTACAATGGTGGGAGTGCACTGTATTTACATTTAACAAGGGTGATATTTAACAAGGGTGATATTTAACAAGGGTGACATTTAACAAGGGTGACATTTAACAAGGGTGGCATTTAACAAGGGTGACATTTAACAAGGGTGGCATTTAACAAGGGTGACATTTAACAAGGGTGGCAATGAAAGTGTCTTAGGCGACAGCAGACTTTTATACTTCTGACAATTCTGCTAGATAAAAAAATGTTATGTTGTTTTGTCCTTAGTATTGGTTTGGGTAAGAGGAAGGTATCACAGTGATGGGGGTTGGTGATATATACATTTTAAAAAGACATTTAAAATTATGTCACCAATTAGTTACACAAAGGCACTATCAAGCAACAAAAAGCATTAAAAAACACATTTCACATTTTTCAGGAATATTTGATTTATTCTGTATTGTGATTACTCTATGTTTAATCTGCAATGGCACAAGGATTTAGTGCAGTCACAAGAAGGGCATGCTGCCCGCAATGGCTGTTACGGTGACCTGGAAGTGTGCATAATGAGCTGCATGCCTTTTTTCAAAATGCAACATGTTCACTAGAACAATATGAATGATAATATGTGTACATGCGTGTGTCCTGATTTTGTTCCCTAAACTTGCACAGGGACTGACACACTTCATCTTTGCAGGCTGGATCGTGGTTTGATGTAGAAGTTTTCCGTCTCGTAGAGTGGATGTTGGCCAGGGCTGTTGGGACCGCCTTGCCCCTTAAATGAACCAATTTTCTTCATTGTTTGTGAGATTTATTCATAATCACAACGATATTTTGCTATCACAAGTTTTGCGATCATACGAACTTGACTCTCTGTCCTGTTTCATGATGGAGAAGTAAGAACATCATCATGACAAACTATGAGCTTGTCGCATGGTCAGTATTTGCATATATGTGTGTGTCCTGATTTTTCCCCTAAACCTCCGTCATGGCTGACACACTCCATCTTCAGCAGGCTCGATCTTTCATGACATTTAATTGTTATGCTGCCATTGTTGTATTCTTTTGATCTCCTTCTGGCAGTCTTCATTGTAATTGTTAGTTATTGCAGATCCCAGAAATTCCTAGTTTGTTGCAATTTTAAGTTCTTTGTTGTTGATGGTGATTTTCATTTGCCTTTTGCTTTGTTGGTGTATACTGTATTAATTTTCTACATACCTCTTCAATTGAGGTTAAGCTTTTTGCTGTGAGTTTAAACCAATTCAAAGTATCTTTTAGCCACTTTGCACTGTTTTAAAGTAGGATTATGCCATCAGCACATCTGAGTTCTGATATTATGTTGCCATTTAAAGTGAAATGGTCACACCTCACAAAATTATCATCATTGCTGACCTTCCCATGATGTTCTCCTAGCCTAGATGTTGAACAGGTATCAAGAGAGGATCTATACATGTCCATTCTCTTTTATATTTCAAACTAAATCAGATGTTTCACCCAATACTCTGATAACATCATGCAATTTATGATAGATTGATTCAATGTCTTCATGATGTCCCATAGTTTTCTGTTGTACAATCTACAGAGTCAAAGGGCTTTAATCTATGAGGCATGTATGCAGTTCTATGTTATGCTCCCTTCACTTCTCAAAGATATTTCTCATGTATTATTTTAAAAATTATTATTTGTGAAATCACTGCAAGCAGTTATTCCTCTAAATTACTTACTAAAATATGTATATTATAATATGGTTTTTGTAGTAGTAGTAGTAGTAGTAGCCTCTGTCAGTCATAGTTGACAATGGATTTTAGTCTCCCTAAAAATTTTATTTTTTTGCCACATATTCTTTTACACTATCAGAAGATATAATAAACACAATGAAGGAGGAGTCTCTCACATAACTTAGAATTAAAACCAATATAAACTACATACATGTAAAGTGTTTGCTGGAACAATACTTTTTGTGTGAGGGAAAGAGTACAGCCATGCTTCCTCTGGCTGAATTATTCTTTTAAATGGAACAGCATCATCTGTGATTCTAGAAGTAGGATTAACAAAAACATATTTAAAATAAATTATTGTACAAATCTATGGGCATTTACATGAAATAATTACTTTTCAATTTCCTTCTACTACTACTAGCTTGAGTCCAATAATACTACTTTGTTATTGAAACAAATATATATTTCTTCTTTCAGACTGGGTGACTCTAATAATTACAGTAACATTCAAATAAGTAACACATGTAACACACAATACTGTAAATTGTATAATTTCATTATGATGTGACTGTCTTATTTGCTTAATCTCCTCTCTCTTTCTTTTAATAGTACTCTTTTAAATAAGAGTAAGAGTAATAAGACATGCTTTTCAGACTTTTTTGGTATCTTTGCACTCTGCCTTGCTTATGACTTATGTTACAACTACAATTAACAACACAATTTCAATTGTTTAATTCTTATATTATAGTAGTAATATTAGTAGTGTCAGTAGTGTAGCATTATATAAAGATATACATTCATATTTAAATTAAATGTTACCGTGTGTAGTAAACCGTCAAAGAATGCTGGAACGGTAGTGTTATACTTTTATATAACTCAATCAATTGTACTACACTGTACAGCACAGTGTACTGGGTTCAACTAGTTTATGATGAAACTGCAACACTATTTTAATTTGTCACAGAATGTCACATATTTTATTATATCTAATTTACTCTTTTTTGAGAGCATAACGTTGAGTAGCCAGCAGCGTCTTTTTTTTTTATTTGTATTTAGTAGTATTTGAGTTTGAGCAAATGTAATTTCAAACTTTAATTTTGTTGATTCACTTCTTGCCATTTCAATGATCACTGATGTGCTGTCACACGCATGTAAGTTACAATCATAACACTTCACTAACTGCCACTACGGTTTAAAGAGAGTTGACAGCGAATAACAATTAAGTGATAAGAACCAATGGAAAACGCATCATTGTAATTGTTGTCAAATTGAATTATTAAATGAATGATATTATAATTATTATAATTATATAACCACCTTATACCATTTATTATTATTCATTGACTATTGACCACAAGTGGATATCAAAATAGAAGGAATAGACCTGGAGACAGTTCAGAACTACAACTACCTTGGACATACATACTATAACTTATAACCAGTGATGGAAAATGTACAACTGAAATAAACAAAAGAATAGGAATGGCAAAAAGTAATTTTAATGTCATGAAGAACATACTAACATCAAAACAAATAACACCAAGGCTAAAACTAAGAATAGCAAACAAAATGTTACATCTTCTCAATATTCCTATATGGTGCAGAAACATGGACATTAGACAAGAAAACAGAACAGAGAATTGAAGCCTTTGAAATGTGGATATATAGAAGAATAGGTAGAATTGGATGGAAGGAAAAGAAAACAAACGATGAAGTCTTAAAACAACTAAAAATGAAAAGAGAACTACTAAGCACAACTCAAACAAGATAAATCATTTTTAGGCCATGTTAAAAGACACAACAGCCTACCTACTCAAAAGTAATCCTGGAGGGGAGAATACAAGGTAAAAGAGGCAGAGGCAGAAAAAGACTAACATGGACAAGTAACATGAAAAGATGGACAAATTTCAGCCTATGACAACCTGCGCCATCAAAGCAAGAGACAGAGTGGAATGGTGCTCCATGGTAGCCAACCTTCGTTGATTAATCATTAATTAATGATGATGATTGACCACAAAGTTTAAGTATTTTGATAATTTTGTATTATTTTATTTTATATTTAAATTTAGATTTAGATTTAGTAATTTAGATTTTCAAATACAACAAATCCAATTCTGTCTTATTTTATTAAAAACTGAAATATAAATACTTGCGTACTTATATATAATTATTATAAAAATTCTCAACAACAATTCGGGAATCAAATCCGGCCTTGCATGTTGTTTGTTTCCAAACATGATAATCGTCAAATAAGCCAGAATGAGTAGGAATTGTTAACAACAGTCAGCGGGGACTGGTCCCATCTGAAGCTGAAACTGAATATCTGTGACCGACTCATTCATTGTTGTGATGCCTTGTGGACTTATTACTATCACTTTTTGTTAAGGCTTGTTTGTCTAAAAAATAAAACAAAACAAAAACTTGACAATTAAAATTGATTAAATTAGTAAAGAATAATAACACAATGGTGGTGGACTGAAATCAAGAATATGGGTCTATATAGATATAATGATGTGTACAACAATGATGCTATACTTGACTATGTGTAGAGGCTGAAGTGTCAACTTGAAGTAGTGAAAGTCGTTAGGTTGCCAGGTTGGTATTATGTAATAATGTCATGAGAAAAGCTTAATTCCAACAGATGACAGAATATACATGGAAAACAAACCAGTGGAAGAGATCGATCACTTTATCTATCTTGGAAGTCACATTGATCGGGAAGGGAATACAAGTAAAGAAATTAGAATCAGAATAGCTAAAGCAGCAATGTCTTTCAGAAGCCTTGAAAAGTTGTGGAAATCAAAACTAATCAGCACAAACGCAAAACTTAAGACTATTCAAATCAAATGTACTATCTACCCTTACGTATGCATGTGAAAGCTGGAAAACAAGAGACATGGAAACAAAGTCGAGCGCTTTCGAAAATAAATCTCTCTCTCTCTCTCTCTCTCTCTCTCTCTCTCTCTCTCTGCGATAAAGACTCAATCAGAGTAGGATTCCAGACTCTCTCATGAAGTCAGCTGTCTGTTTAAGCGAATCGATTGCCCCATATAGATTTTCTTCCAGTGAGGTGGGCGTGGACCACATTGCTCTTCTCAGGTCTGTGTACTGGGGGCAATCCTGTAGAACATGTTTTGTAGTCATATTGTCCAGTGTACAGTGGCATAGGCTGGTTGTACCTATTTTGAATTTGGTGAACATGTGATTTCTCATTCTATTGTGGTCAGTGCGTAGGCGAAGTATGATGACTTGATCCCTCCTTGATAGTTGGTGGCATCCGGCACTCTCGTTATGCTTTGGGTGTTTTCGTTTCCATTTTTCATGGAACTGACCCTTGAGGATGCATTTGGCTTCATCATAACTGAGCGGATGGTTCTCTTGAGGTAAGCTCCCTCCCTCTTTAGCTAATTTGTCTGCGCGTTCGTTCCCGTGTATATTACAGTGTGATGATTTCCACTGAATGACTACTCTCTGGAAGTTATTGCATAGTTGGTCCAGAGTTGTTCTCAAGTCATCTAGTTCATTGTTCTTAGGGCTTTTTAGAGCTGATAATACTGAAAGTGCATCAGTCAGAATCATCAATTTATTGTGCATGTTATTTTTGTGTTGAGTAGCCAGTGTTGCAGCATCTCTGATAGCCTCAGTTTCTAGTTTAAAGTTGTTTGAGAATTTTCCAGTGGCTATTGTCTAAATAAATGTATAAGGAAAATACTTGGTATAGCGTGGAACGAATTCTCTCTCTCTCTCTCTCTCTCTCTCTCTCTCTCTCTCTGCCATCAAGACTCAATCAGAGTAAGGGTTCCAGACTCTCACATGAAGTCAGCTGTCAGGCTAAGTGTGTTGATCGCCCCCACAGACAGAACATCACAAGTAGAGTTCGCCAGATCCACTCTGATTGAACACCCGTTAAAACGTTGCACTGTGTTCTGCGCCAGTGGCCCAGTGCATCCGATTTCAGCCAGCATTTTATTCGGGTTTGCTTTCCCTAGCCTTTGATTGTCCCCAAAATTCCTGCAAGGCAGCAGATTGTCTTTTCTGTAGGGGGGTTCTGCCCTTAGTTGGTGGCCCTCCCAGGTTTACGAGCACCATCTGCCCGAGTCACTAGAGGTGACTAACACAGACATGCACACACAAAGATGTGAGATGTGACGAACGAATTCAAAACAAACGAGGAAATTAGAGAAATCGCCAATCAACCACTAATATCTTCAATAATCCAGAAAGTGACCCACAAGTGGATATCAAAATTGAAGGAATAGACCTGGAGACTGTTCAGAACTACAACTACCTTGGGCATACTATAACCAGTGATGGAAAATGTACAACTGAAATAAACAAAAGAATAGGAATGGCAAAAAGTAATTTTAATGTCATGAAGAACATACTAACATCAAAACAAATAACACCAGGGCTAAAACTAAGAATAGCAAAATGTTACATCTTCTCAATATTCCTATATGATGCAGAAACATGGACATTAGACAAGAAAACAGAACAGAGAATTGAAGCCTTTGAAATGTGGATATATAGAAGAATAGGTAGAATTGGATGGAAACAAAAGATAACAAACGATGAAGTCTTAAAACAACTAAAAATAAAAAGAGAACTACTAAACACAATTCAAACAAGATGAATGAGATTTTTTGGGCCATGTTAAAAGACACAACAGCCTACTAAAAGTAATCCTGGAGGGGAAAATACAAGGCTAAATAGGCAGACCAAGACTAACATGGACGAGTAACATGAAAAGATGGACAAATCAGCCTATGACAACCTGCACCATCAAAGCAAGAGACAGAGCAGAATGGCGCTCCATGGTAGCCAACCTTCATTGCGGAGACGGCACTCGATGATGATGAATCAAGAAAAGACATTAGACATATGTTGTACATTTCGTGAGAAGAGATAATAACCGAATAGCAAAGCAAGCCCTCATGTGGGAAACAACAGGTAAAAGGAAAGGAGACAAATAATAATAATAAATGAATATTATTATAGTGGGCAACTTCCGAGGCGATAATCAGCGAATCAATTCAGAGGAGGAGGTATGTTTACAGCACTCGGAAAAAATGACATGAAAAAATGTTGATTATTTGTCATTTTTTCCGAGTGCTGTAAACATACCTCTTCCTCTGAATTGATTCGAAAAGGAAAAGAGGCCGACCAAGAGAAGATATTCGTGGTTGATTGGCGATTTCTCTAATTTCTTCGTTTGTTTTGAATTTGTTCCATGCTTTACCAAGTATTTTCCTTAGACATTTATTTTCGAATGCGATCAGAGAAACACTGAGAAGAACATTGATCAGAGAGGCAAAAGCAGTAGGAATCGGCTCCCTCAATGAGATTGAGTTGCTTGCACAAAACAGAGACAAATGGCGAGCTTCGATAAAAGATCTTTACAAAGATTTGAGACTGCTATAAAGAAAATTTAGAAAAAGAGAAAGAGTATATATTTTGACGCCCATCATACCTCTCATCATGTAATATTCATTTCTCTCTTTTCTTATTTCTGCATCCTACTTTCCTCGCCCTCCACTTGATCATCTAACATGTAGTAATTGTGCTTCACCGCTTGTTGTCGTTGTCCCTGTATTCTGAAGAAGGCCACAGGCCGAAACGTCAGTATTGTGTTCTTTATTTGTAAAGCTGTCACCATACCTTGGAGTGTTTAGTACACCCCACCATTGGCTCCTTGCTACCAGATTTACCGCAGCATTGTAATTATTTGCCTGTTCTCTACACCCTACGGCCACGACTCGAAAGGTCGATAGATAGACCGATAGACAGATAGATAGATAGATAGATAGATAGATAGATAGATAGATAGATAGATAGATAGATAGATAGATAGATAGATAGATAGATAGATAGATAGATAGATAGATAGATAGATAGATAGATAGATAGATAGATAGATAGATAGATAGGTAATAGGTAGGCAGGCAGGCAAGCAGGCAGGCAGGCAGGCAGGCAGGCAGGCAGGCATTCATAAATGAATACATATTGATGATAATCATAATGTACTATAATTTCTTTATTAATATACAACGAGCCCAAATTCGGGACCTGAGCTCAAAATAAGATAAATCAAATACTTTAAGTTTATCATCATCATCATCAAGTACCGGGCCTGCTGGCGTAGGTGATCATGTCTCTCCACAACTTTCGATCTCGGCAGCTATTTATCATTTCTGTTGTTGACCTTCTGCCAAGCCATTCTCTTAAGCTGTCTGTTATTTTCTCTCTTTGCTTCCCTCTATCTCTTCGTCCCTCAATTTTTCCAGTTGTTACAATATATTCCAGTTGTTCTCTTCTCATTGCATGGCCAAAAAATGATGATTGTCTCTTCCTAATATTGGGAATTAGCTACTTGTCGTTATTTCTACTGTTGTAGCGATTCATCATTGTACAAAGAAATTACGACGGTGGTTTTCTGTTGCCTTCCGTCGGTTTGTTTACGGTTGGCTCCGCTAGCCTTTGACTAAAAAGTCTCACCCACAAGGCAGTGGGGTTGTTTTTTTTTATTTTATTTCGGGGTACCCTCCCTTAGTACTTTAAGTTTAAGAAAAGTGAAAAGCATAGTCAGTAAATAATCAATTTATAATAACAATTAATATCATCATGATCAATAGTTAATATAACTATTAAAATAAAAAAATAAAAATAGTAGATACAAAATTAAGAGAGATTATATAACAATGATACATTTTTTTCGTGGCTACCATTCCAAGCACTAACATTGTGATGTGTTCTAGGAATGTCATTGTTAAGTTTCCGTAGTGTAGTGGTTATCACATCCGCCTAACACGCGGAAGGTCCTGGGTTCAAGCCCCAGCGGAAACAATTACTTTTTGTAATTATTTTTTTTATTTATTTTTTTTATTTCCACTCTTGTCCTAGTTAGGAATAATATGATATAAAATATTCATCATAATGTGCCAAACATGTTGGCATAGGCCAGGGGTGGCCAACTTATTTTGAACTTAGTCCAGTAAATTGATTTTTTAAAATTTGAAGGCCATCTAACTAATTTGAATGTAAAAAAAAAAATTAAAGAGCCCCCGTCACGCCAAGTGACGTATAGGGAATATGGTGTTAGTGACCATAAATTTTACAGACCTTCACCAGCACATGATTTTTGGGGTAATGTTGTCGGTATTACGCCTGTGCCGCTTTACTTTCCCAGAAAAAATCCGATACCCGTTTAAGGCTGGGTGAACCCGGACCCCGTCGGTTGGGATCGAACCCTACCCCGTGTCCAATTTTGAATGTAAACTACATGTATTATATGAATATTAGTAAAGTATTCAGGTAATTGTAGAGCTGTAGACCGATATATAAAGCATAATGGTTTAAAAGTAATCCAGTTATTCATATAATTTATTTTTTACATTAAAAAAAATTATCATAGAAGGAAACATATTGAATTATTATAGAAATACTCGTTAAACTAGTCTTAGAGTCTTGAAGTTTTGAAGATCTGTAATGTTAATTTATGTAGTTAACTATGATCATACACAAAGAAAATTCTCAAGACCTACAATTAAATATCACAGTTGAGGGAATACATCTGGAGACAGTCCAGAGTTACAGCTACCTGGGACATACTATAACCAATGATGGAAAATGCAAAACTGAAATAAACAAAAGAATGGGTATGGCAAAAAGTAATTTTAATGCCATGAAAAATATACTAACAACAAAACAAATATCAGCAGGGCTGAAACTAAAAATGGCAAAATGTTACATCTTCTCAATATTCCTGTATGGTGCAGAAACATGGACATTAGACAAGAAAACAGAACAGAAAATTTAAGCATTTGAAATGTGGATTTATAGAAGAATAGGTAGAATTGGATGGAAACAAAAGATAACAAATGATAAAGTTTTAAAACATCTGAAAATAAAAAGAGAACTACTAAATACAATTAAGACAAGACAAATGAAATTTTTGGGGCATGTTAAAAGACACAACAGCCTACTAAAAGTAATATTGGAAGGAAAAATACAAGGCAAAAGAGGCAGAGGCAGACCAAGACTAACATGGACGAGTAACATCAAAAGATGGTAAAGTCAATCTATGACAGCCTGCACCATCAAAGCAAGAAACAGAGTAGAATGGCGATCCATGGTAGCCAACCTTCGTTGTGGAGAAGACACACGATGATGATGATGATGATGATGATGAATGTTAATTTCCGGCTTGTTGTAGGAGCTACTGAGTTAGGTGCTCTGTGCACACCGTGAGCTGTGTGTCTCATCCGTTTTGATCATGTTTCAATATTCCAATTGCTTTCGATGAATGATGATATCGTATGACAGGGAACAGTTGGCTGTGTTCACTTTCTGCGCGGTTTCGCCTTATGTCTTTTGGCGTGTGCTGAGACTGCTCTGATGGGGACTACAGTTACCTATCTTTGTTTGGGAGATGAGATTCGGATGATTGAGCTGGCACGGGCGGTTGAGCAATTATGGATTTTAATTCGTTTGCAGTGATACCGGGGCTTTCCATAACCAAATAACCAAATGTTAATTTAATGTGATTTTTTAACTTGCTTTTCATTTAACAATATCTCAAAATTATGTGTAATTTGTTATGTGTGCAGGACAAATATATAGACAAGATGTTCATCTGTAATAGTTGAACGTAATTTATTCTTAACAACATTCATGGCTACAAATGTTTGATCCCAAATGTATGTGGAGCCAAATCTGCACACGAGCCTTAGAGCAAGATCGTGAAATTCAAGAAATCTATCTAAAGGGACATGTTTTAAAAATTCTGTAAAATTACAAGTTGGTGATCTACAATGTTCTTTAAATTTCGCACAAAATCCTGAATGGTTTTGGATTTCTATAGTTTCCATTTGCACGGATGGGGAGTATTTATGAATCTCAGACTCTGAAATACAAAATGGATTTAGGAATAAATCGATGTTACGCTTTTCAGAATCGAAAGAGGAAAATCGAGTTGAGAATGCCTCGCTCAAAGCTGTAACTGTTGCTTTGTATTTTAAATGATCCACGATAAAGTCACTGCATTTACTTAACATGTGTAAGCTGAATGCTTGGAAAATGATCAATTTTGCACTGCGCTAAGCTGTTGCAAAACAATTTTTCTTCAATTTAAGAGTGTTGACTTCATTGAAGACGAATGGAAACAAAGAGTCTTTTCCTTGTAACCTCTTGTTAAGAATATTCAAATGATGTGACATATCAACTGAAAATACCAAATCACAAAGCCAATCTTGATTTTTAAGTAAACCACACTCCAAAGGCATAACAGTTTTTGATTCCAAAAATGAAAGAACTTGATCTTTTAATTTGAAAAAAAACTCAACAGCATTTCTCCTTTAGAAAACCACCTATCTGAGTTGTGAAGTAAGAATTCACCATATTAATTATGTCTTCTTCAAAAAGTTATCTAAATTCTCTTACATTAAGGGCGCGTGATCAAATCATATTAATGCACGCAGAACAGGATCAATGATGTGTTGAAAGCTCATGTCTTTAGCACAAAAAACGTCCTGATGAATGGTTTTCAAGTTTAGACCATTCAAGTTTATTGCCGCCACTGCTTCAAATATATTTCTTCTAGTTGTTGTTGTTGTTGTCGTCGATAAACATAAAGTCCACCAATGTACAAAGAAATAGCAGAGAGATTTTCGTTTTAAAGTGAAGAGTCACATGATGTTATTTCATTATTTACTTAATAGAAAAGTTTTCTCAGAGCTGTCAAAAAGCTGATTGATGCTTACCAAGAGGACTTCAACAGTAATTTCTCAGCTTCAGCAGTTTCATTCATAAGTGCGCCGCTATAAGTTCAGTGCAACAACAAAATGTAAAAACAAGTTCCAATCATGCTGAACTTTATAAAATAATTGTAGAAGACAATATTGAGAGTGACTTCCCAAATGTAAACATTGGGTATCGTATATTTTTAAAGTTCACAAATTTCTCAGTTGAGCGTTATTTTCTCAGGTGAAGTAAATTAAAGATCCCATCAGAACAACTATGGCAGGCTGGATGCCTTATCTCTATTGGGTATAGAAGTAGATGCATTACATAAGATTAGTTATGCTGATCTGATCACAGACTTTGCAAATTAGTGCAGATATAAAGTTATCAAGAGTTCAAGATAAGGTAACAGGCTAAAAAGGGGCAAATCATGTGTGGGCCGCACAGAAGATGTCATCAAACAGGTGCCTACGTCATTCAGGGACACATTCTCGTGTATGGTAACTATATAACTTATAATCCAACACAGAACTGGAGTCGTCATTCGCTGGACGCTTTGAGACATACTGAGGAGGTGATCTGAGCACATATGTACGTGTTTGAAGAGCAAGATAATGACCTACAAATAAAAAAAAAATAATTAAAAAAAACTTTTTTTTAAGCTCAAAGTCTATTCTTACAATGGTAAAGGGGTAAACCTTTAATTTTAATAAATTTAATAAAATAAATTAAATTAATTATCAATATTCAGAAAGAATGACATATTTAATGACCCTATTCAGAAAGAATGACATATTTAATGACCATATTCAGAAAAAATGACATATTTAATGACCCTATTCAGAAAGAATGACATATTTAATGACCCTATTAAGAAAGAATGACATATTTAATGACCATATTCAGAAAAAATGACATATTTAATGACCATATTCAGAAAGAATGACATATTTAATGACCCTATTCAGAAAGAATGACATATTTAATGACCCTATTCAGAAAAATGACATATTTAATGACCCTATTCAGAAGAATGACATATTTAATGACCCTATTCAGAAAGAATGACATATTTAATGACCCTATTCAGAAAGAATGACATATTTAATGACCCTATTCAGAAAAATGACATATTTAATGACCCTATTCAGATAGAATGACATATTTAATGACCATATTCAGAAAGAATGACATATTTAATGACCACATACAGAAAGAATAACATATTTAATGACCAAATTCAGAAAGAATGACATATTTAATGACCATATTCAGAAAGAATTACAGATATTAATGACCATATTCAGAAAGAATGACATATTTAATGACCATATTCAGAAAGAATGACATATTTAATGACCCTATTCAGAAAGAATGACATATTTAATGACCATATTCAGAAAGAATGACATATTTAATGACCATATTCAGAAAGAATGACAGATTTAATGACCCTATTCAGAAAGAATGACATATTTAATGACCCTATTCAGAAAATATGACGATTTAATGACCCATACTGAAAGAATGACATATTTAATGACCCTATTCAGAAAGAATGACATATTTAATGACCAAATTCAGAAAGAATGACATATTTAATGACCATATTCAGAAAGAATGACATATTTAATGACCATATTCAGAAAGAATGACATATTTAATGACCATATTCAGAAAGAATGACATATTTAATGACCCTATTCTGAAAGAATGACATATTTAATGACCATATTCAGAAAGAATAACAGATTTAATGACCATATTCAGAAAGAATGACATATTTAATGACCAAATTCAGAAAGAATGACATATTTAATGACCATATTCAGAAAGAATAACAGATTTAATGACCATATTCAGAAAGAATAACAGATTTAATGACCAATTCAGAAAGAATAACATATTTAATGACCATATTCAGAAATAATGACAGATTTAATGACCCTATTCAGAAAGAATGACATATTTAATGACCATATTCAGAAAGAATAACAGATTTAATGACCCTATTCAGAAAGAATGACATATTTAATGACCATATTCAGAAAGAATACAGATTTAATGACCATATTCAGAAAGAATAACAGATTTAATGACCATATTCAGAAGAATAACAGATTTAATGACCATATTCAGAAAGAATTACAGATTTAATGACCCTATTCAGAAAGAATGACAGATTTAATGATCATATTCAGAAAGAATAAAAGATTTAATGACCAAATTCAGAAAGAATAACAGATTTAATGACCATATTCAGAAAGAATTACAGATTTAATGACCATATTCAGAAAGAATGACATATTTAATGACCCTATTCAGAAAGAATGACATATTTAATGACCATATTCAGAAAGAATGACAGATTTAATGACCCTATTCAGAAAGAATAACAGATTTAATGACCATATTCAGAAAGAATTACAGATTTAATGACCATATTCAGAAAGAATAACAGATTTAATGACCATATTCAGAAAGAATAACAGATTTAATGACCATATTCAGAAAGAATAACAGATTTAATGACCATATTCAGAAAGAATAACAGATTTAATGACCCTATTCAGAAAGAATGACATATTTAATGACCATATTCAGAAAGAATAACAGATTTAATGACCCTATTCAGAAAATATGACGTATTTAATGACCCTATTCTGATAGAATGACATATTTAATGACCCTATTCAGAAAGAATGACATATTTAATGACCAAATTCAGAAAGAATGACATATTTAATGACCCTATTCTGAAAGAATGACATATTTAATGACCATATTCAGAAAATATGACGTATTTAATGACCTTATTCTGAAAGAATGACATATTTAATGACCCTATTCAGAAAGAATAACAGATTTAATGACCCTATTCAGAAAGAATGCCATATTTAATGACCAAATTCAGAAAGAATGACATATTTAATGACCATATTCAGAAAGAATAACAGATTTAATGACCATATTCAGAAAGAATTACAGATTTAATGACCAAATTCAGAAAGAATAACAGATTTAATGACCATATTCAGAAAGAATTACAGATTTAATGACCCTATTCAGAAAGAATAACAGATTTAATGACCATATTCAGAAAGAATAACAGATTTAATGACCCTATTCAGAAAGAATGACATATTTAATGACCATATTCAGAAAGAATAACAGATTTAATGACCATATTCAGAAAGAATAACAGATTTAATGACCATATTCAGAAAGAATAACAGATTTAATGACCATATTCAGAAAGAATTACAGATTTAATTACCCTATTCAGAAAGAATAACAGATTTAATGACCATATTCAGAAAGAATAACAGATTTAATTACCATATTCAGAAAGAATAACAGATTTAATGACCCTATTCAGAAAGAATAACAGATTTAATTACCATATTCAGAAAGAATAACAGATTTAATTACCATATTCAGAAAGAATAACAGATTTAATGACCATATTCAGAAAGAATAACAGATTTAATTACCATATTCAGAAAGAATAACAGATTTAATGACCATATTCAGAAAGAATTACAGATTTAATTACCATATTCAGAAAGAATGAGAGAAATAATGATGATACTCAGAATGAATTTATTGAGTTATTTGCGGGTCGTCATCATTGCACTCCGAACATGTCCATAGGTGCTCAGATCCCCTCCTCAGCAATTCCCTCAGTGTCCAGCGACTGACGACTCCAGTTCTATGTTGGTTAATAAGTCTTCTTACACGGCTACTAAGTTTCTCATTTCTGGCCGTGCCCAACTTAACTCCCATTTCCATCATCCGAAGAAGTGACGTGGATCTGTGTTTGTCGAAGTCCTGTGCTCTTCCCACATCTCGGAGGGCATTGATGATGTCCGCCCGATCCATTGGTTGCCCGTCCTCAACGACAGCGCAGCTAGCCAACCTGTCCGCCCTTTCATTTCCCCGTACTCACTTAGACAAGAAAATCTCTCTGCTATTTCTTTGTTTATCTCACCTCTTCATTTAATCTCAGCTTGAAGCTTGTCAGTTGTCTAAAAGTTGGTGATATGAAATTTATCTCTGACATTCAGATATACTTCTGGAGCATCTCCGTCATTGGATACCGGTACCATCTTTCTGATACGTTTGCAAGTTGTAGCTGCCTTGTAATCAACGTTTGGTAGCATTTCCTTTGTAGTTGCTACATATCTTTCAAATTCATATTGTGAAGTGCACAGTTGGTCAGCTAATGATACATACAGACCTACACAAGTTTTTAAGTTATTGAGCTATTTGCGGGTCATCATCATTGCACTCCGAACATCGGCGTTAATGATGGGTCAGATGCATTAATACTGAAATCTCACAGGGATGGCGAACTAAATAGAAGGAAAAACTAGTGCAGCTGTACCAGAATTTCCAGAGAGTATTGATACATTCTATATTCTCATATTGTTATATACAAATATAATGTAGAATTTTGGAAAGAAGGAGGGGAATAATGACAAGAAAATCAGTTATCATCATTAGGTCGCATGTCCCTTTGCAGAACATTCCATTCACCATAGTTCGTCTGAAAGAGTCCCCTTGTCTAGTCAGATCTCCCACTACTTTTGCTGTCAAGTTCAAGGTCTCTTTTATGACTTGAAGCCACCTTTTTCTTGGTCTGCCCCTGATGCGTCGTCCAGGAGCCATGCCTTCCATTGTTATTTTCAGTCCACTGTGTCTTTTCACATGACCATATTATTTTAATGTCCGCACTAGAATAATGTCTATAAACCAGTTCTTAATGTGTCAGTTGTTTAAATCTGATCAGCTATGAAGAAGCCAAATCCTACATCAGCAAAACCATGAAAAATGGAAAAAAAGACCAACCCCAAACACACGGACTGGGACGGATTTTATCAACTGTCCAGAAAAGTATATGTATTGGTATATGTGAAACCCGTCTCTTTTCATTTTCAGCGCATACAGAGAAGGAGGAATATCTATTGGTTGCAATACGTACTGTTTCAGACAATCATCATCATCGTGTGCCTTCTCCGCAACGAAGGTTGGCTACCATGGATCGCCATTCTACTCTGTTTCTTGCTTTGGTGGTGCAGGCTGACATAGATTGACTTGTCCATCTTTTGATGTTACTCGTCCATGTTAGTCTTGGTCTGCCTCTGCCTCTTTTGCCTTGTATTTTTCCTTCCAATATTACTTTTAGTAGGCTGTTGTGTCTTTTAACATGCCCCAAAAATTTCTTTTGTCTTGTCTTAATTGTGTTCAGCAGTTCTCTTTTTATTTATTAGTTGTTTTAAAACTTCATCGTTTGTTATCTTTTGTTTCCATCCAATTCTACCTATTCTTCTATAAATCCACATTTCAAAGGCTTCAATTTTCTGTTCTGTTTTCTTGTCTAATGTCCATGTTTCTGCACCATACAGGAATATTGAGAAGATGTAACATTTTGCCATTCTTAGTTTCAGCCCTGCTGATATTTGTTTTGTTGTTAGTATATTTTTCAACTACTGTTTAATCTACATGTGAGGAAAAACCTGGCACACAAGTAAGGCAACCGACAACAGTAGCACACGTGTAGACCAGTCTGTGATAATAAATAATACAATTTACAGTACTTTTTCAACATGAACAACAAAAATAAACAGGACAGACAAAACATTAATAAAAAGTACGTAAGTGCAAAGGCTAAAAGTAAACAGCCGAAACCGAAAAGGAAAAAATTGCCAAAGAGTTCATCAAGTAATCCTACTGTTAAAAAGTATCGAGAAGTCGCCAAGCAGCATTCTTCTTCCAAACTTGGATTTAGAAATCAGTTTCTACTAGGAAAGTCTACAACAAACAAACAGTTGGGTAAGTTTAATAGTTTATAATTGACAATATCGATAAATACTAACATATTGTTCACTTTCTTGTACAGAATGAATTGAATGGAGCTCAACGGTTTAATTTTAGAGTTATAATATAAATTATAAGTCTTTTATTTTAATTTAAATTTAATCAATATTAAATAATATATTATTATAATTTATATATATTATATATTTGAATTAATGAATTATGGATTATTATATTATAATTATATTGTTTATTTTTATTTGAAGACACGATTCAGAATTATTAAATATTTATATATCATTATCATTAACAAATTTTATACTAATTTCAGTAAGTTACTCTACCACAAATTTTTAATTTTATACTAATTTCAGTAAGTTACTCTGAGTCTGAGTTACAAATAAGAAGTAATAAGTCAATAAGTTATTATTATTATTATATATATTATATGTATGTATTGAAATAAATTAAAATTGTAGCATATATTAAAAATTATTTTAATCAATTCAATATGATGATGATTATCTTCAAGATGAATACTCATCAAATCAAACTCACTGATTAGTTTACTAGTTTATTTATTACTAATTAATAATAGTATAGATAATAGAGTATAGTAATTAAAATTAATTAAATAAACAAAGTATAAGTATAATATAAAGTCTTTCAATTTTTTCTTTACCATCTTGTGACAATCATGACATAATCTAAATCATCAACTAAATGATTTACATCATCACTTATATATGCATTTATTATTATTTAATATATACAATTGAATCAGTAAGTTAAGAAGTGTGAATTATTATTCATGAATAATGACACTCATACTACCATCACCATGTCACTTCAATCTTGTCATTAAATGTCATTCTGATTCAAGGGGTGACAGTGATAATCAGATTCTCACTCAATTCCACTGAACTCGGACTCACTGACTCAGTGCGCAGGCCTCAAGTTTTGATAAATTAATATATGATGATTATTGATAATCATATAATTAATTGCCCTAATAATAATAATAGCTGCTTAGGAGGCGAAGGCACGCCTACTTTTACTAGCACCAGAGCTGGAAGTTGTCAGCGACCCACAGCTGATTTCTTGCGCCAGGATCGGTGAACCAAAACCATCCAGACCCTGCTCCACCTCTTCACGGTGCCTCCAGTAACAGACTAACCTGTCTAGTCTGGCCAAGCATGCAGGGAGGGAAGACAACCCGGTACTCAAAAATGCCTTGCTGAAGTCGGACGTGTTGGGCCAAAAGGCGCAAATAAAAAAAATAATAAAACAGTTATACTGCAAACCACAACACAACGCAGACACGTCCACTATGTCCTTGTAAGGGCGGATGATGGAGAGGAATATTTTAGTCTACCACAATACTCTAGAATACTTTAGTCATCGGGCGAACGCAACCAACCAATAGCTGCTTAGTTGCTTTTACTTTACTTTTAGCAGATGAAGAAGTATGTGCAGTAGTGCACACTAACTTAGTGACTTGAATGATAAGACATACTAAACTTATAAAACACTATGACTATGATGGTGGCCAAAAATAGAACAGAAAATTTAAGCCTTTGAAATGTGCCCAGCTTCCTTTTAAATCCACATTATGTGGATTTATAGATTAATAGGAAGAGTTGGATGAAAAAAAAACAAAACAATGAAGTCATAAAACAACTAAAAATGAAAATAGAACTACTAAACACAATTCAAACAAGATAAATGAAATTTTTGGGACATGCTAAAAGACTCATCAGCCTACAACTAAAAGTAATCTTGGATTGGAAAATACAAGCTAAAGGAGGCAGACCAAGACTAACATGAACGAGTAACATCAAAAGATGAACAAGTCAGCCTATGACAATCTGCACCAGCAAAGCAAGAGACAGAGCGGAATGGCACTCCATGGCAGCCAACCTTTGATGCGAAGACTGCACTCAATGATGAGTGTGCTTGCTGAGTGACTTAATGTAGATGCTCAGGAAAATCAAAGGAAGCTGGACACAAAGGCAGGAATTGGTTTCATTAAAGAGCTTAGGACAGTTTTAGATCTGTTTCATATTCATTCTTGAACACTCCGGCATGAGAGGTAACATATGAGCTGACAGGCTTTCTGGAACAGCGGGTGCAATGGACCATGCTAACTTTCTGAATGCTGTTAGGGAGGCAGGGCGCACTGAAGACTGAGTCAATGATCGTGAATCTACAACTATGTTCAGACTGATTGATCATCATGTTACAACTGGAGATGCCAGAAAGGAGCATTAGAAGAGCAAAACTTCTTTATAAATATA
This sequence comes from Megaustenia siamemsis, assembly GCA_032433765.1. Lineage (NCBI taxonomy): Eukaryota > Metazoa > Mollusca > Gastropoda > Stylommatophora > Ariophantidae > Megaustenia > Megaustenia siamemsis. The sequence goes on from JAVIAB010000092.1 coordinate 156,549,618, forward strand.
CTGAAAACTACCAAAAGAGATTGAAAGAAGACTAGCAATAGCAACACAAAAATTAAATGCCATGAAGCATATGTGGTACAATACCAGCAAGGCTGTAAAAGTAAGATTACTGAGGGCATGTATCTTCCCTATTATTATAGCAACATGTGGTTGTGAATCATGGACAATTTTGCAGACAGCAAGGATGAAAATTGATTCTTTCTAAACATAATGCTACATTAAAATCGATAAGATACCTTGGATAATGAAGAAGAGCAATGAAGATATATTAAAAGACTTAAACATTAAAAAGAACTAGCTTATAACCACAATTCTAAAGTGGAAATTAGAATATATGGCCACATCAAAAGACACAGGAAGAGAAAGCTCACAGTGTTTCCGCGTGCTGCTGAGCAAGTTACTGGAGTTGGCCAGTTTATAACGTGGAACGGGTTCTAGGCCATGCGACTGAGCAAGTGCACGTGAGTCTGGACCATCCAAAGCATTGACATTCAGCAACGTTCATCAAAGACGATGGTAAGTGTAAGTTTTCAGATGCAACCCAAAAGGTCTCATCTGCGATAATACCGATGAGAAAGATGCAGTCATCTATACTGACGGATCTGTAAGACGACACGAAAGAAGTGCATGGGCATTTACAGCACGCTCGGCAGGTAGAATAGCCAAGGAAGACAGTGGTGCATACGCCATGACCACGAGTAGCATGACAATGGAGGTGATGGCAGTGACCAAGGCATTCAAATGGTTAGAGTCACAAGACTACATCCACGCATGTATACTGAGTGATTCGATGAGCATGATAAAAAAAGTGGAGGCGGGCTTTGTACGCATGCAATGGGTAGAGTCGTTGCAGAAATCCAAAATACGTAAGGTCACCTTTGTCCCTGGACATGCGGGAGTACGGGGAAATGAGAGAGCGGACAGGTTGGCTAGCTGCGCTGTCGTTGAGGACGGGCAACCGATGGATCGGGCGGACATCATCAATGCCCTTCGAGATGTGGGAAGAGCACTGGACTTCGACAAACACAGATCAACGTCACTTCTTCGGATGATGGAAATGGGAGTTAAGATGGGCACGGCCAGAAATGAGAAACTTGGTGGCCGTGTAAGAAGACTTATCAACCAACATAGAACTGGAGTCGTCAGTCGCTGGACACTGAGGGAATTCTGAGCACCTATGGACATGTTCGGAGTGCAATGATGATGACCCGCAAATAACACACACACACAATAATGGAAGGCACAGTTTCTGGATGGGAGCTTCATTAGCTTGGTCGTTAGTGAACTGGACTGCTAAGGATAGAAATTGAATTCGATCCTGACCGGCGTCTTCCTAATTCACCCAGCCTTAAATGGGTACCTGATTTTTTTCTGGGAAAGTAAAGCGGCACAAGCGTAATGCCAACCACATTACCCCAAAAATCATGTGCCAAAGGTCTATAAAAATTATGGTCACTAACACCTTATTCCCTAAACGCTACTTGGTGTAATGCGGCTGTTTACTTTACTTATGATTCCTGGATGACACATGAGGGACAGACCAAGACGAAGGTGGTTTCAAGACTTTAAAGAGACCTTGAACATGACAACAGAATTGGGAGATCAGGCTAGGGACAGATTCTTTCAGACAGTCTATGGTAAATGGAATGTTCTGCGAAGGACATGCTATCTAATGATGATGATTTATATGTAATAATCACAATCAAATGTGAGTGGACTGGTTGGTCTCGAGGCAAGATGCCAGCCTTGAGACATAGAGGTTATGGGTTCAAATCCTGGCTGCACCAGTTGGGATTTTTATTTATGATTTCTCTCTGCGGCAACCATCCCCGGTCTAAGCAGTGAGTCCTGGCTTGAAACATCAATCATAGGTGGGAAAAAATATGAGTATATGTGGAGTTATCTGCCTGTGCAACGAGGGACCCCTGTGCACATGGCTGCCAGGGAAAAATGGATTAACACGCAAAATTCAGTTCCTAGTCTCTAGGTATCTTTGACTCCATGAAGATACAAGTGTAAATGTAAATTGCTGGTTATTTTTGTGAAGGTCATACATAAAGTAGATGAGATATAATTTAGGATCTTTGTTAAAGTCTTCCCTTTTCCACTCACTCAATTCCTTTTCTTCCTTCCATCCCTCCCACCACCAAGGAGTGAAATAGTTAATAACTTGCAATATATATATTTTTTTTTAGTTGGTTATTTATCCATGTTTTTTAATACTGTATATATAAGCTAGACAATAATAATTTTAAATGTCCTGATTTTTATGCTAAATAGATATAGAACTGCTGGTTAAAAGATGGCTAAATTTATAGAATAAACTGTATTTGATATTCATTATTCTCTAGCACTCTATTTTCTTCAGAAAATTATTTATGTTGAGATTCTTAGATGATTCTATTGACATTCTTTATATTTCAATTGTAGTAAAATTAACAAATAAATCACTTATCTTAATCTTTCAGGATCTCAGAGTGGCTTAACTTTGGAAGCTCTTGAAAAACACAATGCAGCAACTGGACAATTTACAGAAGATTGCCTGCAAGATGATTCAGCATCTATTGGAGGGACAACATTTAATACCTGGGCAACAAATTTGACAGGGTGTACCAATGCTACTTTCAGTCACGTTCATCGGTACATTAATTCAAATTCTGCTGTGCAGAAAGAGGTTTGAAGAAGCATTTCAATAAAATTTTCTTATGAATTTTTTGGTGTGTATTTTCATGTAAAATTGAGTAATAATAACTGTTTGATGTAGTTAAATACATTTTGGTTAACAGAAAAGTAAAATAGTTTGTTTTACTTATAAATAGTTTAATTGTTTTACTTATTGCATGCTTACTTGTACAATATAGTAAAGAGCCACGCCAAGTGGCGTATAGGGAATATGGTGTTAGTGACCATAAATTTTACAGACACATGATTTTTGGGGTAATGGGGTCGGTATTACACCCGTGCCACTTCACCTTCCCAGAAAAATCCGGTACCCATTTTAGGCTGGGTAACCCGAAAGCCGTCGGTTGGGATCGAACCCTACCTCTACTTGTACAATATAGTTAAACTAATTATGCCACTGGGACCCAAAGCTCAGTGGTTAGTGAACTGGACTACAAAGGACAAGAGGTCGGGTTTGATCCTGATCGATGGCTTCCGGGTTCACCCAGCCTTAAATGGGTACCTGATTTTTTTTTTCTGGGAAAGTAAAGCGACACGGGCGTAATACTGACCACATTACCCCAAAAATCATGTGCCAAAAGCCTATAAAATTATGGTAGCCAACACCATATTTCCTATATGCCACTTGGCGTTACAATGCTCTTGTACTTTTTTTTTTAACTTATTTATGCCATTATCAAGGTTTGGGGCATTTGTTAAGTGTTTTTTGTGTTGGTTTTATTATCATATGTATTGGTTAGTATTAATCTATAAGGTATATTATATTATATATAGCTGATTGTGCTTAGGTGTCATATATATATATTTTAGTTATCCCACTGTTAATATTTGAATATGTGTCTATGTAGGACTAATATTATACACTTTTTTAATTATTTGACATAAGAGGTAATGGCAGAATGTGCAGGAAAGTTTCACATTACAATTTGTCATTTTGTGATACAATGGTGGTGTTTGGTGAAGTTCAATTTTAATTATTCTTCAGATTCTGGCAGTTTTGGCAGCAATTACTGAAGTTATAAAAGAAAAAGGAGGAGAGGGCAAAGATGTACAGTATTTTGCTGTACTGGTGAGTGTATATGTATATTACATAAAATTATATTTGTCAATTTTGTATTTTTGACAAGAATTTATGAGTACCTGTATTTATATTCTACTTTTAAAAGTACATATAAGAAAAGCAAAGTTGCTTGCTAAAAGAAATCTTATACTTTATCCACTTTTAAATGGAAAATAGGAGGCGAAGGCGCGTCTCACAGCACCAGAGCTGGAAGTTGTCAGAGACCAACAGCTGATGGCTTGCGCCAGGATCGGTGAACCAGAACCTTCCAGACCCTGCTCCACCTCTCTGTGGTGCCTCTAGTAACAGACTAACCTGTCTAGTCTGGCCAAGCGAGTAGGGATCGAAGAGAGAAGACAACCATGTACTAAAAAATGTCATGCTGAAATCGGATGTGTCGGGCCGAAAGGCGCAAATATCACAGTTTTACTGCAAACCACAACACAACGTAGACACACCCACTTAACGTCCTTTTAAGGGTGGATGACGGAGAGGTATACTCCTTTAGTCATCAGGTGGACGCAAGCAAATGGAAAATACTGTCTGTTTTTCTTCTTCTTTCCTTCCTCATCTGCCTTTCAGCGTCGAGGGGAAATATAATTTGCAGTCTTTTGCTCTTCTGTTTGCCTCTGCTGCTGTTATGTTTCCTAGTGTTTCTAATATTCTATCGATCCATCTTTTTCGTGGTCGACTCTTAGGTCTGGTGTTCTCACAACGTTTGTTGAAGGCTCGTTGTGTTCTGTTTTTATCTTTCTGAGCATAATTCCACCTTGCAGTCTTGCTAATTACATTTAGGGTGAAAATCAATCCATTATAGTAGACTATAGTGAAAATAACATGCCTTGATTTTAATTCATAGAGAATATGGTGTTAGTGACCATATGTTATTTTAAAAATCTTGCTGCATTTTTGGGTCATGCAGTCAGCATTCCAGTACCTTTTTTCTTTCTTATTAAATGAGTGGACCTAAAATCTGGTTAATTGAGGAAACACCAATTATGTACAAGATAACAATTAAAAAGACACTAATGGACACTTTATTTTGTTGTTTTCCTTTACCAAAATAGAACTGAAAGCACAGACCAAAAAAAACCATAATACATCTGCAGTAAAGTGTAGACCAAAATAGCTGTTTCCTGGGCAAAAATGGTATTAAAATTGTACCTAAAAAGATAAAAATTCTTGACTATTAAAAATGAGTGTCTCTGAAATAGAATAACAAATGAGTATATGGCTGTCTGTCTGAAAAAGGGATGTTAAGAATAGGGTATATTGCTGCCAATCAACACCAAAACAGACTAAATTCCTTGCACAAATAAAACTGCAGATGCTGCAATCGCCACATGAAAATAATAGATTACCTGTTATTATACTGCTGCAACCCAAGAACTTCCGGTGCGTGACAATGTTGGCAACACAATGCAATTTTCGATGGTAGTCAAATTTAAGTTATAAGTGAATTTCAATGCCCATAGTAAAAAGAAATTCAAGCGTTCTTGTGTTATTTTGAACAGATTTATTTGTGATTTATTCTTAAAAGTTTGCGCGATATAAGTCAATTACCATCCATTGTGCTATTATACCAGCCATTGTGCTATTATACCAGCTTTCACCATTGCTAAGACATCCAAACATTTCTATGCCAGCTAAACAACAAATGATAAATAGCATTTTCATACCAACTTTGTGCTATGAAAGTCAAACATGGACCCTTTCTAAATCACATTTAAGAAAGATCAATACATGTGAGATGCGATGCTTGAGAAAAGTAACAAACAATACAAGAAGAGATAGAATACCAAATGAAACTATAAGAAAAATGGTAGGAACAAAACCCTGCCAAGAATATATAGAACAACTTAAATGGTTTGGCCACCTGGTCAGAATGAATCCTCACCAATCACCATCAACGGCATTCTTCTTGAGAATGCATGGAAAAAGACCAAGAGGAAGACCCAGAAGAAGATGGATAGATGCAGTGACAGAGACATGTAACAACAAAGGAAAATCACTAATTCAGACAGTTCGAGCAGCTCAAGAACGACAAATGATATAAACCACCACACCTTTTAGGTATCAGTGAAAAGAGAAAAGAAGAAGAACCCAAGAGACCTGTAATGCTGTGTCTTATCTTAATGGGACAGGTTAATATGAGCACAAGTTCTTGGAGCCACGATGGTATATGTGGTTGTAATAGGTTTCTTGAATTCTTTGGTTTTACTGAAGAGTTTGGAACTTATCCTCCCTAGAGAAGCAAAGGTGCCTCACAGCAGCAGAGCTGGAAGTTCTTAGCAACCCATAGCTGATGGCCTGCATCAGGATCAGTGAACCAGAACCATCCAGACCCTGCTTTGTGGTGCCTCCAGAAACAAACGGGTCAAGACAAAGAAATACTAGGTCTCTTCTATCAGTAAATCTCATCACTATAAAGATCAAAGTGATCCTTGCCCCTTTTGACCAGCCTGTTTTGATGTAGGCTGTTCCTGGGAGACTGATTAGAAGGTCAAGGCATGGATTTTGTCAGTTGTTTTGCAGACCGTACTATTGTGACCCCAGGCACTTGAGCTCCCGACTTGTAATCTTCCGCAGCATTCGGCCATTGATAATGCACTTTCACCATGAGAACATATGAAAAACACATACACCTTTGTATGAGATGCTTGAGCTGTAAAGAATAAAGAGCAACAACTCACAACTGACAGGAGTTAAGTGAAGTCAAAGTCATATCTTAATTTTAAAAAATAATGTTGTCATTTCAGGTTTCAAGTTTACAGGAGGCAGATAAGGTCGAAACAAAGATGGCAATGGCTCATTTATTGAGTATCGTTATTAGAAGGTGTGCACAACAAATATACTTTGATAGATCATAATCACATAAATATCACCATCTAAATGTTTCCATCAGAGTGTATAGTTTTGCCATATGATTGATGCATTATATTCATTACTTGGTATGTGTTGTTCATAGTCTTAAGATAAGTGGAACTAACAGATTTTAAAATTATGATTTCAACAGGAAAGAAAAAAATACACATAGAAGGGGACCACCCTTTCCATTACACAAAAAATACATTTTTTTGTCAGTGTCACATTGACTGGTTGAGAACATAACTTTATAGTCTAACATGAGCTTAATTAGAGTCCACATGAAAAATGAAAGTATGGAGTGGACAAAGAACACTGTACAAAATTGTATGGGAGTGTCATTGCAGAATAGAGTTTGTGAATGTATCACTGTACTGTAGATAAAGAATTGCATAGATGCCTAACATGATACTAATTTAATCCTAGATTACGTTTCCATAGTAAAAATTACCACATCAAAATACATTTTTTTAGTCTCCTGTGGGCAAACAAAATTACAGCTGATGATAGTCGTGTGAATAGACAATGGGGGAGGGGGGAGAAAAGTGAGAAGATATGGTAGCATTTTAGGCTAAAAATCGACTGTAGATCAGGAAATGATTACTACATCTGATCCCAGTGTCTCATCTTGTGTAAACACACTTCTGTGTAGCATAAGTTCAAAGAAAGTTTCATTTTCAAAAATCCAAATGTTGCATTTAAGTGGTAGTAATTTTTACTATAGAATCATGTGGCAATGTGAGTCATAGGTATAGGAATTGTGTTAAAAGATCAAAATGATAAGCATGATTACATTAATTGGACATGGTAAGAAATGCTACCTAGGAAAGCAGAAATAAAAAAAATATATTAAATCTACTTTAAGAATATATTATTATATATTGGAACATCCATTGTGTCAACAAAGTTTTGATTCATTCCAAGGGACTGCCTGATCTATAGGTAATATGTCAACCTCTGGACAAGAAGGTCCCAGGTTCGAATCATGCCACACATGGGAATTTTTCTCTTCAAAACCGTGTCTATTTTATTTGTTTTCCCTTCCTGAGTCTCTAGTAGTGAGATTTGATGTCTAGCCCTCTCGAATAATGATGAAAGACGAGGTAGTGTGTGCACATTAAAGAACCCATGGCAGTTACAAGTGGAAAAGGGTTGGCCAAAATTTTCACTGCCAAAGCAAAATTTAAATCTACCAAGGCTTAAGATGGGTATGTCAGGCTGAAAGAATAAACATTGCGACTTGTCATAAATTAGCAAAACAACACATCCACTAAATGGGTGAATGCTAAACAAGAAGACTTCATTTATTCCCATACCCTCACTAATTAATATTTCTTGATATTCTTTCTTTCAGGGTTCCAGTAGCTGTTCTGCAGAATAGATTTTCACAAGTGGCAAAGACATTGATAGATGTAATTACAGAATGTGCAAAACAAGACACATTATCACCTCTAAAACCAGTAAGTAAATCATGACAATGAAAAGTGGATAAAATTTCTCATTTTTTCTTCACCATTGAATTAATTGGTTCATTCATTAGTGTATTATTCATTTTATAATTATATGTTCACATATTACTTTCTTGTGCATTACATATTTAGTTTCTTGGTAAATTGATAGTTTATTTTTTTTTTATTTGAGAATTGCGGCACACATTTTTTTTTTTTTTACACCTGTGCAATAATGATACATTTCTTTAAATTGCAGACTCTTTCTTGTTTAGCAAACCTTCTCCGTGTTCAGGACATAGCCATGTGGTCAGAACCTTCAACAGAGCATGCATATAGAACAATTCTAGCATTTATTGCTCACAGGAAACCAAAGGTATTAGGTTTTTATTTTATTATACTGACTAATAATTTCAGACACTTGTCATACCATCTTGAAATACATCTTTGTCACTCACCTTTAAAGTTAGCTGTTTCTTTACATGAACATTTGTTTTTTCTTCTCATTATCACCAGCTTTTTTTTTAGAAAAAAAAATGCTGTTAAATTATAATTGTTGAAATGTATACGTTTATATATAAATAAAATTGTAATTTAAAAGACACTATATCTATGAAGCTTTACTTATTTGTTTTATTCTTAAATATGTTTTCTTTATATATTTCTTTGTCATTTCATGTGTTAAGTGATTCAATTTTTGTCTGAATTTCTTATACCACCATATTGTTTCCACTTATTAGCTGCGGAAAGCAGCTCATCGGGCAGTGAAGGTAGTTTTACGAGGCAGTCTGTTAATGCAGCAGACACCTTCACCCCCATTTCACCCAGCAGCCCCAGTTACAGCTCAACATTGCCTGAAGCAGATAGAGTCATCTAGAGGTAGGATACCAGCAGATGGAGAAAATATATTTGGTTTAAATTCTCATTATTTTAATAAACTAATTTTACTAAATATTTTATTGAGTTTTTTTTGAGTTTGATATTCATGTAATGTTAATATATACATTTAAGGCTGTAATTACGTAATTAAATGAGTTATTTTAATCTATACGAATAAAAAATTGTAATATATTATTGAGTATCAAATCAGCATCTAATTTAAGTTTACTGTTTCAAATTATATTGCACCAGTAATATAAATTAATGTTGGTAGTTTAAAAAACAAAACACTTTCATTACCTTGATAACATAGTACTATAATATAAAAATCTTTTTATATAAATCAAGGTCTCATTTGTTTAATTGCATTAATATTTTTGTTGATGCATATTTTATAAATGAAAACCACAGACAAACAATTAAATGGTTTTTGTTATTTCAAAGGCTCATCAAGTAAAGTTGATGTACTGCACATTTTATCATTATTGAAAGATGTGCTCAGTCTTTTTCCACATTCAACTGTGAGGTCTTTGTGTGAATCTGTATTAAGGATTATGACTCTAACTGATTTGGTGAGTTTTGTGCTTTGTTTATTGTCATTAACAGATTTGTTATATACTTTTGTCTATCTGTGCATGCTTTGCATATCCTTACTTATATAGATATTGTTATATAGTATGTTGTTATTTTCTAGCTATATATTCACGAGAGAAGTATTATGTAAACCATCTTTATGTCATACAGTATTGGTTGAGATTTGGAGTAAAGTATATGCCAGGTGGGCATTGAATATTTTACATCTTTTACTATTATACATTCATAGGCAGAAAGCTATGATTATTTTGAATTCCTCTTTTGTATTATGAATTCTTAGGGAATTGACTGGTAAATGTGACAATATAAATTGTTACGGTAACATAGAATCAACAAAATATTAACTAAAATACAAGTGAACTAATTAATACAGAAATATTCATACAAAATGTAGGAGACTCATGTTGTGAAAATGTTCTAAATACATTAATGGTTATCAGACTAACATATTTAATGTTTATCTGTGTATTGACCAGGTTGTGCGATCCAGCTGCATGCAGGTTCTGCATAGGCTCTTCAGTGACAAGCCCACTTCTACAATATTGTCTGCTGAGATGAATGGCCAGATTTTAACAGTAAGAATTGATGACTTTATTTTCATTATTGGTGAACAAAAGTGAACTCATTGCAGAGTAGGCAGATTCAGAAATTTTAAGTCACTTGTATTATTAATTGTTGTTAGAATTTGTATAATGACAAACTCCTCAATGCCTAGTCACATTAAACAGATGTGAACTCTGTGCACACTGGCAATTACAGTATCTTTCTGGCTGTGCACACACTTAGCTTTCCGTTCTGATTATCACTTTTACTTTTTTTGACATTCTATTCCAACTCTATCCTCACTGAAGGCCATGTTTTTCAACATGCAGTTGAATGTCTTGAAGATATTGCTTTTGTGCATGACTGTCATGCTACAAACTTATCTGCAGTCAGTGTTTCAGCTCTTTCATTGCCAAGTGTTTTAAAGTTTGAGACTTCTATGTATGTCATCCAATCATGTCAGAAAACACAGGTTTCATATATTTTGAAGTATTAACCAAAAATCCACCATGATGATTACCCATTTAAATTTTGACCTTGAAAGCAGCAATAATTTCTTAAGTTTCCATTCTCTTACTAGAGGTTGTTGCAGTGTAAACTTCAAAATCTGAGAAACCCTATCTTGACTGCTTACCATGCACAGCCTGAATAGCATATATTACAGCATTTAATTCAACATTTTGATCTATTAACTGTATGTAACTAGCTTCTTGTATTATACAATATTAATTGACATTATGTGACGCCTTTAATCTATTTAGGCACTATATGACTATCAGCCATCTGAGAAGGATGGACAGCCAATGATTGCCTGGCTGAAAGTGATGGAAGCTGCAACAGTGAACCTGGCAATGTAAGACATGATTTTTATGATACAATTGTGTGTTCAGAAGTTTAACAATTTTTTTTTTATAACATGTAGTATAGAATATAGCTGCAATTACAGGAGACAGCAGAACTTTCTATACTGTACAAAAGATGCTGACAAACACCTATACATCCAGTGGAACATCAATTCTAGACAAATCTGGATTAATGCTAACAACAAGCGCAGACATAAAAGATCGTTGGGCGGAACACTTCAAAGAAATTCTTAGGTAAGAGAAAAAGAGGAAGAAAAATATCTTTAAAATAATTGAAAACTGCTAGAACAAAAATTCAGATGGAGTATCTTGGACTACACCCTATGGGCAGGCTACGGCTCAAAAGGCCAATAGATAGAGAAAGAGAGAGAGAGAGAGTTATAGAATGAATAGTGCACTAATAAATGAACAAATTAATTCAGTGATGAAAAAGAACAAATAAGAAATTGTGTGCACTTTTTCCTCACTTCCAGTTTTTAGAGATGATCATGTGTCTTGTTTTGCACATTCTGTAATTACATCTATCAATGTCTTTGCCACTTGTGAAAATCTATTCTGCAGAACAGCTACTAGAATCATGAAGGAAAGAATGTCAAGAAATATTACAATTTTTCCTCATGAAAAAAAAAAATGTTATCAAGTTGATTTGCTATTAGTTGAACATTTTAAGAAATTATTTATATTTTACCAATTAGACAGTTATTTCACTTTTAGAGTATGTCTTAGAGTGATATTAATTCACTAGTAAATTTAAGTAATGCAATATTCTTAAATGTTACATTTCAACATTATGTGTAGTGATCATTTCACTGTTAAATAGATACTACACTACTTAATTTGGGTGGTTGTATAGAATAGTTTATAGACCTTTGCTGATAATTTAGTATGTTGCCTCCTAATGCCATTGTTATGTGCTTTCAGTCAAGATATAGATCTGTGTATTAGTCATCTGCCAAGACTCTTCTCTACATGCATGACCTGCCTTTTGTCAGACAGACATGATGTGGCTAAATCTGCCGTTGAGACCATGAAGGTTATATTATCTTTTATTTCTCATATACATGAATGTAGTAAAAGAGATAACATACACATTTATTTATGACTTAGCCCTTCTCTCTCAGCCATAACCAAATAACATGTTAAATATATATAGTTTGTTTATATAATATATGATTTGTTTAGTTTAGGAGAAGTGAAGCTGATTGTTTCATGACATTAGGCAATATTGTCCTACACGTTATGTAACCCACCATTAATTTTATGTTGCTTGTTAAAGTGTGGCTTGTCAGTCTCATCTTCCATTCTTCGTTTTTGCAATGAGTTCAAATATATATTTATAAGTTTTAGTTTTTTATTATAACATGCCTGTCTTTTGAAAGAATACTGTTCTGACAACTAGTTTGTTATGAAACTGCTGAATTGTTTGTGGGGTCAAGGTAAAAAACACACAATTGCATAAAATTGTGAAGCTGCAGTAAAGCTAATTGTAAGGAGAAATGAAAAAAAAAAAAATATTTGAAAAAACGGTTAAAGCTTCACGAAACAAGAAGAGGACAACACAAACCAGAATGACCTTTCGGCTCAATAGGCCTTCAGCAGCAACAAACATACAACACACACACAATTTATTTGTTTGTGAATGCCAGGTTATGTTAAGACATCTCTCTCAGCATAGAAACAAAAGGTGCTCATTATTTTAATGTAAACTTACCTGGTAAACAAAATTAACAGAGTGTTTGATTTTTTACTTTTACCAGTTGCTTTACTTTCAGGAGCTTCTTCTAGGATGTGTGGAGCTAAATAAGGACATTCTGTCTTCTAAAGTCTCAAGCAATCAGATAATGACTGCCCTACAAAAAGTGATTAAGTCCCTTGAAACAGGCTTGAGCTACCAATTCCATTCTATATGGGCTTTAGTTTTCCAGCTTTGGTCAACAGTTTTCATGGTAAGCAAGTGCTCTTGTATAGTTGTAGTCTGAATTTGAGGTCCATTACATATATATTCTTTTATTAACTGTTTTTTGTCACTGTTTTTATGTGCTTGAGGGAGAAATTGCTACTCTTGTTTATAACAATACAGTAATAAATTAAAAAATAAAACAAGAATTAAAAATAAAGTGAAGATACAATTTTTGTAGAAAACATTTTTATCAAGTATTGCATTTTTGTCCCCGCAGGTACTTGGAAAGATTGTGCCAAAAATGTTAGTGAAGGTAATTATTTGTACCTGTCCATTGTAAAATTAATAACATTATATTATTATCGGCAATACAAGAAAGATTTTTTCAGATTTACACCAAAACTCAAAGCTGGAACATTCAATCTTTCTGAGACAGTGCTACATGGTAGCAAAATGACATAATAATCTCAGTCATTGACTGAATTTACAGTGTTTATATTTTTTTTATTTCCCCTCCTCCAAATCTGATCTGATCTGCGAGGCTTTATTAAAACTAAAATTTGGAGAGTTCTGCATTTTTATGTGAACCTAGTCAGCAACATACACAATTATGTTTGACAATTATTTAATAGTTTGAAAATATTAATTTTGTAGCGCAGTTTATCATTTCACACATAAGATATTCCCATAGAAATAAATAATAGACAAATAAAACTATTATTACTGAACAAATATTATTTTAAAGTAATTTTTGTTACTTTTGAGATAGCATTTCCAAAAGCAGTGATAAACTGAACAATTATCTCAACCTTCTGTTGATAAAGATGTATTTTTTCTGCCACTTCTTTAGCCTCAGTGATACATGAGAGCTTTTCCAGAATAGTAATTCAACAAAATTAGTCAACACTATAAAAAAAAAAACAACACCAGGAGAGGCTAACAGAAGAGCTAAAGGTCACAAAATGTGTCTTTATGGCACTAAAGGGCAAATGAGGAATAAAAAAAGGGCACTAGTGCTTATTATGCCCTTTAAAGCTTTGAATATGTTAAATAACCTAAAGTGTGATTTTCAGTCTGCCTTTTATTATGCTAAGATGTCTGTCTCAATAAACTCAGAAATGATAAAACAAACAACCAGATCAGTGAAGAATATGTGTCCACTGCTCAACCAAGTATTTGTGTGCTTGACACTGAATCAGCTGACTTTTAATAGAGTCACTGTGAGTTATATTTTTAGATCTTAAGTATATTTTTTATTTGGTCTTGTGAGTGCAATAGTACCAGAATTATTATTTTATTTTATATTTGATTCATAATCCTTGCAGCATCTGTCTTCCATGGGTGACCTCCGTGACACTCCTCACTTTTCATATAAAGGAGAGATAGACAGTGCTATTGGCAGTGCTGTGAAGACTCTTGGTCCTAGATCAGTGTTAGAGGCTATTCCATTAGACATTACAGGCGAAAAGTAAGCAATGGCATTTAGTATTATACGGTTTTTTGTTGATTCAGTTATTGTGTTAGCATATTACTTGACAGTTTGCAATGTCAGTGTTTAATCTTATCTCTTATTTTTTTCTTACAATAAGAAATTAAAAAGATAAAATTATATTAATTAATTTTGGAGCAAAGATCTTTGTCAATAATTGAAATAAATTTGATATTGTCTGCAAAATATAAGTTGATAAAATTACAATATTTTAAACAATGCTTTTGTGTATGTCAACATTATTAATACTTATGTATGTATTTCACATTTTGGATATTTGAAAATACCAGTGTCTGATTCTTGTTCATGCAGCTGGCTAGTAATAACAGCTTTGTGTTTTATTGTAAAGTGACAACTTAGAATTCCCTCGAGCTTGGCTTCTGCCTGTGATCAGAGACAATGTAACTCACACTGAACTTGGATTCTTCACATCATACTTCCTCCCATTAGCTGCAAAGTGTAAAAGTGTAGGTAAGTAGACTAATGTGTTACTATTTTATAGGTTTTTTTGGTTAAAATGATGTGCTAACTTTTTTAATGTTAATATATTTAGCCTTGCATAACTGAAAAATAATAGTTTGATATCAATGCTGTACCGACAGCTAGTTTGTAAAAAATTCAGCACATATTTTTGCAGGAAAGAACACATTATGAATAACTGAATTATTATTGTTGAATATTTTTTTAATATACAAATCTTCTGTATGAAAAATGATTGATTGTCAAATTTACATTCTGTTGAAGCACACAGCATATGTGATTTAATTCTGTATTCAATATTCATTCCAATGAGGAATATGCAAAGTACAATTATTAAATCACCTTAATTCAATTAAATATTAAAAAAAAAAAACAAAGCAATAACTACTGAAGTAAAAAAGGCAGTATACAAATAAATTTTCTACCAACTCTGTGCTATCAGTGCCAGAATTGGACGCTGGACTCTAGAACAATAAGAAAGTTAACGACCAACGAAATTAATTATGTCAGAAGAATGACAGAAACAGTTAAGGGACAGAGTAAGAAACACCGACCTGAGGAAGAAACTCAAAATTGAACCAGCCATCGAATACATAAGGAAACAACAGATAAATTGGTTCGGCCACATAACAAGACAAAAAGAACTAACAATGATTCAAAGAGCCATAAACAAACGCTACGAAAACGCCAGATTAAGAGGAAGACAGAGAAAGAGATGGATAAAGGGAATACTAGAGTCACTAGGAGGAATAACACCAGAAGAGCAAAGAATCACAGATTGTATCTCCCCTTGATGCCAACGGCATTCGAGAAAGAAAAGAAGAACAAAAAAAAAAAATTGCTATAAAATAAATTGCATTGTAGGAAAACAATAGAAGACTTGGAGTTTGATATTATGTTGTAAAGAGGAAAGGGAAATGAGCACTTAAAATATTTTACTTTTTAGGTGTAATACTTGTCATGTTTTCAGGTGGTTTCACATAATTACACGTTTTCTATTATCACATTCAGAATTTTTTCAGTTATGGCTCATTTATATTTCATGCATTTAAATTCCTTTAGCCGAGGCCAGTTCAAAAGACAAACAAATTGCAAAGTCTAAAGCTTATGAAACCATTCAGCTGCAAATCTGGTCAATGTTGATTGGCTTTTGTGATCATCCTACAGACTTGACAAAGGTTGGTGTAAATGGCTACTGTGTATTACAAAGTCATATGACTCACTGTTTTGTGATAAATTATTCTAACATAGTAATCACCTTGGGTGATCACATGGGCTCCACTACTACTTTGTGGTGGTAAAACATCAGAGAAGCAAATTTGTTCAGGTACTCTACTGGTAATGTCTTAATTAATGCAAAAAATCGCATTTTATAATAGAACATCTTTTGGGCTATGATGTTGCATGGTGTCAGATCTGATCAGTCATGGGTGAGGCTGTCAATGCTTTAGAGTGTATTTTCAAAGATTGCGGTCTGCATCTATCTCTTCCCAAGCCGCAGGGTTTATGCTTGAAGTCTTTATGTCACGTTTAATTGCATCTATCAATCAAAGTTTTTTGCTCCCAGTAGTTCTTTTGCCATCTGCTAGTTGTCCATAAATATACACACACACGCGTGCGTGCACACACAATGAGTAGCTTGTTGTGTTATGTTTTGATCTTTCTGCCTTATCTTGTGGCCAAACCATTTTATCTGTTGTTTCTTCATATATTCTATGGCGGAGGTTATTCCTAGCCTTTTTCAGTTCTTTACAACTCACTGATATTGTATAATAGTCCATTTGATAATGTAACATAAATATAATTTAATAAATACAAAATTAATATAACAAATATAGTTGTACTCAAGCTTCTGATACTTGGTATATTACAAAGTTTTCGTTTTGTGGGATGACGTAATAAATAGAGGTTTAGTAAAATTTATTTTACAAAAGTTTTGTATATATCTACATATATGTATATGTATAGAGTAAACAGAGAACAATTGTGGGAGATACTAACAACATACGGAGTAAGCCAACATCTAACCAATCTTATTAAAAGCCTCTACATCAACAGCAGCCACAGGGTCAGAACAGCAGCAGGCTACACAGACCACTTTGAAGTTAGATCAGGCGTAAGACAGGGGTGCGTACTACCCCCCCTGCTGTTTATTACTTAAAATGGACCATATATGCAAGCTAGCCAACCTATCAGAGACAGAGGAGATCAACAAGCTTCTATTTGCAGACGATCAAGCACTAATACATGAAACAATAGAAGACCTACAAGAACACTTAAACAAACTCAACATCTCAGGCACAAAATACAACATGAAAATCAACATCAACAAAACAGAAGTCATGAATGTCGTCAAAAATAAACAGAACTTCAACATAACTATAGAAGGCAGACAACTAAAACAAGTAGAGGAATTCAAATACCTAGGAAGTCTAATGACAAACGATAATTCTCAAACAGCAGAGATAGAATCAAGATGCAACAAAGCTTGTCAAATCATCGGACAGTTATCACCACTATTGCCCAACAAGGAAATAACTCTGGAGGCAAAACGAGCACTATACAATACAATCTTCATCCCAACGTTGTGCTACCAATGCCAGACCTGGACCCTAGATGCAAGAACAATAAGAAAAATAACCTCTACAGAGATGAAATATGTTAGACGAATGACAGGAAATAGTCTGAGAGATAAGATCAGGAATGAAGAACTGAGAAAAAATGCTAGGAATAGTCCCCGCCATAGAATATATAAGGAAACAACAGATAAAATGGTTTGGCCACGTGACAAGGCAGAAAGAACAAAACACAACGAGCCTTCAACAAACGTTGTGAGAACACCAGACCCAAGGGTCGACCATGAAAAAGATGGGTCAATGGAATATTAGAAGCACTAGGAAACATAACAGCAGCAGAGGCGAACAGAAGAGCAAAAGACCGCAAATTATATCTCCCCTCGATGCTGAAAGGTAGATGAGGAAGGAAAGAAGAAGAAGAAGAAGAAGAATATATGTATAAAAGCCAAGTCACATGTATATAAATAAATAAAAATGAAAATATGTCTGATTTATATTTTTAATTAATTTCTTTGTTCTAGAGTTTTCAAGGCATAGCAAAGACATTGGGGACAGCAATAAGTGACCGAGAGGATTTGAGAATGGATGTGATGAGTGCAATTCGTTCTCTTGTTACTTGCAGTCTTGAGTCAGGTCAGTTGGCAGTGTCCTAGGAAGTTGCCTGGAAGTCTTATTTTATTTTATCATTTAGTACCTTGATATGATTACAGAACAGATTAACACACAAAATTCAGTTTCTAGTCTCTAGGGACTTTGTCAGAGGTGAAAGCTGGTGAACGCAAAAAAAAAAATTAATAAATTGAAAATTGTCTTTTTTTTTATATCTGTATGTGTTTGTTGAAGTAATAATTTATTTCATTTCAGATGCTGACAAAATTGAAGTTGGAAGGTTTGCCAAGAACTATCTGCCAATTCTTTTTAATCTGTTCACATCAGAAGGCATAAATGAGGGAGTGCAACTGTCAGTTTTAGAGACAGTTAAAAAGTATCTTTTGGTAACAGATAATAAGGCAAGTCAGACTAGTTTGTGAATCATCAGATACCATTCCTGCTGATATAAGAGATCATTTCTTTCCATAACATTCTATCTTCTTCTTTTCTCTTTCACTGATACCTAAAAGGTGTCGTGGTTTATATCATTTGTAATTCTTGTGCTGCTTGAATTGTCTGAATTAGTGATTTTCCTTTGTTGTTACATGTCTCTGTCACTGCATCTATCCATCTTCTTCTGGGTCTTCCTCTTGGTCTTTTTCCATGCATTCTCAAGAAGAATGCCGTTGATGGTGATTGGTGAGGATTCATTCTGACCAGGTGGCCAAACCATTGTTGTTCTATATATTCTTGGCAGGGTTTTGTTCCTACCATTTTTCTTATAGTTTCATTTGGTATTCTATCTCTTCTTGTGTTGTTTGTTACTTTTCTCAAGCATCGCATCTCACATGTATTGATCTTTCTTAAATGTGATTTAGAAAGGGTCCATGTTTGACTTTCATAGCACAAAGTTGGTATGAAGGTGCTATTTATCATTTGTTGTTTAGTTGGCATAGAAATGTTTGAATGTCTTAGCAATGGTGAAAGCTGGTATGTGACAGCATTCCCTTTTTGTATTCTCATGTCAATTTCTCTGTCTAGTTTTCCATCTTCTGTGAACATTGTGCCTAAATACTTGAATTCCTCTACTTGTTTTATTTCTTTATCTTTGATCTTGATGTTTAATGGGTGTCTTAATTTGCTTATTCTTATAGCCTCTGTTTTTGCTGTGTTAAATTTCATACTGTAGTTTGTGCAGCTTTTATCTAGAGATGTTAAATGCTGTTGTAGCAGGTTTTCATCCTCATATATTAGGCATTGGTCATCTGCGAAGAGTAGCTCATTGATGCTGGAGTTTTCAACCTCTATGTTATTATTTGATGTGTCCTTGTTGTTGGTTGTTTCCTGATTTATTTTGTCCATATGTATGATGAAGAGGAGTGGTGAGAGGACACATCCTTGTCTTACTCCTGTTGTAACCTGAAACCATTCTGACAGACCTTCCGATGTTCTGACAGCACTTTGACTGTTTTTATATAGTGCTATTATATTTTCTAGTAGTTGTCCTGCTACCCCGTATGTTTCTAAAGTTTGCCAAAGTTTGTTCCTGTCCACGCGATAAAACGCTTTTTCCTGATCTATAAACACTATATTTAGGTTTTTGTTATATTCTATTGTTTTTTCACATAGTTGTCTCAATGTAAATATAGCATCAGTCAATCAGCATTCAATTTAACATTCTATACACTTGTTTATTACTTGAGCTGTTGATTCTCTTGACCCTAAATTACAATTGGGTCATTAAAAATTACCATTTAAAATTCAAATATTAAAAAATCTACAGTTTCTTAAATGCTGTTGCTCTTTCCCCTTCATGTACCTTCTTACATGTTCAAGCTAGTGATTCATGATGCTTCATTGTGACCGGACAAATTTTATTTTTTTAATACAGTTGGAGGTGTCATAAAAGTATTGGTTACTGACAGGAATTTTTATTAATTTCATTTATTTGCATCAGATGGCTCTGTCACTTCATTTATTCTGGCTGTACTCCTTAATTGTTTCAGTTATTTTTGTAAACTGTAGTTCTTCCAGCTATTGAGTACATAAAACAATAACAGATCAATCGGTTTTGGGCATGTGATAAAGAACTAAATCTAACATAATGAGTCATCAACAAACGGTACAAAAACACCAGACCAAGTAAAATGTGGATAAACGGAATACTAGAAACACATGAAGGTATAACAGCAGAAAAGTCCAATAGAAGTGCAAGAAACCAAGAACCGTGTCTCTCTTTGACACCAAAAGGCAAAATGAAAGAAAGTAGTTCTTCCAAAGTGTTCTTTCTCTAAAGATTAAAAAAAAGTAATTGTAATAACCGTATTTTTGTCCAAGTTACACAGTGTTATGAGTAGTAAATTTTATGACAGTGTCATAATAATGGGATTTAAAATGAGGTATCATAATCTAGAGTTAAACTATTCTGGTTACTTTCTCTCTGTTTTCCTCTATTTCTTCTTTACTCTTCTTTTTTTTTTCCTCCCACAAGTCATAGTTTGTTCCAGTTGCTCCTTTTTCATTATGTATGTCCAAAAATTGATGTTTCTTTGGAAGTCGTTGTGATCTTTCCTTATTTAGAAGATCATCTGACTCTTATTAGTTGTTCACACCATTCCTCAACATCTTTCTGTAAAAGGATATTTCTTTCTGTGCCATTTTCTTTGAATATATAACAGTATATTATATCTGTCAAATTATTATAATGAAATATTTGGTTTTTCCAGTAGTCCTCATATATTTTAAGGTGAACCTGTGAACAAAATTCTAACTTGTCACATATGTAAATTCTATTATCCTCTTGTGCTAAAAAAAAAATGGTAAATGCCATGCTGTAAGTGTTATCAGGTTCATTATTGAGTAAAAGTATTGTAAAAATAATTATTTATGTGTTCATTGGTGGCCACACTTATCTGTCTTAACATAAATTACAAATATTTTGTCTCATATATTATCAGAAATGGGAGATGCACCACAGAAATAAAAAGCAGAATAGCTAAGGCCAAAATAGCATTTCAGAAAATGAAAAATATCTTATACAACAAATCTATGTCAATAAAAATGAGAAAGAGAGTTCATCGGTGCTATATAGAATAGTAAACAAAAATAGGTATAGAAACAAAGTTGAATGCATTCGAAAATAAATGTCTAAGGAAAATACTTGGTATAGCGTCGAACGAATTCAAAACAAACGAGGAAATTAGAGAAATCGCCAATCAACCACTAATATCTTCAGTAATAAAGAAAAGACGATGGTCATATGTTGGACATGTGATGAGAAGAGATAATAACCGAATAGCAAAGCAAGCCCTCATATGGGAAACAACAGGTAAGAGGAAAAGAGGAAGACCCAGAGAGACACTGAGAAGAACATTGATGAGAGAGGCAAGAGCAGCAGGATTTGGCTCCCTCAATGAGATAGAGCTGCCTGCACAGAACAGAGACAAATGGCGAGATTTGATAAAATATCTTTAAAAGAATTGAAAACTGCTAGAACAAAAATTCAGATAAGAGGAGTATCTTGGTCTACGCCCTATGGGCCGGCTACGGCTCGAAAGATCAATAGATAGATAGATAGATATAGAACCAATTCTGACCTATGGAAGCGAATCATGGATAGTAGACAAACAAATGAAAAGACGATTAGAGGCCACAGAGATGGGATTTCTCAGAAGAATGTTGAAATTCCCTGGACAGCTGAAAAGACCAACGAGGAAGCTCTCAAAGAGGCCAACACAAAAAGGGAGCTCTTAAAAAACATCAGAAAGAAGCAATCAACATTTTTCGGGCACATCATGAGAAGAGGAAAGTTGGAATACTTGGTTACAACTGGCAAAATAAAAGGAAAGAGAGATCGTGGACGACAAAGAGAGAAAATACTGGATAGCTTGGTGTCATGGCATGGAAAACAGTCAACAACAGAACTGATACGATACACTGTAGATAGAAGATTGTGGAGGGACATGATCACCTACGCCCCCGGTGTGGCACATGATGATGATTAGCAGAAAAATGTTACTTTAAAAAAAAAAAAAATTTAGACAGAGGTGATAACCTAAATTTAAGTAACATGTAAACATCTTTTTTTTTTCAGCTATTGCACTCATATCTGGACAAGTGCTTTGGTAGAATTGAACAGGAAGGGAATTTGTTTACACAGTAAGTTAGAAGTATAAGGCTCTTGTATTATCTAAATATATATTTTTAAAAGTGGCTGACTTGATTTTTCATACCTAAAGTTAGTATTCAATTGGGTAAAAATAAAACTACATAGCAAATGTATGTTATTGTGTACAATAAACATGTATATGCACACCATCCTCTTTCCCCCAATTTACCAAATGTTCTTTGGCAATGATGACTCCTTCAGACTGGATCCCTGATTTTTAATGAAATCTGCTGTCTGTTTCAGAGATTTGTTGTGCCATACTGGCTCTCTTCAAATGTAGTGGCTTGGACCATGTTTTCCTTCTCAAATCTGTGTACTTGAAACGATTTTATACAATGTCTTTTGCTGCTGAGGTCTATGGTGCTTATTTTGAGTTTGAAGAGCATGAGATGTCTTTCGCGGATTGTGCCAGGACAAAGTATAATAGCTTGACCTTTCCTGGACCATTGGTAGCATCATCATTTCACTACTTTGCATTGTATTTCCTTTCATTTTCAATTTGACTTCCTAGCTGACCAAATGGTCCTTTTGTGTGTTTTTTTTTTTTAAAGAAGTCTTATGTTACATCTGATGGGTACCCACTAGATCACTACTCTCTGGAAATGATGACACAGCTGTGCCTCAAGTTGGAAGTCATGTGATTAAATATAGAGTCAAACCCAGGGCATTACTGTGTTTGTTCGGTGTACACATTTTTTTTATGTACAGTGGTATTTCTGATTTGTGTGAAGTTTAAGTTTCACAATGAAATGTCCTTTTTTTGCATTGAAAAATCATATAAAGAAATTAATAATAGTGTGGATAAATATATGTATTTTGTTACAGTGCTGCACTGCTGGATCTGACCATTATAATGATTCCTTACGCAGACTCAACAAGGCTAAATAAGGTGTTTGAGCTTGCTCTTCCAAAGTTACAGGTGGGTTTTCTGTAGATGATTTTACGACAGATTGTAAGGTCCAAACATCTTTACTGTATTTTTGACATCCTATAGTGTACTTTATAGAACTTATATAAATATATAATATATGAAATATATAAAATTTGGGAACTTTGTTAACCGCAGACGGAAGATATGCAAAAGAGTTGAGATGCAGAATTGTTCAGACAGAAGCAGCTTTAAAAAAAATGAGGAAGATACTATGCAATCCATTTTTGACAATCGAAGCAAGAAAAAGAGTTCTTAAATGTTATGTAGAGTCAGTCTTAACATATGGAGGTGAATCATGGACAATAGGACAACAAACAAGAAAATCACTGGAGTCTGTAGAAATGTGTGGTTTTATAGAAGAATGTTGAGAATACCATGAACAGCTTGGAAGAGTAATGAAAATGTTCTGAAAGAGGCCAAAACAAAAAGAGAGCTAATTTCCAATATTAGGAAGAAACAATCATTTTTTAACCATGTAATGATAAGAGAACAACTGGAATATATTGTAACAACTGGGAAAATTGAGGGATGAAAAGATAGAGGAGAGCAGAGAGAAAAAAAATACCAGACAGCTTAAGAGAATGGCTTGGCAGAAGGTCAACAACAGAAATGATAAATAACTGTTGAGATAGAAAATTGTGGAGAGACATGATCACCTACGCTAACAGGCCCGGTACTTGATGATGATAATTATAAATATATAGTTATGCTGTTGTGATCTTGTGTTTTAGAAGGAAAGACAAGCATGCTTTGCTAGTGGAAACAAATAACCAACATTCACCAGGAACAATCATTGTGCACACCTTGCTCACTGGAAAGATGGGGAGAAAAGGGATTGTCTTGACTGCATTGACACACTACCTCTTAAAGCTGAACAAAGCAAAACTTGTCTGGTGTTTGTTTGTTTGTTAGGTTGTTGTCCCGTGATACATCATTTTATATACATAAATGGTTTAGACAACAATATTAAAGTAGCTATTGTTAAAGATCATATTAAGGTAATTTGGGATGGTTTAATTTCCTTGGGAAACATAATAAAAAAGATATAAATAATTATAGATATGTTTTGGCTTTAATGTTATGCTAGTCATTGAGTTATTTCTATCACACATCAAACAACTGTCCATAAGTGCTTAGATCTCCTCCTCAACAAATTCTGTGAAATGACAGAAATAAAACCATGCTGGTTCACAAATCTTCCTTTGTTCTCCCTGTAGCTCTCTTTATTTAACAACATCCACTGTGATTTAAAAAATTTGGCATTTGTACCAGAGCTGCTGATTCATGAACAACATTACAATTTTCATCTCTCACAAACTTTTGACAATGGATGTACCCACTTCACTTGATTCACAGAGAAGACTTCAGGCAGGTGCATGAACTCTGTAGCACTGGAATAGAAGCTCTAGTTGACTTTAGTACATCATTCTACATTAGAGTTGCATTTAAAACTGCCTCTAACACAAATCCTGTGGCAGTAAGAGGAACATAAACTTTAACATGATCTTGGAACCAGAAGTCCCCTTTTGATTATAAACAACAACAATAAAATGTACAGTAGATTTCACATGTGTGAGCACGCTCATTCGTGCATTTAATTCAATCCCAGTTGAGCCTTTATTTCGCATGTGTGAGCACGCTCATTCGTGCAAGTAATTCAATCCCAGTTGAGCCTTTATTTCGCATGTGTGAGCACGCTCATTCGTGCAAGTAATTCAATCCCAGTTGAGCCTTTATTTCGCATGTGTGAGCACGCACATTCGTGCAAGTAATTCAATCCCAGTTGAGCCTTTATTTCGCATGTGTGAGCACGCTCAGTCGTGCAAGTAATTCAATCCCAGTTGAGCTTTTATTTCGCATGTGTGAGCACGCTCAGTCGTGCAAGTAATTCAATCCCAGTTGAGCCTTTATTTCGCATGTGTGAGCATGCTCAGTCGTGCAAGTAATTCAATCCCAGTTGAGCCTTTATTTCGCATGTGTGAGCATGCTCAGTCGTGCAAGTAATTCAATCCCAGTTGAGCCTTTTCCATTCAATTCATAAAAGAAATGATGATTATTATTAATGACCTGGGTTTTGTCTTGTGACTCCAAACTGTACTATACTCTTGGACTTTGTGTTGTAATGATGGGCTGCAATGGCGTCCGTGATTTTGTGTTGGAGAAGTTGACATTTATCACCTCAAAATGAGTAGCTGGTTCATCATTTCTAACAAACAGCATTTAATCTAAAGTTGACTGGCTCCTGCCCATCTAGTAAAATGGAAATCTCGCTTGCAGTGAACCCTTCTTATCTAATGTATGTAACTAATACTGTGAGGTTCAAACACTTCATGTTCCTAAAATATTTGTTACCTCATTGTTGAGACTTCTTAATGCAATAATATGTAATAAAATTGCATACCATACCAAGAAAATTTTAAAAGTTGCCAAATGAGTGTTGTACAAGATCCATGTTTTTGTAAAAATAAATACAGAAACTGCCACTAAATGACATACTGACAATCAAATCATTATATGTTGTCCAAATACAGTGTGAAGACAAATCTATTCAGAAGAAATCATACCGTATTCTAGAGGAAATATGCAGTGGGAAGACGCCCAGCTGTGTTGATCTTCTGACCTCCAACCTGGATAAAATCATTGAAGCCCTTCTTCATTCTTTGTCAAAGTCTAGTCCTTCATCCAAAGCCGTAAGTGAAAATGTTTTGTTATTGTACAGGTTCAATAATTGATGCACTATCATGAGCTTTTTAAGAAACTAAAAAACACTGTCAAATTTGCTAGTTAGAAAAAAATGTTGTACAAATGAAGCATTAACAAAATAAAACCTCTTAATTTCAACATTGTTTAGATAGAAACCACCTAAGGAACAAAATAAATGTATTTAATTAGTTTTGCTCAAGAAATTGCTTAGCATTTTTTTTTTTTCAATATTAGTGATTTTGTGACACTTTAACTTTGCAGGAAGGTCTTGCCATTATATATATATATATATATATATATATATATATATATATATATATATATACATACACACACACACATATTAAGTTAAAATGTATGTAGTAAATGTTACCATACATAAAATAAAAATTAATAATATTTTTACTATTTATATTTTTCTGATTGATAAATGTGCTGCATATAAAATAACAATTCTGACCTATGGAAGCGAATTATGGACAGTAAACAAACATAAATGAAAAGATGATTAGAGACCACAGAGGTGGGACTTTTTCAAAATAATGTTGATAGATCCCTGGACAGCTAAAAAGACCAATACAAAAAGGGAGTCCCTAAAAAGCATCAGAATGAAACAATCAACATTTTTCAGGCACATCATGAGAAGAGGAATGTTGGATGTAAAAAAAATATAGGTTAACTCTAATCTAAAAGAATGCTATAGTGTCAGTGTACATTTGCAGTTGTAGCATGTTGCATTATGTTTTTACAGCCCCGCCTTCGTTGCCTAATTCATATTTATAAGAACCTGCAAGAAAAGAACATGCATATACTGATGGCCACTTTGCCTGAGGTGAGTTTACATTTTTTCATGACCAGTGTCTCTGGATTAATCACCATATTTTTTTATGTATGCTTTTTTCACCCCACCATTTCTTTTTTATGTATGTTCATTCTAATATTTTTTATTTTATCCTTTTGTGGTTGAATTTGGATTAACCCTGGTTGCCCATTGATGCACACCTAATAACAGTTTAATTTTGCCATTCACAGACCATATTGCCTGAGATGTATGTCTTGCTTGTTTTCTTTAAACCACCTGGTGTTCATAAGGAGGCCTAGCACATTAACCTTATTTTGTCTTTTTGAGCACATAACTGTTGTACGTTAGCATTTTCTCCTTTTTATAGCTTTATACATAGTCTTGGTGGGTTTTTTAACCATAGTTTCATTTCGTGTAATGTCTTTCCACTTTATGTTTAATAAGAGTTTTTGTAGGAATTTTTTTTTATAGAACGCAGTTACTCTCATTTTTAGAGCTTGAGTGTGGTGTTACTTATGACTGACTCAGCAGGTTGGTAAGGGATAAACGTTTTATGCTTAAAGAAATCACAGAAAAATAGAGATAGACCACATATATAAAGTAGCAACCAACATTGTATGTAGAATAAAAAACAAAGAGGTTGAACTTATAGAAGAAATGAAGTTAAGCGATTCTCAAATGGGATTTCTAAAACAGAGGATGTACTTACGCTCTATTCATCTTAAAACTGATAGCAGAAAAGACGATAGAGCTCATAACAAAATTTAAAAAAACAGCCCTCTTCAACACACTTTTCATTCAAGTGTTTTGCTATCAATGTCAAACTTGGATGGTAGATTCTAGAACAATTAATAAATTTATTGCCACCAAAAAGAAATGTGTTTCTTTTGATGTTAAAATCTGTTAAAAAATTAGAAGACAATTAAGGATAACTCGAGTAAAATTATATAAACTACAAGTTAAATGGTTTGACCATGTAATGAGGCAGAGGCAGCCAAATTACAGCTAGGATAAATACACGTAGCTATCATCAAGCATTAATACAGACATAGGGGATTTTATTGAAATGATGGCCATGGGTACTATAGTTCGTTCAGAAATTCGTGCCCACAGAGTTGATTAATTATCTCGGAAACTGTTTGATGAATTTCTGTAATTCTTTTTCGTGTAAGCTTATTTTTTCACCGACCGTCAATCTGATTTTTTGCCCTACTGTCATGTATTTAGGAAAGATTTTTGCTTATTTGAGGTATATACAAATAATATGATTTTTTTGCTTGTCCTAAATTTTAGTATTTTACAATGTCCACATTTGTTGTAATAAACTCACCAATTAAAAAGGCAAATTTCACGTGCACACCACACAATCTTAGCACTGTTTCGCACTCTTAACTTGTAAGACACGCGCCACTCTGATGTTTTATTTTGGTAATTTCAGTTCCGGTTTCTTGTTAAATTGGTCCAAAGGCGTTTTTTGACAAAATATTTACTATTAATGAATATTCCTGCATGTGTGATAATTTGTAAGCTGTTGTGAAATGACTACTTGATTTTTAACATCATGAAGAGTTTAAAGTGTAAATTCATCTCTATGCAAGAGGTAACTGTTATTGTATATGCACTTTTGCAAGGAATATAAAAGGGGTCGGTTATATTACGGTTAAAAAAAAACCAGAAAACAGAACACGGGCAACTCTAAATATAAAGAGAAAGTCTTTCAATCAATGAATAGGACAGAACTTTGATTCTGCAGAAGCGACGGTCAAGCAAGGAAGTTTACCTATCTCTATGACGATGATATAAAATCAAAATTAAAAGTTTTGCCCTATTCAACGTAATACGGATATGCCTTTGGCTTGCATTGTTAGAAAATTAACATAATTTACAGTAAAATCTAATGTTTAGAGCACATGGTTTGATATTTTCCTAAAATTATATAACAAAAAACGATTTGTGCAAAATTCAGACTACCTTTGTACTTAAATGTTATAAAAATCTGAAGGTCGGTGAAAAAATAAGATTTCATGAAAAAGAATTACAGAAATTCATCAAACAGTTTCCAAGATAATTGATCAACTCTGTGGGCACGAATATGTGAACGATCTAAAGAAATACTTGGGAATGTGACAGAAGAAGAGAAGATTGAAAGAGATAAAGACCAGTTATCTCTTCCATTTGTATTGACAAATAAAGAAGGAAAGAAAGAAGTTGAAGATTTATGACACAGATACATGACATTAATTTTATACACATGCAACTTATAAAATAGTATTAGTTTTAGTGAACATTTCATATTTCATAGTTCAGCAATGTTTCATTTACTTTTCAGTACAGATTGTTTTAACTTGAACTTTGTGAATTTGTTCATTGTTTTTATTTGACTGCTGATGAGAACTATTGAAAAGCAAAAACCTTTTGTACTTAACTTCATTGACTTCAAAAAAGCATTTGACAATATTCATCGAGATTCTTTGTGGAAAATTCTGAAGCATGTGTCTTACCATAAAAAATAATAAATATTATTAAAGACATGTATGATGGTTACACATGTGCAGTTCGAACAGAGGAAGGACTGAGCGAATGTTTCCCAATAGAAACTGGGGTTAAACAAGGATGTATTTTATCGGGCGGACAGGTTGGCTAGCTGCGCTGTCATTGAGGACGGGCAACCAATGGATCGGGCGGGCATCATCAATGCCCTCCGAGATGTGGGAAGAGCACAGGACTTCGACAAACACAGATCCACGTCACTTCTTCAGATGATGGAAATGGGAGTTAAGTTGGGCTGAGCCAGAAATGAGAAACTTAGTGGCCATGTAAGAAGACTTATTAACCAACATAGAACTGGAGTCACTGGACACTGAGGGAATTGCTGAGGAGGGGATCTGAGCACCTATGGACATGTTCGGAGTGCAATGATGATGACCCGCAAGTAACCAAATAACAATATATGATCTTATACAATTATTTTCACACTACACATTTGTTGCCAGGCCATCTTATGTACCAAGGAGATTGGAATAAAAACAAGAGCTGCTGCATCAGATCTAATTACAGTTATGTCTGATGCCTATATCAAATGGCATCCTGATATTCCAGAGAAAGGTAAGATAGCAGACTGCCAGGCAGTTTTTTTGTGTATTAGACATTTTTATCAATTTCTTAGTTTTGCATATTTTATTGTGACATGTAGCAAGGGTTATTTTAAAAAAAAACGGGGGGGGGGGGGAGAAGAAATACAGTAAACTATTTCAAACTATATAGCAAGAATAGCAAATGCTTTTGTTTTGATTATGGACAGCGCCATGTCACAATGCTAGATGCAAATGTACAGAACACTTGAAAGTTAGATGTGAATTCCTTCCTGCTGAAAATACAGAGACGTGCATGTTGATATTTTCTGTAGATTGTTCATTGCAATAAAACAATCGTAATCCTTTGGCTGTCATCTTACTGTGGAATTAGTAGTAATAGGAGATGCACTTTGAAAACCAGGTAGTAAAATGGAACAGTTCTGCCACTATGTGATCTACAGAGAGGCTTATATCATCACATGCAACAAATACCACCTGGAATGGGAAAGAATGGGAAAATTAGTAATATCAAGGACTCTAAACACAAATCACAGAGGTTCCAGCAGGAATCTTTCATCTGAAGGTTCCTAAGCCATTTCTATCACCTGCACAATTGGTGACTGACAGGCAACCTCACACAAATGAATATCCATATGGAACTGGTATCTAGACCCTGGAGCATTATCCTCCATTATCTGTATCCAGCACACAAGAAACCATTATGTCACATCTTGCCAGTGAGGGTGCTGAACTAAGGCAGAAACTATGTAGCAGCTGTCATGACCTACAAATAACTGAACTTTATCATCATAGTTGTGGGACTACAGATCTGATCCCATGAATTAAAAGACTAGATGGTAGGCTTCTACCAGAACTGTTAGACCACTAGGAAATGCTCCAACTGTCCAATGACAGGGAATTAGGCAAGAAAGAAATGTATTCAAAGCTCTTAACTACAAGGGAGACCCCTGAAAACAAACCACTGCTGCCTAACATTTACCATTAGAAGAACGAAAGGCTGTGGGACAACACTCCAACAGAAATATTAGGCAATGTTATCTCAACAACACTGGCAGACCCTATGAGAATGAAAACCCCTACATAAAGCCAAGATCCAGCCTACCAAAGACAGAGTGTGTCAGCCATAGGGCAAGTGCAGTTAAAAAATGAAGAAACACACATATAAGTACTACATAGTAAAAAAAAAACTTGAACAGAGAAGAAGAAGCTTGTTCATTACACACAAATTTGTACTATCCTCTGAGTAACTCTTGCTCATTTGTTCTTATCTTTGATTTCTGATTTTCAGAATCTATAATTGCACCTTTATCATCATGTGCCACACCTAGGTTGTCATAGGCAATCATGTCCTTCCACAATCTTCTATCCACAGTGCATCTTATCAATTCTATTGTTGACTTTTCCATGCCATGACACCAAGCTAGCTAGTATTTTCTCTCTTTGTCATCCGCGATCTCTCTTTCCCTTTATTTTGCCAGTTGTAACCAAGTATTTCAACTCTCCTCTTCTCATGATGTGCCCGAAAAATGTCGTTTCTTTCTGATATTTCTTAGGCGCTCCCTTTTTGTGTTGCCCTCTTTGAAAATTTCCTCGTTGGTCTTTTTAGCTATCCAGGGAACCCAAACATTTGAAATCTAAATTTTAAGGTTGGCAGGTATGTGCACTAACCACAACACAATGCTCTCATGCTTTATATATGTTAAGTAATAACTCATATTGAATTTAAAAAAAACAACGTATGTAATATTTGAATGGTTGCTCAAAACTACCTAATTTGAATCTTGTATAGGAAGGCATTGTTTTCACCTCTCCCAAGTGATCCTTGATATCAGGGTTGATTAGAGTGGATGCCTATTTTTTTTATCAAAGATCGATGTGAAGAAAGTTAGGTACCATGCCAGATTATTTGTGTTAAAGTAACTTTGGCTTTTGAAAATAGAAGGCATATGTTGCTGCTGTCTTCTGTTTAAAATATATGAAGTACAAATGATAATTCATAATAAATATTCCATAATTTGATTTCTTATTATGTGCACTCTGTGTAGTAGAAAAATAAATCTGAGTTACTAAGTGATTCACAGGCTCTATAGCAAAATAATTTAGCATTTGACCAATTATTAGCAGTTAAATTTTTATTGCATATTTAATCATTCACCTCCCCTCCCCATGTTTGTTTAGTAGTTAGGAGCAAGTTATTTTTTATGTTGTTGTTGTAGATCATTGATATTTTAAAGTCAATATTTTTACAAACTATCATTCATTAATGCTCGCTAAACTAATTTTCTTCTGTAACTCAGTGAGTCTTGGAGAGTTTGTAAGCAAAGTACTAGCTGGCCTTGCAGGCTCACCTCACATGGTTAGTGCCACACTGTTAACCTTGACCCGCATTTTGTACCATTATAAAGGTAAGCATATACCTAAGCATATATATATATATATATATATATATATATATATATATATATATATATATATATATATATATATATATATATATAGTTCATTTATGTCATCATCATCTTCAAGTACCATGCCTGCTGGCATAGGTGATCATGTCTCTCCACAACTTTTGATCTCGACAGTTATTTATCATTTCTGTTGTTGACCTTCTGCCTAGCCATTCTCTTAAGCTGTCTGGTAGCTTTTCTCTTTGCTTCCCTCTGTCTCTTCATCCCTCGATTTTTCCAGTTGTTACAATATATTGTAGTTGTTCCCTTCTCATTAATGGCCAAAAAATGATTGTTTCTTCCTAATATTGGAAATTAGCTCTCTTTTAGCTTTGGCCTCTTTCAGAACATTTTCATTACTCTTCTTAGCTGTCTATGGTATTCTCAACATTCTTCTGTAAAACTCACATTTCTACAGCCTCCAGTGATTTTCTTGTCTAATGTCCTATTGTCCATGATTCACATCCATATGTTAAGTAAGACTGGCTCTACATAACAATTAAGAACTCTTTTTCTTGTTTCTATTGTCAAGAATGGATTGCATAGTATCTTCTCATTTTTTAGAAAGCTGCTTTTGCCTCAGCCATTCTGCATCTCACCTCTGTTGTACATCTACCATATGAGGTTAACAATGCTCCCAGATATTTAAATTCATTTACCTGTTTTGTATTGTTCCACTTGTCTTTATTGTGCTCTGCAGTGATGACTTTTTCTTTGTTATTACCATTACTTTTGTCCTTTTGCTATTAAGACTGAGTCCTTCATTTAAGTACAAAGATATTTATTAAAAACTTGTGACACAGAATTGAATGCATAAATTAGAGTCTAACTTAAAAAAGGTTTTTATTATTTATATTCTAAATAATATAAACAGATGAAGATGTGAACATCTGTTACGGTTTAATGTTTGTCTTTTATTTGTCCATCAAACTGTATACAGAGAAGCTTGCTGGGTCAGTCCTGGACAATGTGATTGAAAGTGTCTGCTTGCTATTGTCATCCAAGACAAGGGAGATATTGAAATCTGCTTTAGGTTTTGTTAAAGTCTTACTGAGTGCCTATGAAAATACAGTACTGGCTGCACACTTAAAAGATTTGGTATGTCCCAAAATCTTTGTTATTTAACTATTTTTAATTAGTAATTAAAATTGACATGTATTTTAAAACATGTATTCCTTCTGATTTCACTCTCCTTTCAGTTTTCAAAAACCATTAAAATATTAGAATCTCTGGTTTTATGTTATCTTTTATGGATATTTTGTTTCTTTCTTTTAGGTGAACAGCATGCATGAAATAGCAATGAAAGGCAATACAAGACGGCTGACAAAGATTATTTATACAAAATTAATAAAGAAGTTTGGGTAAGATAATATGACCTATCACTGGGAGTATTGAAATGATTTCAGTACATGTCACCATCACCCCATTCCTTGCTATCACATTTGTTACATCACCTTAGTCTTGTACATATGTTCTCACCTCCTCTTTATAATCTGTTGGTATATATTCTGATATAATGTTTACTTCTTAACAAAACAATGACTAACCTACAGAAGGAGAAGAACTAGATAATCCAATGTGAAAGTGTTTATCTGCATAGCTATAACAAGATGTCAAGATTCCTTGTATTATACAATTAAAAAGTGTGCCTTGATACACTCACATAGGTTTTACTACCAGGTCCAAGGGGATATTGCCTACTTTAGCAACAGCTGGTTTAGACATCACAGAAACTAAATAAGTTTCTTATACATAGAATGTTTTTGTAGTTGCTGAATTCTTAGTATAATTAACTGTACAGTAGTGACAAATTTAGAAGAAAGAGTTTGTTAACGATTATTTTAAAAATAAAATATTGCTTTTATTTAGTTCAGAGACCTTTGTGCATTAAATTAGCCTGTGGAAATGAAAAAGAAACCTGTCACCATAGCTGACTGCTTGTGCCAGGATCAGTAAACCAGAGCTATCCAGACCCTATGTCACCTCTTTATGGTGCTCCCAGAAACAGATTAGCCTGTCTGGCCAAGCAGGTAGAACTTGAGAGGGAAAGTAGCCCAGTGTTCAAACATTGCCATACTGAAGTCCAGTGTTGAGCCAAAAGACTAAAATATCATTACTTGCTGTAAACAATAATGCAGCATATGTACACACACTTCCAATCTTTTAAAAGACAGATGACGAAGATTTATAGCCATTGGTGAATGCAAGAAAGATAAAAATATTCACCTGCATTTGTGCATACAGTTTATTGAACTGTATCATAAAGACAGGACAAATAAAATGTTATCTAAAATATTATGCATTTGTACCTTCTGGAGAATTCCAGAACTGCTTGATTTAATTAATCTAGAAGCTCATTATTTGACAATATTTCAATTTGCTATTTAGATATGAGCTGATCATCAATATGACACAAGAGGGTGTGCACAAACTACTAAAAAGCATTCACAAGTCGCAAGTGAGAGCCAAGAGAAAGCAACATGGAGATGAAGAAAGTGAAAGTGAGGAAGATGAAAGCAATAATGAAGATAAACAAACTACCCAACCTGAAAGGTATGCTTCTCTCTCTCTCTCTCTCACACATTCTCTCTCTCTCTCTCTCTCACTCATTTACCTGTTTTGTATTGTTCCACTTGTCTTTACTGTGCACTACGGTAATGACTTTTTCTTAACAATAACATTTTTCTTAATATTATATATATATATATAAATGTACGCACTCAACTCACTCTTTATGCTGCCAACCGTCTGTCAAGATGCCAAATGCCATGCATACACATATACAAACATACTTTATTTTTTAAACTAAAAGAGGTGAAAAATATCTATTTTTTAAATGAATATGTGTTCATTAATTAATAATTTTGTCTCTCTTTTTTAACATGTTGACTATCAAGTTGTGTTAGAATATTTGTTATATTTGAAATTCTTTGTATGAGTCTGTTTCCATTAACTGTTACAACAACATTTCAGTATTGATGAACTGCTCCAAGACACAGATTCTGATATGGATGATGATGATGATACTAATAATAAAAAGAAGATGAAGAAGAAGGACAAAAGAAAGAAACAGAATAAGGATACCTGGCTGATGGAGACAGGTGATGATGAAATAGTAGATTTCATGGATCCTGCTGCCACAAAGAAAGTTTTAGGTAAATTTGTCCTTTACTTTAACATGTACTGTCGCATTCTCTCTGTGCCTTGTGTCCTGGGTACCTGAACAAAGTATGTCTTATTTTTGTTACTTTGTTTTGTTATCAATTCAGTGTGAATGAGACTGAATGTTAGATTGTAATCACTGAAATAATCTCTTGGGTTTCTTTTATTCTAACTTCTATTCTTGATTATAAAAATTTATGTAATGAACAAAGAAGGCTCTTGTGGCCATTATCAGTACCATAATGGGAGAAGCTGTATGGTGATGTCAGCCTTGAGCTGATGCATGCTTTCTTCAAACTTAATAAATTGATGTCGAGAGATATACATAGCAGAAGAAGAATATTACATTGTGAAAGGCTGTATTAAGGACTACTGGGCTTGTTGTAATTTCAATTAGCATTAATTTAGATGTCTACTACTCAAGTGTGGACAATTTGTCCTGTGTGTACCCACATTTTTGTTGGTACAGTCCATGTCTAATTTTATACCTGTTTTAGTAATTTCTGTTTTTATTTTAGTTAATTATATATTTTCATCATCATCTCTGAGTACCATCTCCACATCTAAGGTTGGCTATCACGGAGTGCCATTCTGCTCTTTTGCTTTGATAGTGCAGGCTGTCCTAGGTGACTTGTCCATCTTTTCATGTTACTTGTCCATGTTAGTCTTGGTCTGCCTCTTTTACTTTGTATTTTTCCATCCAAAATGACTTATGTAAGGTTGTTGTGTCTTTTAACATGCCCCAAAAATCTCATTTGTCTTGTGTTGAATTTCATTTAATAGTTTTCTTTTCATTTTTAATTATTTTAAGACTTCATCATTTGTTATCTTCTTTTTCCATCCAATTCTTCCTATTCTTCTATATACCCACATTTCAAAGGTTTCAATTTTCTGTTCTGTATTCTTGTCTAATGTCCATGTTTCTGCACCATACAGGAATGTTGCGATATAACGTTATATATATATAGTATACTTTTCATGGCATTAAAATTGCTTTCTTGCCATTCTTTTTTTTTTGTTTATTTCAATTTTATATTTTCCATCACCGGTTATAGTATGTCCAA
Organism: Megaustenia siamemsis; assembly: GCA_032433765.1. Lineage (NCBI taxonomy): Eukaryota > Metazoa > Mollusca > Gastropoda > Stylommatophora > Ariophantidae > Megaustenia > Megaustenia siamemsis. Next base: position 156,585,960 of record JAVIAB010000092.1, read on the forward strand.
TGTAGTTGTAGCTCTCAGCATATCTCATCTTTCCATTAATGTTTAGGCCTGGCATCTCTGTGATGTTTTTAAAGATTTGCTCAGTGTATAGATTGAACAAGCTTGGTGATAGGATGCACCCATGTCTTACTCCACTCTTTATATCAATAGGTGTAGAATTCACTTTACATAATTTAGAATTGTATTTTCATTTCAGCAACTAAACCTAAAGACCAGAAGAATAAAAAGATAGCAGACAGTGAGAGAGGCTTTAAATTGTCTGCTGATGGTAGACTTATAATTACACAGGATATGGAAATTGAGGAGAAAGGCAAGTTTCTGTCTTTGCACTATATTTTGTTTTTTGTTGGAATTTAGTGATAGGATAGAGACAATTCTTTCCCTCCTTAACTCAAAATCTCTGTCCATCTCTCTCCCTTTCTATCTCTTCCTCTCTATGAACTGTAAGATAAGAAAATGTGCAGTCCTATTCTTGTGTCTAGAGTTTTATAGTTTGCTTTTTGTTTAGTTATTTATCTTTTCCTTTATAGTTAACAATGATTAAGTTATATCTTGCTAAGTTCTTACATTTACATACAATAAATGAGCACACAGTTATGTCTTTAATTGAAATCTTTAGAAATCTTCACATGCATGTATTATGGCTTAACATTTTACCTGCCCTGATTTAGGAATAAGCAAAGGTGGAGGCAAAAAGAAAGATGATGATGATGACAAAGAGCTAGAAGATCTACTTGCTGCTATTGGTGGTGAACTCAAAGTAAGATTTTAAACAATTGTTTCTGCATTTTCTAATCATTATACATGATCATAGATATCGTGGTAAAATAATTTCTTAAAACTGAAGCCCTTGCTGTGAGCAAAAAAATATCACTTTAATAATGACAATAATGATTAATTTTAAAGTGCATTAATTGTGCACAATTTTTGTATTTTTTTTCGACTGCTTGCCACTAGCTGTCACCAAAATCTCCTTACTTAGTCTCACTAACATGTGAACTCATTTTTCTTGTTTATCCATCAATTCACATCTGTGTACTTCTTTTCTTACACAGATGGATTTCCCATATCTGACAGCTCTTGTTTACCTATTTCTCTTTGCACCTCTTTTCATGCCTTCCTTTATTGTGCACATCATAATTCACTTCACCCTGTACTTTGTTACATAAAAGATACAACTATAAATGAAACTTTAAGATAAAATGGTAGATATAACACAATCTGAAGACTATATTGAACAATGAAGAATACAATTCTATGACATGACATTTGACCTGAATGAAACCCAATCAACCTACAACTCAGCGTAACATGAAAACATCTGGCTGCAGAGCTGAATGAAAATCCAGTAAGGGATTGATAAATGAAGTCTCGAAGAGACATTAAGTAATTTCAAAATAACAACTCAAGCTACACAACTAGCAAAAACCAAAAAATGACACATTCATCCTTTTTGTGATGCTCCATGGTAAAAATAGTAAGATAAAAGAAGAAAAATTGTCTGTTGTGAAATTGTCTTTTGGGAAGGAGAGGGGTATGATCATTCATTCATTGGTTTTTCCCTCAGCCTGAAAACGACACATAGGGAAGAATTCATAGTTTTCATAATTAATGATTTGATGCTAGTTCATGGAGGTCTTGGTTGTTTCTTAGTCCCATGGTTGAGCCTCCCCAATAATTGTTGTTGAAATCCATTTTAAATGTTATGGTCATTGCAGTATATACAATATATGTGTATATACAATATATAAAATGATTTTTGAATGAATAGTCGCAGTAATCTGATATCAAAGCTCTACGTTGTTTTCTGATCTTAATATTGTGATTTTCAGAACAAGTCGAGAAAGAGGAAACATGATGGTGCCTCTGATGATGAAAATGATGAATCTGCAGCAAAATATAAAGGTAAAACTGACAAGACAAAGCTTATTACATGTAAATACCAGTTTGTATGAACAACACAGACATTTCAATGAGACAATTACACTTATAGTGGTTTAAAAATATTTGAGCAAATCTTACTACTATTTGCACAATAGTATTCTAAAGGACACATAAGATTTTATAATATTTCACTTTCACATAATTCACTTTATTATATATTACACAGGTATTTTAAAATGTAGTTTTTAACTCAATTTAGGTCATTAATTATTGTTGATAATTATTGTTACATGTCACTGAAGAGTTGAAGAAATATTGTGGATGTTGAGTTTTTTTTTTTTTTTTTAAATAAATAAATATAATTTTGAAATATTATTAACAAATTATTTTGATGTGAACTACTATTGAATATTAGACAATAAAAGACTCCTATAAAGAGATTGAAAAAGTAATGCAGTGTGCATTGGCACTGTAATTCTTTTCAGTGTTGCATACCATGTGATTGTGGGAGAGAAGTGTGTGTGGCATGGAGAAACCTATGATTTCCTTTTATGCCTTTCTTTGTTAAACTTTTTTTTTTATTTGTGCAGCAAAAACTTTGTTGAAAGCAGCATTACACCAAATAATAGGAGGATAGTTTGTACTTATATAAATATCCAAAACGGTGAATAACAAGCACTAGAGTTTATATTTTTGCCATTCGGATTTTATTTCTGGACTTGGAATACTAATTTAGTTTTAATTACATTTTATGTTAGGCTTTTTAATTTTATAGCAGCTAAATCACAGATCAGTTGTAGCAGCTGATTTAGATCAGATTCTTCCTGTTTCTTAAGTACTTGAATGCCATTTAGAGAATTTAAAAACTGGTATGTATGGAAGGTGCAGCATATTTTTATATCTTCTTATACATCTTAAATTTCATATGTACACTGTCCGCAATAAGCTCTTGAATCTGAAATCCTGAATCTTTGATGTTCCTGCTCTTGAACTCAACCTCCTAATTTCTCAACACATTCTTTTACAAATCTTTCCATCCATTAGATTTTTAAAAATTTCATTAAGTTTTCTATTTTGAAGAGGCTTGCAGAAACTTATCTTAATTAACATCTTTGCCAGTACGAAATGGTAATTGAAATTTTGACGCTGGTCATATATACATTCTGAATAACCAAATTTTTTCTACTACTGCTACCATGAATACCACACACATACAGACATACACTTATTATTCCATTGCCAGGTCTGCTGCAGCCTCTGAATATGACCTCATCTCAGTTTCCATTTGCTTGTCCTGTTTTATGAGGTACTTTTTTAATTGGTAATTCTTATTTTCAGCTGGGGGCAGTGGCATTCACAGACCTGTGGCTAAGGCAAAGAGAAATTTTGCAAACAAGCCAGTTGACATTGGTCAGGAGTACAAATCAAAGGTGAAGTGTGGTGATCATTTTGTAAATTAGAAAAGAAATGTTGGTGCACGTTCATGATCACACAATTTAGTGAAATTGTAAACTAGAGGATATCCTCTATATTGCACTGCTTAACTTGTTAGTTTTCATCCATACTTAGCTGTGTGAATAATTTGTTTTAAGCATTTTAATGCAACTGTGAAAGTTGTATGTGCCCAGCTCTTACATGATGGGTAGATATATCAAAAGTTAAAAAAAAATTTTTTTTATAGGTACCATCCCCTTCTTTTAAAGTAAATGTAATGTGGATTTATAGGTAGAATTGGCTGGAAAGAAAAGAAAATAAACGAAGTTTTAAAACAACTAAAAATTAAAAGAGAACTACTAAACACAATTAGAACAAGACAAATGAAATTTTTGGGGCATGTTAAAAGACACAACAGCCTAATAAAAATAATATTGGAAGAGAAAATACAAGGTAAAAGAGGCAGAGGCAGATCAAGATTAACATGGACAAGTAACATCAAAAGATGGACAAGTCAACCTATGACAATCTGCACCATCAAAGCAAGAGACAAAGTGGAATGGTGCACCATGGTAGCCAACATTTGATGTGGAGATGGCACTCAATGATGATGATGATGATGAAAGGTACCTTCCACATTTGCTAGGTGTAATGGGGAATATGATGTTAGTAACCATATTTTTCTATAAACACGGCACATTTTTTGGGTGAAGTGGTGGTCGGTGTCTCAACCGGTAGCCTTTACTTCTCAGAAAAATATCTGGCACCTATTTTTAGAGCTGGGTGAGCCCCAGAGACTTATCAGTCCAAAAAAAAAAATCCTTCTCTTCTGGGGATGAACCAGGACCCTTCTGATCAGGAAGTGGGCACACTAACCACTGAACCACCAAGGCTGCAGTAGATCAATTTAGTCAATATTAGGCACAATGAATTTAGAGTAATTTAAGTCAGCCAGTTGAAATTAAAATACTTACATAACCTAAAACTATGTATTTGTCTGTGCCTGCTTGCACATTTTTATTCAGGGACCCTTGAAACGACTACTACAACAATTATGAAGCAGAAATAACAACCATAGAGACAGCTCTGTACCTTCTGATTACTGTTTTTGATACCCTGCCATTAATATATATATATATATATATGCATATGCTGATTCCAAATCAGCACTGCAGGCTCTAGGAAGTAACCTAAACAAACCAGAACTCACACAGCTCAAAAGACACAGATAACTTAATACACACGACACAAGGAAATAATAAGACAGATAAATTAAGTTAACACTATTTCACATCACAATCTATTTAAGCACAGCGAAATAAATCATAAACTCCAACAGTAGAAAAGATTTGCTGCATGGATGGACCAAGGGAAAAACAAGGCGAGAGCTTTTTAAGTACATGACAAGGCCAAACCCCATGACAATATCCATTCATTCATTCATTTTCCTCTCGGGTCGAGGACAGCAAATAGGGTGGAAGTCATAGGTCACTGTGATTTACGATTTCATGCTACTTCTTGTTTGCTTCTTAGTCCCATGTTTGAGCCTTCCCTAATAATTGTTCTGCATATCAATTCTCATGGTCTGCCTTGTTTTCTTTTACTAGATGGTCTACGTGAGTGCATGATGGGGAAGTCTATCTTCGCGTTCATTCTCGTTGTATTTCCAATGTCTTCATATAAAGCTCGAGACATATTCTTGTTTTGATTCATCTCTTTTCTGTTCATTTGAAACATATTCTTTCCAGCTTATGTTTGAGATCCTACAAAGACATTTGTTTTCAAAGACATTTAATTTTCTATCTAAAGTCTAGATGGATTTCCAACTTTCACATCCATATGTTAGCACTGGTATCACACAGGAGTGGAACAAAGTTTTGTCCATTTTCTGAGAACTTTGGATCTCCAGATGTTTGTCAGTTTGTTGAAAGCTTTTGATGCTAGTGTGATGCATGTCATCATTTCTGATATTATGTCTCCATCTCTAGACATTTTGCTGTCTAGGTAAAATTTGTAGGTTAAACTTTTTATAAAATGTCATTGTTAATTGTTGTATCAAAGGCTTTGTTGATAATATCCAACACTTTTGTTTTGGTTGTGTTGATATGGAGACCTTTTTGATCAGAAACACCATGGAGTCATTTTATCTTTTCTTGAGCATCATCATGTGTCATTCCGTAGGTGATCATGCCCTTCCACAATCTTCTATCTACAATGCATCATATCAATTCTCTTGACTGTTTTCCAAGCCATCTAGTATCTTCTCTCTTTGTCATCTGTGATCTCTCTTTCCTTGTATTTTGCTTTCCCAACTTTCCCAGTTGTAACCAAGTATTCCAACATTCCTCTTCTCATAATGTGCCCGAAAAATGCTGATTGTTTCTTTCTAATGTTTTTTAAGAGCTCCCTTTTTGTGTTGCATCTTTGAGAATGTCCTCATTAGTCTTCTTCACTGTCCAGGTCAATATTCTTCTGAGAAATCAAATTTCTATGGCCTCTAATTGTCTTTTTCATTTGTTTGTCTACTGTCCAAGATTCGCTTCCATAGGTCAGAATTGGCTCTATATAGCTATTCTGCTTTTTATTTCTGGGGTGCATCTTCTATCTGATGTTGTTCCATCTTGAGCATCTATATAACACTTTTAACAACCTAAAATGAAAGGTTAACACCATCTTCAGACCGAGAACTTGTCTGTACCACTGAACATTCACATACATAGAATACAATGAAACCAAGCTCCAGCATGTCCACTATGTGAACACCTGCATGAAGCAATAGAACATCACCTGTTTGACTGCCCAGAGCTCACTGGTATCGGAGGAACTCTATTTCACCAAAGACCTAATAAATGAAACACTTTTTATGGAACTACAAGAGACCTGACAAATACATACAGATATCATTACATGGAAACTCTGCAGTCTCCCAATCAACACTTGTATAGGTATTTTACAGGACAGCAACATCTTTCAATCAAGTCATTCTTTACATGGTATTTTATTTCTGATGCATACTTCATTGTGGCTTGCGCCATAGCCATCAAAATTCTATATTTGATCAATTCTACAACTCTAACCTGCACAGACAGTGTCCTTTATTTCAACTACCTCTAATCATGTAAACCTGACCAGCTTGGTAGAACCCACCAGGAGAAAACTTTCCCCTTTCATAGCGTCAGTGATGATTAAGATCACTATGTAGATACACTCATATTGTTCCTAATAGACAAACAGGAGTGCAACATAATATTTTTATCAAAGTTACTTTAGTCAGTTAAAGGCATTTTTTATATGAGTTATACTAATATATCAATGCTTTGTTCATATTATTAGAAAGCACCTGGTGATATCAAAAAGAAGGATAGACCAGATCCATATGCTTATGTGCCCTTGGATTTCAGCAACCTCAACAGAAGGTAGGTTTATCAGATAATTTTCTTGTCATTTTCAAGTTGTTCCTTCCTATCATATATCTCTGCATGTCATTGGCAACTTCTTCTGTTTATCTCTGTCTGTTTGCAGCTGTTGGTTACAATCCGATGAAATCAAGATCTCTGATACCTTCTCATAAATAGTCTTCTTTATATGTTTACTTCACCCTTCCACTGCACCCTGTTTTCTGCAGGGCACCATGAACTGGGATATATTAATTCAGATTGTTTATTATTTGTAGCCTGGAGGTCTTCATAAAGACATATATCTGCCTAATTCTGTCTGAATCCATCATTTCTAATATGTACTTTGGGGCGAACTGGTTGGTCTCGAAGTAAGATGCCGGCCTTGAGACATAGAGGTTGTGGGTTCAAATTTTGGCTGCACCAGTTGGAATTTTTATTTACGATTACGGAGCAACCACCACTGGTCTCAGCAGCGAAGCCCGGCTTGAAACGTCAATTACTCATGGATGGAAAAAATATGAGTACCTCTGAAGACGGAGTTATCCTTCATTTGCCTGTGCGGTGAGGGACCCCTGTGCACACAGCTGCCAGGAAAAAATGGATTAACACACAAAATTCAGCTCCTAGTCTCTAGGGTCTTTGTCAGCTCAACAGTTACTTCTATTCCTCATCTTATAGTATAGCATCTCATTTCTGTATAACTTGTATTTTCTTTCTAGTTCTACCATTAGGGTCCCCTACTTCTTAGTAGATGAGCATGATAAAAGAGAGCCAGTCTAATTTTTGTGTGACCCACAATATTTTTATCTTACCAAATTGGTCTGTTTGTGCTGGCAAGACCACTATGATTTTTGCATTTCTGGAAAGTATTTCAGAATTTTGAGTTTTTGTAAAGGACATATGGATGTCACCTGTTTAAAATTCTTGTATTACATATCTTATCATTGATCATATTTGTTTTGTTTCCTAGTAAATGATGCAGTTACTTCTGTCAATATCTTGTATTTTTGTGAACATTTGCCCCCACTTTTAATAGTAAAGTAAAACAGTAAAGTACCCCCGTCACGCGAAGTGGCGTATAGGGAAGATGGTGTTAGTAACCATAAATTTCACAGACCTTCAGCACATGATTTTTGGGGTAATGTGGTTGGTATTACGCCCGTGCCGCTTTACTTTCCCAGAAAAAAATCAGGTACCCATTTAAGGCTGGGTGAACCCGGAAGCCGTCGGTTGGGGTCGAACCCTACCTCTTGTCCATTGTAGTCCAGCCCACTAACCACTGAGCTATTGCGGCTCTCCCCACTTTTAATGGTGGCATTTCAAGGATTAGAAGTTACTTTAGGTGAAGGTGCACAATATATAGGTATAGACGGTTGTGTTTTTGTTGACGAGGGAGTAGGAATAGTGAGAGGGCACATGAGAAGAGAATAGCTGTCATCAGCTTAATAAAATACATATTGCAGTAAACATAAAACAATCATCAAGATATAGTTATTTAATACAAATATAGAAACAGTCCTGTTATATGACTCAGAGACATGAGTATAACCCTAGATTACAAGACCGCCAAAAAAATTACTACCTCAAAATACAAATTCTTGGAATTTGACTGCTTGCTGTGTAGCAAAAGTTCAAAGATAATGATATTTATAACAACTGTCTGAGGAAAATTCTTAACATTGGATGACATGATGAGATTAGAAATGAAGATGTCTGGGAAGGAGCAGAGCAAGAGTTCATCAGGAAACCGATTATGAATAGAAAATTTGTCAGCATAGTAAGACAGGCACAAGGATGACCTAGGAGTACCCTCTAAACATTAGGCTAGACTGAAGTGAAAAGAAGTAGAAAAAAATGCCCAAGAATAGGGATTTATGAAGGGACCTCGTTCATGGCAAGAGGTGACAATAAGTGAGATTGACTGATTGCATTAAGTCTACCAAATATAGTTTGGTTTCTTGTACTTTAGCTGGAGATTAATGTTATTCAGGATCCCAGGTCGCACTAGAGTTCGTGCGCAATGGTCAGGGTTCACCCTGGAGATTCTTGATATTTCGAGAGGAAAATCTGAGCACCAATGACTTCGTCCGGAGTGCAGTGGTGATAATCCTAAACATAACATAATACTATTCAACTTTTTTCTTTCACCCATTGGTGAAATATACATATCTGCGAGTCATGTTTTCATGATAACTTCGTAAAAATTATGACCACTTAATTGTTTCATTGGAGTTCCAAAAATAGTAATTTCTTTGAACTTTTGCTACATAGCTGTCTGTTTAACCAAACAGAGACATGGTAATTTGATGCTGTAATCATTTCCTGGTTTACATTAGATTTATTGTCTGAAATTCGAACGCATAGCGCCACAGCTATCGGAGGTATTAATTATATTGTCGCATAATAACCATCAATCCAACTGTATGTTCGGCTCTTTCTAAGCATTGTTCGCTGTCTGTCCTGGGGTTGTTTTATATATATTATACCGGTCATAAGAAAAAGAAATAAGTTTCTTGAAAATTAACAAAATTTATTTTTAAAAAAACCGCACCTTTTCTGTGATATCGTCATACTTTTTACGACACATTTGAAAAAAAAATCCAACATCAGAGGGAACAAATCCAACTCACATGGATCATCGGAAGTTGTAATTAGGAGGCATAAGGAGGGGTGTGTGTTTGCATGCTTGCCCACAGTAACTGTTAAATTTTAAGAATTTCTATTTTGAGTTGGTAGTTTTTAATTGAACTGTACAATTAAAAGTGTTCTAGATCAAATCTATATAAATAAATTAACATAAGTAAAACATTCATTATTGCTGTTGTGCACTTTGGAAATGTCTGATCTTTAGAAAAATGTGTTCTTAATGTGCAGTATTAGTAGCTAAAATATTGCAAGACACAACATGAAGCAGCAAAATAACCAGAGGAAATATCCTATTTATTTTCTGACCAAAATGTTACAACCATTACCCCTGTTGATCTTGTACAGGAAACAGATGAAAGTGAAAGGTTCTTTCAAGAACTTGGTAAAAGGAGCTAAGAAAGGAGCAGCAAGAGGCAGGAAATCTAAGTCACGCCATAACAAGCGCCAGTCATGAACATCTACAAGGATTTTTTTATAATGCAGATGTAATGTGTGTAATTTTTTGTTCATTTTTAATTGATACTTTTGTTGTTTTAGCTCTCTCATTGTTAACCCAAAACCTCTTGACGTTTTTAGCAAATTACATCATATCCTGTCACCCAGTGAATTTGCTAAATCCAACAACTTTGCTAAATCCAACAATTAAATCAACAATATATGTTACACAGATCCTCTCTGTATTCCTTTACCACCCTATTACTGATTTTTCCCTCGCATTATAATCTGTTTTGAATGTGAGTATTCAAAGTATGACTACCTGTGCAGTTATTGCTTACTGCTAGTAATGTCATATATCATCAACTGTTTATATGTGTATAAGCTGTTAGATAGAAGAAAGAAAATATAGAAAGAGAAAATTGCTGGTTTTATTGTCATAAATCTTGCAAATTTAATTGGTTGTTTTACTTTACATTTTAAATTGAAACAAAAAAAAAAACCTGTATTGTTGAACTTTTAAAATTCCACTAAATTTCACAACTTAAGTTTGAATTTGCTAAAGCAAAATAAAATGTTGCTAGAGTTATCACACATAACTCTAAAAAACACTGAAGAGAGAAGCAACAACAGCAGTTATCAACTTTTTTCATGAAGTTGAGAGTGGGAGGTTCGTCTAGAACAGAGACCATTGGCGAGATAAAATATGTGTCCTGTGCAAAGTCTGACACTTAATAGTACTGATTGTTTGAGAGCACAATTTTTGTCCTATGCCAGTTCTTCTCAAAAAGACAATAGATAGATAGATATCATGCTCATCAGACGTAATCACTGACTTTTTATTTAAAATATGATAATGCCTCTAGGAAATAATGGTCAGACCATGTTATATATGCAAAATATATTTAATTATAAATGTATTTTCTAGATTGTTTAAGAATGCTCAATTTATGTATGAAAGCATCAGATACATTTTTTTTAAAAAACCACCATTTGTAATTTGATAGCTGAGTTAGAGCAGATTTTGTTGAACTGATCTGCTGAGAACATGAGATATGGTTTGATTGTGGGTGATGGTCCTAGGTTCACCCAGCCTTAAACAAGGACCAGAGATTTATTTTCTGGTAAAGAAAGACAGCACTAGCAATATTTCCCATAAAATGTGTTCATTGTCCTAAAAAAGAAAGACAGCACTAGCAATATTTCCCATAAAATGTGTTCATTGTCCTAAAATAAGTGAGACAAGGTTCTTTCTTTTTAGTAATTTAAGAATTGATACACTAGAACACAGAATACATACACGGGAAGATGCATTTATCTGTTCACTTGATTTAATGTTAACCAAAATTGAATATTTGAAATATTAAATTAATACATTCTGAATGAAGGCAAAATGTCTTGAACCATTTATTAACAGTTATTATTGACTTATAAATATACATTTTTCACAAGCAGGAAAATATATTTATATAAAGTCTATATTCCCACTTATCTGTTAATAAGTAGGTTAATATTTTATGTACATATCATTATCCATGTTATCTTAAGTTAATAATATGATGGATTGTATTCCTTTACGTTTTGTTTTTTTTAAATGTAAAGCATTTTGTGATTGGATTATTATTTTCTTGATGATAATGAACTTGCATACAATATAGAATCATCACATGCTTGAACTGAAATAAATGCTGCACATTCTTTTGTTATTTTATTGTTTTTATATCAATCACTCTCATTCTCTATTTCTCACATTCCTAATTTGTGTAACTTTGTTCTATATTTTACAATTAACATTGTTTTCACTTTCTGTCTTCTACATTATTTAAGTTTCTAACCAATATGACTACAGTTTTTGCTAACAAATATTCCACCCTAGACTCCATCAGACACACCTAACACCAGCAGGGAGCGATTCTGGACATGAATCCTTCCAACCATCAGATCGGCAGGCATTCAGTCTTGACTCCCGCCCAGTGCATACAACATTACTTAGCCATCTTGTGGTAGTTCCTTCTGACCACTCACCAACCACTGTTTCTCTGCCATCTAGAAAGCCCATTTGTTGACAAGCTACACGAGCAGAGTAACCACTCCATCCCATGCTGCATACAGGTAGCCAGACACCCTAAGAAATTAGTGTAAATATCAAGCTTTTAAAAAATATTTAGCTTGCATAACATGTCATATTTGGTAATTCATCCTCCACAAGAGTTATCATTCAAACATTAGTATCACAGATGACAAAACATTAACAAAAAAACAATCTATGTACATGTGAGAATTGAAATCTCTCACTAATGTAAAATGAATCAAAAGTTAAATTATGAAAGTAGTAGTATGGCTGCCTAGATTAGAAGTATGTCCTATATTGCCACAGCCATAACTAGCTAATTTATTGAAGCTATAAAGCGTGCAGATAAATTTACATACTTTTATACTTACACTCTGTCAATGAAAACTAAACTATCATTACAACACATAGTACCATTGATGATGTGGGGGGGCTCATGATAGAACCAGAAGGATAAAAGTTGCTTGGCCAAAGCAGTTGCCATGACATGTGAGACTCAGAATTTTTATTTCACCCCCAGTAAAAAAATCCGTTCTGTCTTCCATGGATTTCGAACACTGTACGTCGACTTTTTAGCCAGCGAAACTGGATTTAGCCACATGGCCATGCATTCTTCATTGTCACTCATAAGATGTGAGACTGGTTTCGAAGGTCCCAAGTGCAAATAAATCCTGCTACAGAATGTTGGAACCTTTCTCTTTCAGTCCATGGATTCTTGGTGGCTTTACTCTGCTCTGGTCTTTGGGTACTGAAATCTGATGTCTAACTTTTTCACAGATGTAGCAAATTACATTAGATTCTGTATGCATGCTAAAGAATCCTTGCCGATAACGTTACAAAAGTTTCAGCTAAAATGGCCACTCCCTTTGGTACTGACAGAGTTAGCAATAAAACATTTACTCTTACTGGACTTGGATGTGTCTAGCCAAAAGGCACATATAGCAGCTTATAAACTTGCAATACAGTACATCCCCACCTACTAACCGGTCAGCATTGAAGATAAAGACTTGACATAGCAACCATTAAGGTATATATTATGGGACTTAAATTTTGAAATATATAACAGTACATATGAGTGTCTCTGAAGAGCACCAGTGTAGATTCTATAAATTGGCTTGTCAAGTGATTGAAAGAACATTTGTAACTAGCATACAAGGAAATGTGACTGCTAATCAATAGCATAACAAATGGTCAGCTTACCCTGTGGTGAATCTCAAGTCTGCCTAATTTTGCTTTTGTTGATCCATCTGATGAAATTATTCTCAGCATGTTATCTGAGTGAAAGGATTTGTACGTGTAAATTACTTGTTTATGCTGATGAATGTATTCATCAAATATAAATACTAATTGTACATGTGTAAATAAATGGTGGTACGGTTCTGTACATAACTAAGTAATATGTGTATGTATTGATGATTGAACAAATTTTGGCATATAGAAAGTGAGCAACAAGAAAGATAAATGCTATAAGTTACAGATATAATATTGTAGGTTCACTCGTTTCTGGATTATTTTCGTGGGTCCTGTCACACTCTTTAAGACGCCAACACAGGACCAGTAACAAAATTACAACCATTGCTTACAAAAAAATAAACGGCTTGCAAAGTTTCCATAGCATTACCTGATTTTGACAGTGTAGAAGAAGATGAAAGATGACACACCAAAAATGAGCAAGCATCATACCTTTGGTCTGAGAAGAAATACAGAGCTACAAAGCAACTGGTTTAAAATATGTTTAGTTAGAAGAGAAACCTACAGTTAAAGAAAATACGTGCTAAATAGACACTAAGAGCAGACTGCAAATGTCAGAAATATAGCGTCCTGTACAGTCCCCACTTTATATCGGATTCATAGATTACAAAAAGACATTTGATAGTTTAGACATTTGGAAGTTATTGAGTCATTATGGAATCCCCATAAACTTTATCAACCTGATAAGAACAATGCATGAAGGAATGAAATGTAGTGTTGTGCATGAAGGAATGAAATGTAGTGTTGTGCACGAAGGGCTGCATACAGGAGCATTTTAAATAAGAACAAGAGTAAGTCAGTGATGCCTTCTATCTGCATTTCTCTTTCTACTGGTCATAGATTAGATTGTGAAAATACATAACTCAGAACAACAGAAATGGAATCCAGTGGTCACTGATCAAGCAACTTAGACTTTGCTCAAGACACAGCTCTCCTATCACATAATCATCAACAGATGCAAGATAAAACAATCATACTTGATGAGTGATCACAACAGCTGAGACTGAAAATTAATACAGATAAGACCAAAACTATGAGAATTAATGCAGCTGGCAATAACCAAATAACAATAGGAGAAACACCTACTAGATGTATAATGTTACATATATCTGGGCAGTAATATAGACAAAGAGGGAGGAACAGAGGATGAGACCAAAATAAGGATATCAAAAGCAAGAGGGGCATTTATTGCACATGGAAATCCAAAGAAACAAAAATGTTCAACTCCAATATTAAGTCAGTCGTATTATAGGGCTATGAAACATGGAGAACAACAAAAATGACAGTCATGAAGAGAGTCCTTCTTTAATGGATGCTTGTGCAGAATAAAAGGATGGAAATGGCAGGACAAAATCACTAACACAGAATTATGGAAAAGTACCAGTCAAATACCAGTGGATAAAGAGATACAGCGAAGACGATTGGGCTGATAGGACACACTGCAGAAGCCAATTGAGAGTATTACACAACAAGCCCTTTTTTGGAATCCCCAAGGAAAAGACAGAGGAAGATCAAAATATTACTGGAGAAGACAGATGGAAGCAGAGATGAAGATGATGAGGAAAGACATGGAATGATCTTAAAAGAATGGCAAGAAAAGAGAGCTGCTTGAAAAGTGTTTGTTGAAAACCTATGCTCCACAGGGAGCTGAAAGGTTGAAGAAGAAAAAGAGAAACTTACAGAAGAAAATAGATGCAAATGGTTACTGAGAGCAGACAAATGTCAGAAAGATTGGGTTCCTAGTCAAGAAAGTCATGCTGACTGAAAATAATTGATGTGGCAAGCACAAAAGAATCAACTTCCTTCTTCTTCTTCTTCTTTCCTTCCTCATCTGCCTTTCAGCGTCGAGGGGAGATATAATTTGCGGTCTTTTGCTCTTCTGTTCGCCTCTGCTGCTGTAATGTTTCCCAGTGCTTCTAATATTCCATCGATCCATCTTTTTCGTGGTCGACCCTTGGGTCTGTTGTTCTCACAACGTTTGTTGAAGGCTCGTTGTGTTGTGTTTTGTTCTTTCTTCCTTGTCACGTGGCCGAACCATTTTATCTGTTGTTTCCTTATATATTCTATGGCTGGGGCTATTCCTAGCTTTTTTCTCAGTTCTTCATTTCTGATCTTATCTCTCAGACTGTTTCCTGTCATTCGTCTAACACATTTCATCTCTGTAGAGGTTATTTTTCTTATTGTTCTTGCATCTAGAGTCCAGGTCTGGCATTGGTAGCACAATGTTGGAATGAAGATTGTATTGTATAGTGCTCGTTTTGCCTCCAGAGTTATTTCCTTGTTGGCCAATAGTGGTGATAACTGTCCGATGATTTGACAAGCTTTGTTGCATCTTGATTCAACTTCCAGAGATGGAAATATTTTGATAGAGGATCCAGAACCAGACACCAGGAAAGCTCCCTTTATAAAGCCAATATGAGGTCAATTGGGTGAATGGACGACACATTAAATGTAATTTTATTGCAATGTAGATAGGGAAGCTAACATTCTCTGGACATTCAAGAAATTATGTCCAATTTCCATCTTTTTAGGGCTTGTCAGTACTTGGGTGAGAACAGTCAGTGACTCATAGATGGAAACTAACCAGTACAACCAAGTACCCAAAAATATGATGCTGAAGTTGGTTGGATATGTGTGATTGATGAGCCACTTCACAGATTGTTGTAAAGCATATACTATGGTCTACTCAACATCCCTTTATGGGTGAACAATGAAAATGAAATATTTTTCTTTAATCATGGGGGGAACGCAAGAAAAAAAATTTGGTAATTAATGCCTGTCTGATCAAGCCTTTCCAAAACCATAATCTTATCCCATAGCACTGGGGGCCGCTGTGACACTACTGAGATCTATCTATTGACCTTTCGAGCCGTAACCGGCCCATAGGGCGTAGACCAAGATACACCTTCACCTATATGAATTTTTGTTCTAGCAGTTTTCTTTTAAAGATATTTTATCAAATCTCGCCATCTGTCTCTGTTCTGTGCAAGCAGTTCTATCTCATTGAGGGAGCCGATTCCTGCTGCTCTTGCCTCTCTCATCAATGTTCTTCTCAGTGTCTCCCTGGGTCTTCCTCTTTTTCTTTTACCTGTTGTTTCCCATATGAGGGCTTGCTTTGCTATTCGATTATTATCTCTTCTCATCACATGTCCAACGTATGACCATCGTCTTTTCTTTATTACTGAAGATATTAGTGGTTGATTGGCGATTTCTCTAATTTCCTCGTTTGTTTTGAATTCGTTCCATTCTATACCAAGTATTTTCCTTAGACATTTATTTTCGAATGCGTTCAACTTTGTTTCTATATCTCTTGTTGTTTTCCAGCTTTCACACGCATACGTAAGGGTTGATAGTACATTTGATTTGAATAGCCTAAGTTTTGTGTTTGTGCTAATGAGTTTTGATTTCCACAACTTTTCAAGGCTTCTGAAAGACATTGCTGCTTTAGCCAGTCTGATTCTAATTTCTTTGCTCGTATCCCCTTCTCGATCAATGTGACTTCCAAGATAGATGAAGTGATCGATCTCTTCTACTGGTTTGTACTGAGATCTACCCATCTCTTTATCTTTGTCTAGCTTTCCTTATTCGTTCTCTTTCAGTCACTTGCAGAATGATCGTTGCCAGGCCAGGTGATTAAGATATGTGCCCAAAACTATTCCATTTTGCATGTCTTCACAATAATTTAATGATCATCATGTACTATTACATGGTAAGATTGAATCAATATTCTCTTCTACATCTTTAATTTAGGGAGCCACGATAGCTCAGTGGTTAGTGAACTGGGCTACAAAGGACAAGAGGTAGGGTTCGATCTCAACAGACGGCTTCCGGTTTAGTTTTCCCAGCCTTTAATGGGTACCAGATTTTTTTCTGGAAAGTAAAGTTGCACGGGCGTAACACCAACCACATTACCCCAAAAATCATGTGCCGAAGATCTGCTGTAAAACTTATATGGTCACTAACACTATACACACTTCCTGTGTGTTACTGGGGCCTCATTATGAGGGAAGTAAAGAATAGTAACAATGTGACCTTCCAGGCATGTCGTAAGAGGCGACTGAGGAGGTTGATCGATGGCTTGACAAGCTGTCATTGTAAAAAGTATTGTTATGGAAACAGCGCTATATATTTTAGAGCAGTGATCTCTGCAATATGTGCCACTTTGGCTCGCAAGGTTTCTGTTTTTGAAATTGTGGTTCTGCCCTATGTGCTGTCTTCGGCTCGAAAGGACAATAGATAGATAGAACACTATATTCCCTATACGCCATTTGGCCTGACGGGGATACTTTACTTTTTTTTTTTTTATGTACTCTGTTTGCTTGTTGTATCCCTTTTGAACGTTTTCATTCATGATGTGATCTAAGCAAGAGATGGCCCGAAACCTTACGATAACACCTCACCTCCACAACTTGTATTTTCTTTTGTAGTTCTGATGTAAGTGTCCATGTTCTGCAAGCATATAGAAAAAAGTATAAATCCAGGGTGTGCTTCAGCCTGATTTTAGACCAAGAGTGATGTTAAAATCAGAGTCTGACTTTTGTGACCAATGGACTAAGATAAGATAACCTTGTGGGTTCAATTCTCTCTTAGATGGCGGTGATTTTACTAGTTTGAAAAACTATATAGCCTTCTGAATTTTGTCAATATCTCAATGTGTCTGTCTCTTCTGATTGGAGGTATATTTGGGTGGCCTCTCACCCAAGGTCTATTTCTCTGCAGATGTTACTACTTATTTAACATTTCTTATGAATTGCTGTTTATCGTTATACAATGCTTTACTTATTTAGTATATGAATTTTCACTGTGATACAGTCTAAAATATATAACAAAGAAATGTCACTATTTATTACACCTTTATCAAAGGGGCTTGTATCACACGTAGATTCTTTATTAGTGGGAGAAATCTTACCATGTCACTGTCGCGTCTGTGGGGAGAAATATTACCATTTATACTACTACGTTATCTTTAGGGGAAAATCGTCCATGTAAATCTGAATCTAGAAAATAAAATTTGGCATTATTTTTTTCTGTAAGAGGGAAATCTTACCACATATAACTCCTGAGTCTAGATCATGACTACAAGGAGCTGTACTCTCTGTGTAGGTTACCAAATCACACTCAGGTGTGGCCAGACATGAGGCATTAAAGGTCCAGGTAACACCAGCCCCAGGACCGAAGTAACCTGCTCCAGCGGATATGCCACCTTTAAAACCAAGATGGCGACATATAAGGTCTGCTTCTGGATGTGAGAGGGCAGTATGACACAGAGCTCCCCAAATCCCATTATGGTAGATCTCCACTCGTCCTCTGTCCTGTCTTCCTCCTCCAACCAAAGTGATGAGTGGATCTAAGCAAAATAAATGTGTAAACATTGATGAGAAAATAAGGTTTGTAACCCACATTTTTATGACATTGTAGGACATTTTAGATAGGACAAAATCGATAATGAAATACGCAAAAAGGCAAAAGAAGACTGGCTCAGCCAAAGATGTCTACAAAGCGAAATTTTGGAAAATAAAAAGGATTTAAGAGGGATGCACACAGAAATAAAGAGAATGACTAGTAAAAATTTAAAAAGCCTCAGAAAGTGGATGTATTGCAAACAAAAAAGGAAATATGCTAATAGACAACAAAGATAGATATAGATGGTAGGAATATAAAGAGAATCATTTTATAGCGAAAGGGACAAGAAACAATTATATAAAAAAAAAAAAAAACTACTGTCTACTTCTTCCACAATCACCCGAAGACTACCCCAATTCTACTGTTAAAAGAACAATTAAATGGCATTTGTGAAAAAATGCTTCAAACATTGCGGACAAACAAGAAATCAAATAGAGAAATGTTAATGAAACATCGAATAATAAAAATGTAACAAAAAAGAAACAAAGTTTTTTTTTTTTTGGGGGGGGGGGGGGGGGGGGGGGGGGGGGGGGTTTGCAAAAAAAAACTTTGTGATTGTGACAAAGGAGGGGTGCAATAAAACTTAGTGATTGTGACAAAGGAGGGGTGCAATAAAACTTAGTGATTGTAACAAAGGAGGGGTGCAATAAAACTTAATGACTGTGACAAAGGATGAGTGCAATAAAACTTAGTGACTGTGACAAAGGAGGAGTTGCATATAGAACTTAGTGACTGTGACAAAGGATGGGTGCAATAAAACTTAGTGATTGTAACAAAGGAAGGGTGCAATAAAACTTAGTGATTGTAACAAAGGAGGGGTGCAATAAAACTTAGTGATTGTGACAAAGGAGGGGTGCAATAAAACTTAGTGATTGTAACAAAGGAGGGGTGCAATAAAACTTAATGACTGTGACAAAGGATGAGTGCAATAAAACTTAGTGACTGTGACAAAGGAGGAGTTGCATATAGAACTTAGTGACTGTGACAAAGGATGGGTGCAATAAAACTTAGTGATTGTAACAAAGGAGGGGTGCAATAAAACTTAGTGATTGTAACAAAGGAGGGGTGCAATAAAACTTAGTGATTGTGACAAAGGAGGGGTGCAATAAAACTTAGTGATTGTGACAAAGGAGGGGTGCAATAAAACTTAGTGATTGTAACAAAGGAGGGGTGCAATAAAACTTAGTGATTGTAACAAAGGAGGGGTGCAATAAAACTTAGTGATTGTAACAAAGGAGGGGTGCAATAAAACTTAATGACTGTGACAAAGGAGGAGTTGCATATAGAACTTAGTGACTGTGACAAAGGATGGGTGCAATAAAACTTAGTGATTGTAACAAAGGAGGGGTGCAATAAAACTTAGTGATTGTAACAAAGGAGGGGTGCAATAAAACTTAGTGATTGTGACAAAGGAGGGGTGCAATAAAACTTAGTGATTGTGACAAAGGAGGGGTGCAATAAAACTTAGTGATTGTAACAAAGGAGGGGTGCAATAAAACTTAATGACTGTGACAAAGGAGGAGTGCAATAAAACTTAGTGACTGTGACAAAGGATGAGTTGCATATAGAACTTAGTGACTGTGACAAAGGATGGGTGCAATAAAACTTAATGACTGTGACAAAGGAGGGGTGCAATAAAACTTAGTGATTGTGACAAAGGAGGGGTGCAATAAAACTTAGTGATTGTAACAAAGGAGGGGTGCAATAAAACTTAATGACTGTGACAAAGGAGGAGTGCAATAAAACTTAGTGACTGTGACAAAGGAGGAGTTGCATATAGAACTTAGTGACTGTGACAAAGGATGGGTGCAATAAAACTTAATGACTGTGACAAAGGAGGAGTGCAATAAAACTTAGTGACTGTGACAAAGGAGGAGTTGCATATAGAACTTAGTGACTGTGACAGGATGGGTGCAATAAAACTTAATGACTGTGACAAAGGAGGAGTGCAATAAAACTTAGTGACTGTGACAAAGGATGAGTGCAATAAAACTTAGTGATTGTGACAAAGGAGGAGTGCAAAAGAACTTAGTGACTGTGACAAAGGAGGAGTTGCATATAGAACTTAGCGACTGTGACAAAGGATGAGTGCAATAAAATTTGGTGACTTTGACAAAGGATGGGTGCAATAGAATTTAGTGACTGTGACAAAGGAAGGGTGCAATACAGCTTAGTGACTGTGACAAAGGATGAGTGCAATACAGCTTAGTGACTGTGATAAATGATGAGTGCAATATAACTTAGTGATTGTGACAAAGGATAGGCGCAATAGAACTTAGTGAGTGTGACAAAGGAGGAGTGCAATAGAACTTAGTGATTGTGACAAAGGAGGGGTGCAATAAAACTTAGTGATTGTGACAAAGGAGGGGTGCAATAAAACTTAGTGATTGTAACAAAGGAGGGGTGCAATAAAACTTAGTGATTGTAACAAAGGAGGGGTGCAATAAAACTTAGTGATTGTGACAAAGGATGGGTGCAATAAAACTTAGTGATTGTGACACAGGATGGGTGAAATAAAACTTAGTGACTGTGACAAAAGATGGGTGCAATAAAACTTAGTGACACAGATTTAGGCTTTGAGAATGAAAATATGGCTGCAGGATTTTAATGGAGTAATAAAGTGGTTGCAGGGAAAACTAAGATCTTATTTTTGTACGAAGTAGGTTTAGTAACATGGTACAGTTTTCACGAGACAGAACAGCGTGACTGTGAAGTAGCCTAAATGTTCTGTAAACACCTCATATTCGAACCTAACTGGTAAACCAGTCCATTAACTACCGATCTAACAGCAGCTTTAAAACAATGTATAATTGTTGACATGGACTCATGGGTATTGTGTATGGGAAGGTATCATAAAGGTGCTACTCTACTCACATATTTCAGGCTTCCCAGGTTACCTATGCACTCTTAATGTCACTGCAACGAGATCCTAATGTGTAATCAGGTAAGAGATATGAAAGTTCGTGGATATTGTCCTAGTACAACAACGATAGTTCTATATACCTGGGAGTGCCTTATTAATATATGACATATAAATACATACTTTCCTTCAATTATGACTTCCTACCTATCTGTCTATGTTGACATATGCATCCTGATAATCCCCTGACTTCTGCAACCAGAACTCACCAGGTTCCGATAGCAGCTTGGTTAGAGCAGGCATGATCCTGTTGAGCTGCAAACTTGTGCTGTATATTGTTTCCAATGACTCCCTGTTGAGTGTTGCTTCATCCCGTGAGACGCTCAAGTTACTATGAAATGGCCTCGCCCAGGGTCCCTGCATACGGGGAGCCTTAGCATTAGCAGTTGAAGCGCCCTCTGCTTGATTAACGTAACCGTCTTGGATGGTGGTGGTTTGTTGTAGCAGACGTAACAAATGATGATTGTGTATCACGGCCTGCAATGATTGGTTTGTCATAGATTCCAGGTGCTGCACATTGTTTGAGATTTGAGGAAGCCAATCTGTATTTAATGCAATTTCCTTAATTAATCTGTAGGTTGTCAAAGTTATATTGGTTAGTCTTGTAAGAGAGACAGACTCCTCAACTGTACTTTTGTCTAGACTGATCTTTGCCATCTGTGCTCTGATCCCTTCAACACGAGTCACTTCGTCATTTAAAGCCATTGTGGTATTGGAGAGCGCAACTGAACTCAGTTGAGCCAAATCTGTGAGCACCTAGGGATATGATTAATATATAGAATTTAAGAACAACTTATATCTACAAGCACTGTTGGGCATTTTTTAAATGTTGATTTACAAATCACTCAGCAACATTTTCATTTTACAAATGTGGAATTATTCAATTTATTTTCCCTGTATTAATTTTGTTCCTGCAAATAAACAATATGAAATGAAAAAAAGGGGGGGGGTGGTAGTAGTCTTTATCTTCACAATAATATCATTATAAACACACTCAAATTTGCTACATTAGAACACAAGATAACATTTATTGATAATCGTCCATATATTTTCTATTTTATTATTACCTTGAACAAACGTAGCTATAAATGAAGCATGCAGAAATCAGTTCAGAAACCACATCTCACGGAGTCCCTTGCTATTTTTGTGTTTCTCCAACCTTACATGTGCACACGAAAACAAACAAACAACCACGCACGCACGCACGCACACACGTACACTAATCATCATCAAGTACCGGGCCTAGTGGCGTTGGTGATCATGTCTCTCCACAACTTTCGATCTTGGCAGCTATTTATCATTTCTGTTGTTGACCTTCTGCCAAGCCATTCTCTTAATCTCCGTTTTGTTGCAATTCGATCTCTTTGCATCTACCTTTTAGCCATGCTTATTTTGCTTCATTGCATTTTACTACAATTTCTTTATTTAATCTCTTGTACTCATCTTTATTTTCTTTATTTCTTCTTCTTGTATCCATTAGCTGCAAAATATCATCTGTCATCCATTTCTTTCTTGAATTTGTCCTCACTGGTGATATGAACTCTTTTGATGTTTGTTACATTGATTCTTTTAGCATTTCCCACTGTTCATCAATGCTATGTATCTTCTCTATTGCATTGTATCGGTTCTGAATTGTGATTTTATATTTGTCTTGCAGCTTCTTGTCTGATTTGAGTAAATCTAAATTTAACTTGATGTTAACTGAGGCTCGTTTTGTTCTTTTTTAATTTTACTCTAAGCTTTCCCACAACTAGTACATGATCACGATTGCAATCTGCCCCTGGTCTAGTTTTCACACACACCAGACTGTTTCTAAATTTATTGCTTATCATTATGTAATCAATTTGATTACACACGTTGTCCCCTGGGCTTTTCCATCTCCACAGACGTCTTGGATGTTGCTTAAACAAGGTGTTTCCTATCATCATGTTGTGTGTTCTTGTCCAGTCAATAAGTTTCTCACCTCTTTCATTCATCTCGCCTAAGCCATAATGACCAACTGCTTCTTCAACTCTTTCCTTTCCTACTTTTGCGCTAAAATCCCCTAGAACTATGGTGTTTTCATGTGGTTTGCATTTATGAAGTGCCTCATTTAACTCGTTGTAAAATTTATCAATTGTTTCCTCTAGACTGTCTGCTGTTGGTGCATAAACTTGTATAAGATTTATGTTTATTGGCTTTCCATTCAATTTCACTAAAAGGACTCTGTCAGATATTGGGTAAAAGCCTTTCACTGTTCTTTGTCTTTCTGCATCCAAGATGATACCTACTCCTCTTTGGTGTTCAGTACCTCCAGAATAGATTATTTTATGTTTATCAGAATATATCTCCCTGATCCGGTGTATCTCATTTCGCAAAGTCCCAGTAATTGTAAACCATTCTTTTCATTTCTTGTATATTTTCTAGTTTACCCTTCTGCATGAGTGTTCTCACATTCCAAGTACCTATCTTTAGAGTTTGTTTAATCTTTATTTTGCTTACAGTAGCTTGATGACGATCGGGTATCACCTGTAGCACATGATATCCCTACCGAACGAGGGTTTTCCATTGGAATCCCCCTTAACGTTGTTGTCGTTATGTCTAATGTTGTGGCGATTCATGATTATACAAAGAAATAACGACGGTGGTTTTCTGTTGCCTTCCGTCGGTAGGCATACACTAATAGATAAGGAATAACCAGTTCGTTACATTTTTGTGTTGCTGATCTGATATTTTGTCTGCATCATCAAATGTGTGTGAGCTTTTTTTAAAAATTATTTGTCTTCTTTTACAGTGGCATTTGAATTAACTCAATTATGATTACAATTCACGTAAAATATAAGTCATGACCAAGGGCAAGAGGAAAACATCTTTGTTGAAATCAGGTAATTGAACTAAGTGAAAGTTTTCATGCATTTGCAAAGTATTTGTAACGTCGTCAAATGGAAATGGTAGCTAAAGTTCAGAAAAGTACAAAGAAAGTAAAGAACAGGCAAATAACTGCACTGCTGTGGTAAAGCTGGTAGGAAGGAGCAAGTGGTTGGGTGCATCGTACACACCTACAAGGTATTATGATAGCTTTACCAAAAAAAAATATCACAACAGAATAGAACAAAAACAAATTTAAAAAGGTATTTTGTTGCGTTACTTTCTTTGTAAAGCTGTCATGTTACCTTGTACGAGTGTACGTTACACCCCACCAGTTGCTGCAAAAGAGTGTGTTCTAAGTGATGACAGAAATATGACTAACATCATAGATAAGACATGTGCCAAATGATGCACAGAATTTGAACCTGTGCGCTGAAATACACTACCTTGCGACACGGGTTACAAGAAATAAAAAGTAATATGGTTACAGCTTTACGTAGGTGAGAGGCAACACAAAATCAAAACAACGTTGCGGCTTAGTATGCAGTGTGGTCACCCCCCTGCCCCCTCCCCCCAAACACACACACACATAAACACACATTCACACGCCCACACACAATATGTAAGTAAATGTTTGAGTGTAAACACAGAAGACGATATTCAAACATTGAGAAGCTGTGCTACAAGTAAAAGCATACAAATCCGGAGCTGCTGTAAAGCTGATGATCATGATGAAAAGGTAAAAAAAAAAGTCCCGCTTTTTCTTAAAGTTTGTACATTGTCCTTTGTGTTTACACTAGAACATTTACTTATGTGCGTGTCCATTGTTCCTGCTGCGAGCGTGTCCATTGTCCCTGCTGAAGGCCTACTGAGCCGCAACGTTGTGTTTTACTTTTGTGTTGTCCCTTACTTATGTAAAGCTGTCACCACACCACAATCACCATACCATCAGCTTTACAGCGGCTCTGCATTTGCAGGCCTTGACACATGTATAGCGACACAACAGGTGCACGCGCTTTCAAACTCTGTCAGCTCATTACCCAGCCAGACAATATAAACTCTCAGCTCACTACCCAGCCAGACAATATAAACTCTGTCAGCTCATTACCCAGGCAGACAATATAAACTCTGTCAGCTCATTACCCAGCCAGACAATATAAACTCTGTCAGCTCATTACCCAGCCAGACAATATAAATTCTCAGCTCATTACCCAGCCAGACAATATAAACTCTGTCAGCTCATTACCCAGCCTGACAATATAAACTCTCATCTCCATTACCCAGCCAGACAATGTACACTCTCAACTCATTACCCAGCCAGACAATATAAACTCTGTCAGCTCATTACCCAGCCAGACAATATAAACTCTGTCAGCTTATTACCCAGCCAGACAATATACACTCTCAGCTCATTACCCAGCCAGACAATATAAACTCTGTCAGCTCATTACCCAGCCAGACAATATAAACTCTGTCAGCTCATTACCCAGCCAGACAATATAAACTCTGTCAGCTCATTACCCAGCCAGACAATATAAACTCTGTCAGCTCATTACCCAGTCAGACAATATAAACTCTGTCAGCTCATTACCCAGCCAGACAATATAAACTCTGTCAGCTCATTACCCAGCCAGACAATATAAACTCTGTCAGCTCATTACCCAGCCAGACAATATAAACTCTGTCAGCTCATTACCCAGCCAGACAATATAAACTCTGTCAGCTCATTACCCAGCCAGACAATATAAACTCTGTCAGCTCATTACCCAGCCAGACAATATAAACTCTGTCAGCTCATGACCCAGCCAGACAATATAAACTCTGTCAGCTCATTACCCAGCCAGACAATATAAACTCTGTCAGACATTACCCAGCCATACAATATACACTCTCAGCTCATTACCCAGCCAGACAATATAAACTCTGTCAGCTCATTACCCAGCCAGCCAATATAAACTCTCAGCTCATTACCCAGCCAGACAATATAAACTCTCAGCTCATTACCCAGCCAGACAATATAAACTCTTGTCAGCTCATTACCCAGCCAGACAATATAAACCTAAATATGTAATTGTCATAGTAAGCTATTAGACTTCTAAAAATGTCATTGTCCACTCAAAATACAACAACCTCAGCCCACAATTAAAAATGATTGCTTACCTCTAGCAACTGGCTGCCATTTTTCATGATAGCAGCTACACTATTAAACGCGTCTACAGGAAGTACACAACTTCGCTCCGCATCTTTAGCCCCAGAGGGCAGTGTTCTGTACTGTTGTGGTCGTATATTGTCTGACCCAGGGATTACATTGCTATGGTCAGATTCTTCTCCGGAAGATCCCATCCACACATCTATTTTTCTAGTTAGATCAGTCTGTTGGATAGCTAGCAACTCTGAGTTGGATAAAATCTGCTCCAGAAGTCGGCCAGTATTGCGGAAGTAGCTAACAGCCTGCAGGACGCTATTTGTCAAGTTGAAGAGCGCGTTCATAACCTGTTCATCATTCTCATCTTGATACTTTCTGTGAACATCTTGTGGTGCTTGAGATGTTTCATTCTCAACTCTGTCAGTATTGTCACTTCTGCTGCTAGAATTGCTGGACATCGATTTGATGCTCTCCTCAGCTTTAGCATTGGTTTCTTTCTTCAGTTCAGTTTTACAGTCACAGGATTTATCTTTGCTTTTTTCGTCGTTTTCATCGCTTTCAGTTTCCTCAGCACTATACCGCTTACCCCTTCTCATATCGAACTTAGCAGCATTGATTAATGCAGCAAAATGAGTATGAGTCTGCATTTTGAACTCGGCGAATCTCAAATCAATGCGCTCTGATATTTTAGTAAAATCAATCTCACATCTGATTGGCTCCAACTGAAAGTAAAATATGTATCAAATTCAGAAGTACTTAATATTACTGAAGGTAAGTCTAGTCAAGAGTTACATCTAAAAGCAAATATAAACCGCATTAATAGAATGAACACTCAATTATAATATGTTAGTGGATGGAAACAAAGAGATAGGGTTCGATCCCACCGACGCCTCCCGGGTTCACCCAGTTTTTTTCTGGGAAAGTAAAGCGGCACGGGCGTAATACCGACCACATTGCCCCAAAAATCATGTGCTGAAGGTCTGTAAAATAAAATTTATGGTCACTAACACCATATTCCCTATACGCCACTTGGCGTGACGGGAGCTCTTTACTTTCTTTCTTTTTTTTTTTTTTTTTACTAATGGATGGAATAACAAGAAAAGAAAACTAATGATGAAGTATTAAAAGATCTAAAAATGAAAAGAGAACTACTTCAATCAAGACACATGAGATTTTTGGGGCATGTTAAAAGACACAGCAGCCTACTAAACGAAATCTTGGAAGGTAAAATACAAGGCAAAAGAGGCAGCGGCAGATCAAGACTAGCATGGACGAGTAACATCAAAAGATGGACCTTGTCAGCCTATGACAATCTGCACCATCAAAGCAAGAGACAGAGTGGAATGGCGCTCCTTGGTAGCCAACCTCCGGTTCGGAGACGGCACTTAATGATGATGAATACTTTAAAGACCCCCCAAACAATGTGAATAAAACAAGAGAGACTGAAATGAATGCACAGAAAAATGTCTTTCCACAATCTTCTATCTACAGTGCATCGTATCAGTTCTGTTGTTGACTGTTTTCCATGCCATGACACCAAGCTATTCAGTATTTTCTCTCTTTGTCGTCCGCGATCTCTCCTTCCTTTTATTTTGCCAGTTGTAACCAAGTATTCCAACTTTCCTCTTCTCATGATGTGCCCGAAAATGATTGTTTCTTTCTGATGTTTTTTAGGAGCTCCCATTTTGTGTTGGCCTCTTTGAGAATTTCCTCATTTGTCTTTTAGCTGTTCAGGGAACTTTCGACATTCTTCTGAGAAATTCCATCTCTGTAGCCTCTAATCGTCTTTTCATTTGTTTGTCTACTGTTCATGATTCGCTTCCATAGGTCAGAATTGGTTCTATATAGCACCGATGAACTCTCTTTTTCATTTCTATTGATATAGATTTGTTGCATAATATATTTTTCCTTTTCTGAAATGCTATTTTTGCCTGAGTTATTCTGCTTTTTATTTCTGTGGTGCATCTTCCATCTGATGTTATTGTGCCCAAGTATCTGAGTACAATATATTGTATAGGGATAGCTGTCCCAATATTTGCTTTGCCTTGTTGCATCAGATGACTATTTTTTGTATAGATTTTACCATCTTCAGAGAAAGATCTTCTCAGATATTTAAACTTTGCTTCTTGTCTCATAACTTGATTTTCTATTCCTAAGTTTAATGTTTTCTTTTGTCTCTGTATTGATATGACTTCTATTTTTCAGTGCTTATTTTCATGTTACTCATTTAACATTCTTTATTAAAGAACAACATACGTTTTGATGTTCTGTTTCTGTGAAAGCTGTTAGGGTATGGTCATCAGAAAAAAGTAGTTCCTTTATATATTCAAACTGTAATTTGATATCCTTGCATATTTTGTCAATGTAAGTGATAAACAAGAGTGTCAACAACCCTTATCTTACTCTAGATGTTGCTGCGAATGGCCCAGACGATCCTTTATTCGCTCTAATGTCTGTGAAAACGTCTTTATTTTTCTCCGTCTGTACCTTTCACATTTCTTCCTCTTTTTTCTTCCCCTCTTTCTTTTTCTCCATTTCTGGCTCTTCCTCTTCCCTAAAATTCAGCTCTCCCCCACTCTTCCCTCTCAACCCTCTTTCTCTTTCCTTATTTCTCCCTCTCTTCCCAGCGAATCGCCACCTTCTCTCTCTTATTATTTAGTATATCACTGAGTTAACCGGTACGAAACTAAAGATAGAAAGTTATGAAGGGACATGCTCTCATACGCCAGAAGACACGATGTTTGATGACGATGATAACTCTGACTATTGTATCTTCTTCTCCTCACTTTCCTCCAAAAGAAACATCAAAAATGTGGTCTTAATTACTCATATCTTTTGCAAATATTTACGAAAAGTCTACACATTTAAATTAAGTAATGATGGTTGGTATTTAGTATAATGTTTACACAATTAAAGTCCGATCTTCAATGACGCTCTCCTAACAAAGAATTGTGTATATTCTATATTTAAGTGTGAGTTATATTTCAGTGTGAGTGCATGTAGAGTAGAAGAAATAACCGATGTTTTTGCAGACACAGACAACATCAAGAAGATAGAAGGATAAGCCATAAATAATTATACTCATCTGATTTAATAAATTCAAAGTTTTGTGATGATGCCAATTGATAATGCCACAACAAATATCCCCAAATAGCAACCTTCTTCAAATCTTTAAACAGCTAAATCCGAATGTTTCCACAAGTTTCGATATTGACAATTAAGTTTATTATTAGTATATTTTCCTTTCTGGTTTTTATATTTCTGTATGTTTATGTTATTTTTATTTTTGAGGGGGGGGGGCAATTATTCCTTGTTCTTGTACGGTTTTCCTTGTATTTTTGTATTAGTTCTTCATGTCTCGCACACTGAACAAGTTAACAGAGTCTACATTGTAATATCAATATCCATTTGTTACTAAGTTTTTATTCACAATGAGAACCGGTTTGTTTTTAAATGTTTTTTTTATTTTATTCAACTTTTTGTATCCTAAACTAACAGCACACCTCAGAATAAACGTCGGCTGTCAGATGCAGCACTTTGTGGACTAATTGATCAAACCGTAGAGCACATACTACAGGATTATTTCATGTTTGCTCAGTTAAGACAATTCATACATTAATCAAAAGACTTAACATTACTATCAAATATGTATGGGACTAAAGAGGAGCTACAGGCGACAATTAAATTTATCATAAGCTTTTGACTGATAATGTAAACAATACAAATGTGAACACAAAAAAGAAAAATACTTTGAATGACTTTTCATATTTTTGTCCAACATTCATTTTTCTAAACTAAATAAACGTATATATTGTAGACTTACCTTTGGTTTGTCTAACTGTTTAACAATTTCTTCTATTTCCTTGGAAATTAGGCTCATGGTGTCCCGAGTACTTCTGGCCAGTGTTTCTTCTAACATAGTTTTCATTACGTTGCCCTGTTTATCAAGGTTCTCATTGATGTAGTATACACTGTCTTCAAACTCCCTGAGGAGGTCTGAAGAGGTCTTTTTTAGCTCTGACACATTAGTAGCAAGCTGATTCATTACACTAGACTGTGCTTGGCTGTTGTTCTCTAGCTGAGTCACCTGGAAAAGCAACATCTGATTAACATGCACCAGCTACAGTAGATGTACCAAATTTGATTTAAAAGGTAAACTTCTCATTCTAAGACATTGTTTTCGTAAATAAAAACAAAGATGTTGTCTTCTTATTATTTAAGTTAATTAACTTTTAAATTAAGTTACCCCCATTTACTAGAACGGGGGACAATGTGTTTGGGATGATAACTCTGGTTTAATCTTTAGATGTGAAAGTTCAAATACAGTCTTCAAATGTCACAGGACAGTTTTAATTGATGATGTTCTAGCTTCATACTCGTAGTTTATACTTCCAGAAGTATCAAACAGATCATCAGATGTTCCATTTCAGTGCTTAATACAAACACTAGATCTTGCTTAATAGCAGAACTTTCAGTATAAAAATATAACCATTTTCTTGGTACTTATCATTAGTTCTCTTCGAAGGACTTCTAGTCAATGTGGCGGATAGGCGACAGGGAACCGTTTAGGTACTGTCTGAAAAGTGCTGCTTGTTGCAGTTTTCTCATATTCCAAGTCCGGCTTGCTGTCGGAGCTACTGAGTAGTGCTCTAAGTACACCGAGAGATGTGTGTTTCATCCAGATGGTGTTTATATATTCAGATTGCCTACGATGAATGATGATATCGTATAACAAAGGACAGTTCAGATGCGTTCACTGTCGGTGCTATAATACTCTAACAACATTAAGTCTTTTGACGTGTGCTGCGTTTGCTGCGATGGGGACTGCAACAACCTTTCTTTGTTTGGATATTCGATGAGAATGATTCCACTGGCACGGGTGGTTGAGCAAATATGTATTTCCATTCTTTTGCAGCCTTCGAATAACCATCACAATAACCATCTCTTCGAAGTCTCAGTTATTGACTTACAGGATCAGAACTTCCATTTCTGGCACTTCACAACGCGTTATTCAGTTATTTCTGAGTTATCATCATTGCATTCCTAACATGTCCATAGAACATGTCCATCACAACGAGAAGGGATAAGATTCTTGGCACTGTTGACATCACTTATCTTTATCTGATGGTGGTATCTTTCTTCCATTATATTGGCATGGACGACTAACTTTTATACTTCGAATTTTATTTGCTCTCGTCACCACCTTTCTATAAGATGTTTATTGTGAATGATCTCTATTTTTCTTTGACTTCTTTCATCAGTTTACACAACAGCTATATCTTTCCCCCCATTTCAAAGCCTCCATTGTTATGTTTTACATGTGTCAGCTGGTGTTGATCTCAAAAATAGAATTAGTTCACTAATGCAACACAAGCATTGTTCTGTACTCGGGGATTTTTTTATTTCTTTTGGCACTTGTTTTTTTTCAAGAGTTTATTGTTGTATTCTAAAGCAGCTTAACCAGATGTACGTCTCCCAGAGTACCCTTGGCCAAACCATCAACACATACATAATCTTGTAAATGTAAGTAATAGTATATAATACAAGTATTGCTTTCTTAAAAATGTAAGTAATGTTATATAATAAAATTATTGTCATCTTATAAATGTAAGTAATGTTATATAATAAAATTATTGTCATCTTATAAATGTAAGTAATGTTATATAATACAATTATTGTCTTCTTATAATGTAAGTAGGGAGCAGCGATAGTTCAGTGGTTAGTGAACTGGGCTACAAAGGACAGGAGGTAGGGTTCGATCCCATTCCGACGGCTTCCGGTTCACCCAGCCTTTAATGGGTACCGGAGTTTTTTTCTGGGAAAGTAAAGCGGCACGGGCGTAATACTGACCACATTACCCCAAAAATCATGTGACGAAGATCTGTAAAATTTATTGTCACTAACACCATATTCCCTATACGCCACTTGGCGTGACGGGGTACTTTACTTTTTAAAAAATAAATGTAAGTAATGTTATATAATACAATTATTGTCATCTTATAATGTAAGCATGCTATATAATACACTTATTGTCATCTTATAATGTAAGCATGCTATATAATGCAATTATTGTCATCTTATAATGTAAGCATGTTATATAATACAATTATTGTCATCTTATAATATAAGCATGTTATATAATACAATTATTGTCATCTTATAATGTAAGCATGCTATATAATACAATTATTGTCATCTTATAATGTAAGCATGTTATATAATACAATTATTGTCATCTTATAATGTAAGCATGTTATATAATACAATTATTGTCATCTTATAATGTAAGCATGCTATATAATACAATTATTGTCATCTTATAATGTAAGCATGCTATATAATACAATTATTGTCTTCTTATAAATGTAAATAATGTTATATAATACAATTATTGCATTCTTCTAAACGTAATATACAGTTATAAAAATGATTGTCTTGTAAATGTAAAAATCATAGAATTATAATTATTTTTGTAAATGTATTACCAAATTTGAAATTGATCGTCTTTTTCTAACATTTAATATCAAGTCACGATAAAGCTATGTTTGTTGTCTTATTCTTCAAACTAATCAAACTAGCAAAGTCAACCCCCCCAAAAATATCCATTATTTCTTTTTTTAATGG
Organism: Megaustenia siamemsis; assembly: GCA_032433765.1. Lineage (NCBI taxonomy): Eukaryota > Metazoa > Mollusca > Gastropoda > Stylommatophora > Ariophantidae > Megaustenia > Megaustenia siamemsis. The sequence goes on from JAVIAB010000092.1 coordinate 156,619,019, forward strand.
TACAGCTAATTTATTAAAGAAAACACTGATATTGTAAAGTAAAAGTAAGTAAAGAGCCCTGTCACGCCACGTGGCATATAGGGAATATGGTGTTAGTGTCCATAATGTTTACAGACCTTCAATTCAGCACCTGATTTTTTGGGGGTAATGTCGGCCCGTGTCGCAATTTTGCAAAGTACAATCTAGACATTTGTGATTTTTTAAACAATATAATAATACCAAAAATATAATTTATTTTCATGCAAATATACTATTACATTAAAATTACAACTCAGCTATAAAATTATCATTTAATTATGTTTTCAAATTGTTTTTATAGATGCAGTGCTATTTTATCATTTCTGCTTTTAAACTTAATATTTTCTGTCTGATAATTGTTTGTCTAGTGTAATTGTATATTTCTCTGTTTCTAGTGCACGTAATATCAGTCATGCCTGAGAACCTGTTTCCCGACAGATTCCAATGAATTATCCATACTCTGTAAGTTTCCACCGATCTGGCGGAAGTGACGTATAGAGTATAGCTGTAAGTTTGACACTGCAGCTTCTATAGCGGTGATTCTGGTGGTCAGTGTGTCAAATTTTCTGTCTACAATCTTCAGCATATCAGTAACAACATTGTCCTCAAGATTTTTCGTCGACAACTTTGTATCATCTTCCAATTCTTGACCAGAAATTGAACACACGAGGCAGATCATCAGGACTAGAATACCACACGGTTGGATAGTTGTACACGTCCTGCTGTTTGCCATGACCAGTCTTTGCTTTGTTCAACTCAGCAAGCTGACCTTAAAACAAAAAAGAACAAGAAAGAAACATCTTATTTAATTTTAAATAAATTACTCAAACACTTGCAATTTATTACTTTTCCACCTATATTTTTGCTTTCTTCTTTACATGCATTTGATATTTACTATTCATTTTATAGCCGTGAGGAGCTCTTAAATTAATATAATGTTAAGGTATCTCTTTGAAAGTATTCACAGAGAATGTGCAGTAGAAGAAACTGAAATAGCTATTATAAAATCGACTGCACATTCCACAACATTTCATGAAACGAATATGTGAGGAACCACGTGACTTGCTTATCAATGCTTCTCTTTGTAAACATTTACGTGTAACTTGCCTTTGGGATAAAATAGACGCCAGTATTTCGCCGAACAAACTGAATTACCTGCCCCTGTTGTGTGTGCCCCACTATATTATATAAAGTATTGAAAATAAACGCCTCGTTATCATGTCCAACCTCATTTATTTTAAGAATTATTTTCACATAAAATATCATGCTTTTATTATTTACTATCTGGTGATGATAACCCTATGATAGAATGAACGTTTATTATTTACTCATCTGATAACCCTATGATAGAATGAACTTTTATTATTTACTCATCTGATAACCCTATGATAAAATGAACGTTTATTATTTACTCATCTGATAACCCTATGATAGAATGAACTTTTATTATTTACTCATCTGGTAACCCTATGATAAAATGAACTTTTATTATTTACTCATCTGATAGCCCTATGATAGAATGAACTTTTATTTACTCATCTGATATCCCTATGATAGAATGAACTTTTATTTACTCATCTGATATCCCTATGATAGAATGAACTTTTATTATTTACTCATCGGGAAACCCTATGACAGAATGAATTTTTATTATTTACTCATCTGGTAACCCTATGATAGAATGAACTTTTATTATTTACTCATCTGGTAACCCTATGATATAATGAACTGTTATTATTTACTCATCTGGTAACCATATGATAGAATGAACTTAATACATAATGAACACATACTGCACGTTAAAATAATACATAACGTAGCCCCTATAATGTATTTCTCACACACACACACACACACACACACACACACACACACACACACACACACACACACACACACACACACACACACGCACGCATAAACACACACACACACAGAAATTAATCACAATAAGAAGTGGCATGTCGATCTGTTTTTAGTTGGAGTAACGTAGTCATTTAAACAGTTCCGGTTGCTTTGTTTCTTTTAAATGTGTGTTTTCGAGCAAACGGGAGTGAGGAAGTGATTGCACCCTCTTTTTTTGATGGCAGTCTTTTGGAATCGTCGCCTCTCCCGCCGATTCGCGCTACACTCCAGTCGACCTTGTCAACAGAAGTTGCCAACGTAACTTGACGAGAGCTGGGAAACGCGTTGGAGCGGATATGGGGAAATCTCGACCGCTATGAAACTGACTCCTCGAACTGAGCAGAACAGAGTTATAAAAAGAGGCGTCCCCCCAAAAATGTCTATTAAAAACGTCAACAATTGTAACATAACTAAGCGAAAGTGTGTCAACCAATGCACATTTTATTTTAATGAAACAATCCAAACTAATAAATAGTATTTTTATTTTGCGAATTTTTTTTTTCGGTTCGCTGTCATGATAGCTATACCTCTTCACTGTCTAAAGGACGCTGAAAGTGGCGAAGATGCCTTGTGTTTCAGCAAACTGTGACAGCTGCTTTGGGTTACCGCAGGGCATTTGAAATAAAAGTATTTATCCCTCTAAAAGCGGGACATTTGACATGAAAAGAAGGATTTCTGCCCCCAAAAAGAGGGACATTTGAAATGAAAAGAAGGATTTATGCCCCCAAAAAGACAAAAAGAGGGACATTTGAAATGAAAAGAAGGATTTATGCCCCCAAAAAGACAAAAAGAGGGACATTTGAAATGAAAAGAAGGATTTATGCCCCCAAAAAGAGGAACATTTGAAATGAAAAGAAGGATTTATGCCCCCAAAAAGAGGGACATTTGAAATGAAAAGAAGGATTTATGCCCCTAAAAAGAGGGACATTTGAAATGAAAAGAAGGATTTATGCCACAAAAAGCGGGATATTTGAAATGAAAAGAAGGATTTATGTCCCAAACGACATTAAGCTTTCTCGTGTTCGCATAGAATAGCCGGATGTGTTGTCCTGAAAGAAGCAGATACAGAGTTCCCGGACATCCGGATTTCACAGGATATGTCCGGATTTTTAGGTGTTTGTCCGACGTTCGGCCAGACGTTAATATTTACAGATTGGCCTGTTTTTGTAATGTTGTTGGACCTAAATATGTAATTTTGTACACAATGTGCTGTCTTGCTTTTGAATATTTCAATTTGCCTACACCATTGCACGTTCATGCAGATAAAAAAAACTAGATGAAAGAGTGTATGCAGCCACATTGGTTCAACATCCGCTAAAGTATGGATCAAATTAGCACGTTGCTTTTTCCCCCCTCGATCTGTAAACGGCTTTCCATTACCCAACAATGTATTTCTGGTCCTTTGTTAATTTCTGTATGAAGCACTGAAGATGTTTCCGTTATTTGTGCAATATTTCTAAAAGAAAGAAAGAATTCACACAAAGCTGCCAGAAATAAATGATATTTTCCAATAAGACTTTAAAGATTGTAATAGATTACTTATCATATAGGCTTTACATGCTGAAGTCGAATGTGTTGGGCCGAAAGGCGCAAATATCACAGTTATACTGTAAACCACAACACAACGCAGACACACCCAATTATCGTCCTTTTAAGGGCGGATGATGAAGAGTAATTCTGTAGTCTACTAGAATACTCTAGAATACTTTAGTCATCGGGCGAACGCAAGCATATAGGCTTTACAAATAAAAGTTACTAACTGATTGCATTGCCTTTACTGAGATAACGCCAATGAGGGATTGTAAAAAAAAAATTTGTGGGAGCGATATCATTTCAAATTTAAAGAAGAGAGTAAATGAACAAAATGCCCGTGATCGATGCCGTACTCGCATTCTCTGCAATTGTTGCCAATATGATTCCGATAGTCTGAGTGCTGGCATAGAGAGCATGGTGCTACACATGTTTAACAATTCCTGTATTTATAAAGTGATAGTAAAATATCTAAAATAATTTTGTGATTTTGTTGAAATCAGATAAGATGAACTTTTATTTCACACCAAAAACAATTGGTTAACTCTCTTTCCTGCTTTTGAAAAGTTTCTAAAAATGTATCCAGCATTGAAAACATACTACTTTCTTTCACAATAAAAGTGTTCCCACCTTTTTGATGATGAAAAGGCAGATCTGTACCTGTATTTTTTTCAAATTTATTGTTTTGTATTTCATGTCAAGATATCTGAACTTGAAAAGGAAAACATGTCTGCCTTAGAATTCATTGAAATAATTTATTTTGTTTTAACTTTAATGAGGAACAGACATGAGGTAGAGTTGGTGCCTTTGAATGTAAGAGAAGCATTATAATCCCTCAAAGAGAGCGGACTAGAACAAAAATATTCACATTTTAAAGAACAGACATTGCGTTCTACAACACGTGCCTTGAATGTTTGCAGAAGTGGGCTTCACCACTGGAAGAACTAAAATACTTTTAACACAGGGAAATGGATAAACTTAACACCATTAAATTTGATCCATTTGATTCCATACGCTGCAAGGGCTCGAGAGAGTAGTAAAGAATTGTAGCGCTGTTCCCTACCAGGCATGTTCCTAAGAGGCGACTAAGGAGGGTTGGGCATGGGACCAAGTATCCCATACTGTAAAAAAAAATAAGCCGCAAAAACCTCACAAACAGGGGCAAGTCAAATTAAAAAACAAAAGTAAATCCGCAACCCAGGAAAGGTAAGGGCTCTCTGTCTTAGAGATGTACGACATAATCCGGAGAAAGCCGCAAGGAATCCAAATCGCTGACTCACCTTTTGTCTACCAGGAGAAGACAGATGGAAGCAGAGATGAAGATGATGGGGAAGACATGGAATGATCTTAAAAGAATGGCAAGAAATAGAACGGTTTGAAAAGTGTTTGCTGAAGCCATATGTTCCATAGTGATTTGAAAGGAAGAGAAGAAAAATTTGATTCATATTTACACTACCGACATACTAAACAAAATTATAAAAGTTAAGAGTCAAAACCTTTTTTTAAATTCTACATCCCTGAAATAGTATGAGGTAATCTACCTAAAGAAGGATATAAATCTCTTTTAGACAAGCAATGGGATAACTTTTTGAAGGAATATCCATATTCTGAACTGAACACTGAGCTTCTTCACATCTGCCAATTTTACTTTACAGTACCAAGCCACAATGCAAATATGGAGAGGGTATTTTCTCTATCAATTTCTTAGTGGATCAAGGAGAGATGTCGTCTAGGGCTTTAGTCTCGTAGAGGAATTATGTTTGTAAAATTCATCGTAAGAAATATATCTTCCGTTTATTTCCACAAGTATTTACTGGATGACTAACAAAGATAAAACGTGAACATATCAGGAAATTGACCTGTGATTTAACATTATTATTTCCAGGGACATTACGATCGCTCTACAATTAGTAGTACTGTGGAGATAGGCAACATGTCATTGACGTTGCAATAGATGATCATCTCGTTTGAGAAATGTACCAACACGATGTTGTACTTCATAGTCTGTTTTGTTTTGAGACGTGAAGGAGTGAAACCTTGAGCCATTCATTTAGGGAATGAGGCTGCACAATTATTAGTGAAGTATGTATACCACCACATCATCTCTGATAAGTTATGTTGAGGTTATCATCACTGTACTCCGGACATACCCATGGGTGTACCGATCTTCTCCTGGAAATACTGAGAACCTCCGAGGAGAACCATGACCAACGCGCATGATTCAGTGTCATCAACGGCTCGTATTCAATTCTTCTAAGAAGTCGTCTTCGACCTGCATTAGAACTTGTGAGTTCCGGTGTCACTCGGCAAATTGCTTGCTCGTACTGCTTGTGCAACTGTTTATTACGGTCTGTATTCTGAACCACTATAACACATTTTTTTTTACACAATGTGAATTTGTTTCAATTTTAGGAAATAGAGTCCTTGACAGACACACCTCGTCCTCTCCCAAAGCTTAACGCAGTTAACGATTTGAATGTGATTTATGATTATATAGAAGTTATTTTTTAAGGGTTATTGTTTTAGGCTCTTTTCAACACGCGTACTGTGAGTGGCAGTTATTGTACTTTGTGATTTAATGTTTCTTTACAAAGTCTCACTTCTCGGTATGTTACTTATACACGTCTACTTCTTCCTCTTTCTGCTCATCCGTTTTCAGCTTTTGGCGTCGAAGAAAACACAGTTCTTCTTGACATTTGATGCCAGTTTAGTTTCTCTGTTGTCTCTCCAGCGCAGTCAGACTTGCCTCAAGCTCTGCATCCTCCTATTTTTGTATTTGACTTGTGTGGTATTCATCATCATCGAGTGCCGTCTCCGCAACGAAGGTTGACTACCAGCGTCATTCTGCTCTGTCTCTTGCTTTGATGGTGCAGGTTGTCATAGGCTGATATGTCCATCTTTTGATGTTACTCGTCCATGTTAGTCTTGGTCTGCCTTTGCCTCTTTTACCTTGTATTTTCCCCTCTAAGATTACTTATAGTAGACTGTTGTGTCTTTTAACATGGCCCAAAAATCGCATTTGTCTTGTTGTGTGGTATTATCTAGGTATTATATCCAGGTCCAAGATGGCTTCCGTGTGGACGGTGTTTCCCGTTACAGCATGTGTTGTTTCGAAATAAGCCGGTTACACGCGGTGTGCTTCTTGGATTTAATATTCTGCTCCTGCCTTTTGTGGTTGTTTAACTTCTGACAGGCTGGTGGACGGTGGAAATTCTCGTTGTTAAGTGGGTATTTCTCTTTCTTTCATTCGAGATTGACCTATCGGTGATAGGTCATTATTTTTCACTCTCGCGCCAGGCAGACGGAAATGTCCATTCCGAATTGTACAAAGTCTGCAACGGTGGATGGGGCGGAAGAGTCAGCAATGACCAACGGCCCAGAAAGCGAAAGCAGCAAAGTATGTGGTACACATGAGGCATATTCAGAACACGAAAGGCGAATATTGCAGACCACCGTGAAAGAGATTGGAACCTCATCACGTACTAGTCCAGAGAAAGCAATGGAAAGGAATTCGAACTTATATCGGAGGAAAGATCTTAAAATAAGTACTTGGAATGTTAGGACTCTATATCAAGAAGGGAAATTTGAAAATCTGATTCAAGAAGCAGAACGAATAAATATAGATATTTTAGGCATTTGGTTATTTGGTTATGGAAGGCCCCGGTATCACTGCAAACGCATTAAAATCCATAATTGCTCAACCGCCGGAGTGGAATCATCCGAATTACTAACTCATCTCCCAAACAAAGAACGGTAGCTGTAGTCCCCATCGTAGCAGTCTCAGCACACGCCAAAAGACATAAGGCGAAACCGCATAGAAAGTGAACACGGCCAACTGTTCCCTGTCATACGATATCAGCATTCATCGTAAACAATTGGAATATCGGAACATGATCAAAACGGATGAAACACACAGCTCACGGTGTGCACAGAGCACTTAACTTAGTAGCTCCTGCAACAAGCCGGACTTGGAATATGAGGAAACTGCAACAAGGAACACTTTTCAGACATAGCCTTCAATGGTTCCTCCGCTTATCCACCATATTGCCCGGAAGTTCACGTCCTCCTGAAAATGATGATTGTCATAGTATTTAAATGTATAACGCTTGATGATGTTAGGACATCGTGTTTGACTCTAACTCCGAACATACAAAACACAGTTCGTCGTCAGATTATCCCCGTTGCACACCAAACAACAGATCGCAAGATTAGCGCATGGTCGGTCTTGGGACACACGATGAGCCATTATGATGACGTAGCAGGCACAAAATGGCTGCGCCCATGGATTCCTGATTACTCTAGTGAATGCAGTCTACAATGAACGAAACATGGTGCAAATTCCCCAACGAGATAAAAATTCGGCTGACCTGACGGAGCCCACCACATCAATGCGTTGGAAATTGTAAATAACTTGCGGCAAACACCATCAACGGTCATTGAACAGCACTCATTGTGACGTAAAACGCAGATCAACACTAGACAGTGGAAGGTCGCATTCACAACACTTGATTTGTCAAAACAGAGTATTGCCGTGCGTGCAACGCCAATTCATTGGCGTAGATATGATAAGTAGAACATCATTTCGACTTGAATGCAGAAAATTGCAACGGAAAGCCGAAATTGATCAGATTCCAAAGCAATTTCTGCAGCGATCGAAGGAACGTGACTTAGTTCCGCCATCATGGAAACGGAAGTCCCCGTTTTTAGCCATTTCAGAGACAAGATGGAAAGAATGTGGGTATATAGAGGACGAAAAAAATACATTGATATACTCAGGAAACACAACAGAACATCAAAGGGGGGTAGGAATACTGATAAAAAGAGAGCTACAAAAATATATAAGTACCCACTGGACATACAGTGATAGGATTATACTACTCAAGTTGAAAGCAAAACTATTCGACATAGCAATAATACAGACATATGCACCTACTCAAGCCTACTCAGATGAACAAATAGAGGCATACCATGAAGACCTAAATAAAGTTACGAAGCAAGTGAAATCTTCAGACATCTTGATTGTAATGGGTGACATTAACGCTAGAGTAGGAAAAGGAAGATATAAGACCATTATAGGGAATCATGGCTCAGGAAAAAGAAGTGACAGAGGAGAAAGATTAATACAATTCTGTGAAGAAAACAGGCTGATAATATGTAACACCTACTTTGAGCAAGAGAAAAGGAAACTATACACATGGAAAAGTCCTGGAGATAAGATGAGGAATCAAATAGATTATATAATGATAAAAGAAAGGTTCCTTAACAGCGTAAAGAAAGCCAAAACCTACCCAAGAGCAGATGTTAATTCAGATCACAATCCTGTAATGATTAAAATGAAAATAAAACTAAAGAGAAACAAGCAAAAGTCTAATTCATCAACAAATCCACTAGATATAACATCTTTAAGTAAAAAAGATATTAAAGTTAACTATACAATACAAGTAAACAACACATACCAGAAGCTGCTAGAAGAAAGAATTGAGCAATACAGAAGAGAAAATCCTGATGAAAAAGTAACAACCAAATGGCAATGCATAAAGAAAAGCATATAAGAAACCTGCGAGACCTTAATCAAAAGAGAAAAGAACAAAAAATAAAAATGGATAACTAACACCATCTTAGAAAAATGGAAGAAAGGAGACAAGCGAAGAACACTGCCCAATACAATAAAATAGTTAATGAAATACGCAAAATGCAAAATGTGCAAAAAGGCAAAAGAAGACTAGCTCAGCCAAAAATGTATAGAAATAGAAACTATGGAAAGCAAACAAGACTTAAGAGGAATGCACACAGAAATAAAGAGAATGACTAATAAAAAGTAAAAAAAACCCACAGAAGGTGGATGCATTGCAGACAAAAAAGGAAATATGCTAACAGAAAATACAGATATTATAGATAGATGGCAGGAATATATAACAGAACTATTTCAGGATCAAAGGGACAAGAAACCAGTTATAAAATGTACATCAGACTATAAAATCTTAAAATCTGAGGTTGAAAAAGCTATAAAAACAATGAAAAATGGAAATGCAGTAGGACATGACAGCATACAGATAGAGATGATACAGGAACTAGAAGATTTTGGCATTGAAATGATTACAGACATATGCAACGACATATACCACACAGGATACATACCAAATGAATGAAAAACATCAACTTTCATTGCATTGCCTAAAAAGAATGGTGCAGTTTAATGCAGTGACTTTAGAACAATAAGCCTAATGAGCCATGTTACAAAAATCTTGCTAAAAGTTATACAAGGAAGGATTCAGAATAAAATCAATACTGAATTAGATGAGCAGAAATTTGGATTTAGAAAAAATAGCGGGACAAACGAAGCGATATTCTGCATGAGAACATTAATAGAAAAGTACACAGAAGTAAACAAACCAATATATGCCTGCTTCAGAGCCTACACCAACGCTTTTGATAGAGTACAGCACAAACAACTTATAAAACTATCTTTAAAAACTATCTTTACGACACATAGTACCATTGCTGGTGTATGTCGGGGGGCAACGATAGAACCAGAGGGATAAAGGCCGCCTGGTCAAACAGTCGCCACGACGTGTGAGACTCAGGATTTTTATTTCACCCCCGATAGAAAAAATCATTTCTGTCTACCGTGGGCTTCGAACCCCCGTACGTCAGCTTTTCAGCTAGCGGAACAGTGGTTTTAGCCGCACAACTTATAGAATGCCTAAATGAGATACATCAAGATGACATGGGCATACGATTAATATGTAATCTATACTGGGAGCAAACAGCAATAATAAAATATAACAAAGAGAACTCTGAACCAATTGATATAAAAAGTGGAGTAAGACAGGGATGCATCCATCACCAAGCTTGTTCGGTCAATACACTGAGCAAATCTTTAAAATCATCAAAGAGACACCAGGCCTACAAATTAAAGGAAAGGATTATAATCAATAACCTAAGATATGCTGACGATACTGTACTACTAGCAGAAAATCCTAAAGATCTACAACAATTACTTAATGTAATAAACATGACAAGCAAAAAATATTGACTAAATCATCATCATCAAGTACCGGGCCTGCTGACGTAGGTGATCATGTCTCTCCACAACTTCCGATCTCTGCAGCTATTTATCATTTCTGTTGTTCACCTTCTGCCAAGCCATTCTCTTTTAAGCTGTCTGTTATTTTTTCTCTTTGCTTCCCTCTATCTCTTCGTCCCTCAATTTTCCCAGATGTTACAATATATTCCAGTTGTTCTCTTCTCATTACATGGCCAAAAAATTATGATTGTTTCTTGCTAATATTGGAAATTAGCTTTCTTTTTGCTTTGGCCTCTTTCAGAACATCTTCATTACTCTTCTTAGCTGTCCATGGTACTCTCAACATTCTTATGTGAAACCACATTTCTAAAGACTCCAGTGATTTTCTTGTCTGTTGTCCTATTGTCCATGATTCGCATCCATATGTTAAGACTGGCTTTACGTAACATTTAAGAACTCTTTTTCTTGTTTCTATTGTCAAAAATGGATTGCATAGTATCTTCCTCATTTTTTGAAAGCTGCTTTTGCCTGAGCCATTCTGCATCTCACCTCTTTTGTACATCTTCCGCCCGAGGTTAACAGAGTTCCCAAATATTTAAATTCATTTACTTGTTTTAATATTATTCCACTTGTCTTTATTTTGCACTAAGGTGATGTCTTTTTCTTTGTTGTTACCATTACCTCTGTCTTTTTGCTATTAAGGCTGAGTCCTTTATTTTTGCTTTCTTTCACTATAATGTCCAACATTTCTTGTAACTCTTTTTCACTCTTAGCGATTAAGACTGTATCATCAGCATAGTAAGTAAAAGTATAAAGTACCCCCGTCACACCAAACGGCGTATAGGGAATATGGTGTTAGTGATCATAAATTTTACAGACCTTCGGCACATGATTTTTGGGGTAATGTGGTCGGTATTACGTCCGTGCCGCTTTACTTTTCCAGAAAAAATCCAGTACCCATTAAAGGCTGGGTGAACCCGGAAGCCGTCGGTTGGGATCGAACCCTACCTCTTGTCCTTTGTAGTCCAGTTCACTAACCACTGAGCTTTCGTGGCTCCCTTATCATCAGCATACTGTAGATTATGTATAGTATGACCTCCAATTGTTATTCCAGGCATGCCCCTTATGGATCTTAAAATAATCTCACTATAAATATTAAACAAATCTGGTGACAGCACACAAACTTGTCTAACACACTGTTTTATTTGTTGAAACATTCCCAATTGGTTTCCAATTCTTATGGCCGCTGTTTGTTGCCAGTACATGTTCTTTATTATTCTTAGATCTTTGGTGTCTACGTTTATGCTTTCTAAAATTTTCATTATTTCTTGGTGCTTTACTTTGTCAAATGCTTTCGTGTAATCTATGAAACATAGGTATAGATCTGTTTTCACCTCTATGGCTCTTTCTACTAAAGATCTTTTGATAAAAATGACATTGCTTGTTCCTTTATCTCTAACAAAACAACACTGCTCTTCGCTAATTTCTGGACTGATTTTGTTTCGTTCTCTTCGCATGATGATTCTAAGTAATATTTTAGTCATATGACTCATAAGACTTATTGTGCGATGATAATCGCATTCAATCGCACCCGATTTCTTTGGTAGGGCTATGAATATTGATTTGAGCATGTCGTCTGATATATATCAGCTGTTGTAGATATCATTCAATATTTTTGTTATTATTTCTATTCCAAAATCACCCATGGCTTCAATCTCTTCTTTTTTTGGCGATTCATGATTGTACAAAGAAGTTACAACGGTTGTTTTCTGTTGCCTTCCGTTGGTTTGTTTACGGTTGGCTCCGCTAGCCTTTGACTAAAAAGTATCACCCACAAGGCAGTGGGATTGTTTTACTTCGAGGTACCCTCACTTAGCCTTTTACTCTCCCGAGCTTACCTGCAAGGCAGCAGGGCAGCCACAGGTTGCACTATTTACTGCATACAGTAGCAGGTAAAATTACCCAACCTGACAAAACTAGATATGAATATCAAAAATACTAAAAAAATGATCATAAACAAAGAAAATACTGAAAACCGACAAGAGGATATCAAAATTGAAGGAATAGACATGGAGACAGTTAAGAACTACAACTACCTTGGACATACCAGTGATGGAAAATGTACAACTGAAATAAACGAAAGAATCGAAATGGCAAAAAGTAATTTGAAAATTTTGAAGAAAAAAAAAAAAAGTAATGAAGAACATACTAACATCAAAACAAATAACACCAGGGCTAAAACTAAGAATAGCAAAATGTTACATCTTCTCAATATTCCTATATGGTGCAGAAACGTGGACACTAGATAAGAAAACAGAAAAGAGAATTGAAGCCTTTGAAATGTGGATATATAGAAGAATAGGTAGAATTGGATGGAAAGAAAAGAAAACAAACGATGAAGTCTCAAAACAATTAAAAATGAAAAGAGAACTACTAAGCACAATTCAAACAAGACAAATGCGATTTTTGGGCCATGTTAAAAGACACAACAGCCTACTAAAAGTAATCCTGGAGGAAAAATACAAGGTAAAAGAGGCAGAGGCAGACCACGACTAACATGGACTAGTAACATCAAAAGATGGACAAATCAGCCTATGACAACCTGCACCATCAAAGCAAGAGACAGAGCAGAATGGCGCTCCATGTAGCCAATCTTCATTTCGGAGACGGCACTCGATGATGATGATGATATCCAGGTAGAACAAATTATTGTATGTGATGTCTTTATATGAACTTCAAAATTGATTCTATGCCACTTCTTTTCCTTATAACCTTGCTTCTGTTTTTGTCTCTTCTGGTCACTTCTATAGTTTTTCGCAAACAGCTCCTTTCTGTGTTGACTAACCTTTGTTTCTGACTTATTGTGACTATGTTGAACACTTGTAGAATGAGTGGGTGTAAATATTTTTCTTTCCTCTGGTCGGAACTATTTTGTGTTGCAGGAGAGGGGATAGCTGTATTTAGGGAACAGGCAAATAATTGCAATGCTGCGGTAAAGCTGGTAGCAAGGAGCCAATGGTGGGGTGTGCTAAACACTCCAAGGTATGGTGACAGCTTTACAAATAAAGAACACAACACAATACTGACGTTTCGGCCTGTGGCCTTCTTCAGAATACATGGACAACGACAACAAGCGGTGAAGCACAATTACTACATGTTAGATGATAAAGTGGAGGGCGAGGAAAGTAGGATGCAAAAATAAGAAAAGAGAGAAATGAATTTTACATGATGAGAGGTATGATGGGCGTCAAAATATATAAAATAGAAAAAGAGAGAGAAAAATGTATAATAAATTGTACTTAGCTGAGCTCAGAGCAGGGAGCAGGAAAACTGTAATCCGTGCTGAAACCAGTCGGAATGACTAAATGACTAAAAGCGCAGAGAACGTGTATAGAAAGCAACACGTGACAAAGACAGGTCAGTAAAGAGGGCAAAAAGGATCAAATTTCGGGAAAACCAAAAAGGGGGGGGGGGAAAGGGGGCATAGACGAGGATACTCCTGGGACACAACAAGCAATACATATAAATCACTCAACAATGGAAGTGAGAGATCACGCGAGAGGTTAAGAGAAAGAAATAGAATGACACGACAAAGTAGTAAACTAGGCAGTGGGTGAGAGAGATGGACTCTACAGAATGGATGGCCTCGAACTGAACGAGTTGAGAGGTAGGTCAACGAAAGGAAGGATTGGATACTGGAGGAAGAGATACGGTGAGGAAGAATAATAAAGCCGGTATAATGAGAAGGGCGATAGAGGGGTGGTCCGGAGGAAGTTAGTCTATCGGGAGGTAGGGAAGTATTGGAGGAGGAGGTATGGAGAGGAGGGATAAGAAGCAGGTATGTGAAAACTGGATAGGGGGAGAGGCGGTAGGTCAGAAGTGAATGGAAAAAGAGAAAGTCTGGAAGAAGTGGAGCAATAGGGGATGGTGTGCAAGAGGTATGAACCATAGGAGGTAAAGAAGTAGGGAAATGATAGAACAAAGGGGGGAATGAAAGTGGGCATCAGGATAAGGGGGATACTGGAATAGTAGGTATAGATGAGTAGTGACTACAAGTTAATAGAGAGGAGAGGGGTGAGCTAGGAGTAGATCAGCAGAGGGGTGGTAGGAAGGACGAGGGACAATAGAGGTGGGCAGAGAGATCGTACGTACAGTCCAGGTGGAGAGGTGATATAGTGATAAAGAGGTAAAGGACATGAAGATAGTCAGAAGAGAAAAAGGTGTAGGGAGAGGGGGGGGGGTTTAGGAGGAAGAAGGCAAGATGGGGGTTACTCAAAGAGGATATGAAAAGCAGGGATGGACGAGGAGTAGAGGACCCAAGAAGAGAAATAGGAAGAGAGGTCCATAGGTAGGAGGATGGAGTCGGAGGCAGGAGGGTCCTCAGAGGGACAGGGATACATTGATGCCACGAGGGGTGAGGCAGCCCCAACGAGCGATCAGACGGTGCTCAAGAGTGAGCCGACTGTGGTGATCAGAGGAGCATGATACTAGGCCAGTTACCAAGACATCAGTCTTACCTCGATGGCCCCTCGAGTTAAAGTGGGCTGCTACAGGAGTGTCCGCTTCTTGGGTGATGTCATTCAAGTGTTCACGGCACCTATCGCCGATTCTGCGACCAGACTGACCGATGTAGGTCAACTTGCATCGCTTACAGATGATGGCATAAATGATGTTCCGCGATGTGCAAGTGAATCCCTCTCTGATCTCGAAAGGACCATTAGGGAAGAGGACAGTGTCGGTCTGGAGAACGTGGTCACAAGTTTTACATACTCTCCGGTTGCAGCGGATAGTGCCTCGATGGCTGAAGTGGTCAGCAGGAAGACGGCCCCTGACAAGAAAGTCTCGGAGGTTCCGGTCACGTCTAAAGGCCACTAGTGGTGGGTCAGGGAAGAGCAGACGAGTAGTAGGGTCAGATCGAAGAATAGGGAGGTAGCGGTGGATGGTCCTAATAGCGGCGTAGTGGTGAGGGTGATGGGTGAGAGCGAGCACTACTCTATCAGAGGGGGGATGAGTAGAGGGGGTAAGAGCAGACTGACGTGAAGTGTGGAGAACTCGACTCGATAGCTGTATTTAGTTTGTCAGACTGTATCGAATGTTAATTTCTGTATTCATTTTGCTATCTTCAGTGACTGTTGCTTCTAAATACATGAACTTTGATATCCCTTTTGATATACCTTTTGCCTGGTCATCTGTACAAAGTAGAACATTGATATTATGTACATTTTCTTGGCTTGTTATCTTTGTTTAAACTATCAATTTAAGAAATGAACAAGAGTGGTGGATAGACCACAAGTAAAAAAGTAAAGTGCCCCGTCACGCCAAGTTGCGTTTTAGGAAATATGATGTTAGTGACCATAAATTTTACAGACCTTCAGCATATGATATTTTGAGTAATGTGATCGGTATTACGCCCGTGCCGCTTTACTTTCCCAGAAAATATCCGGTACCCATTTAAGGCTGGGTGAACCCAGAAGCCGTCGACAGGGATCGAACCCTACCTCTTGTCCTTTGTAGTCCAGTTCACTAACCACTGAGGTATCGCGGCTCCGGATAGACCACAACCCTAACCGAAACTCCGGACGTTACAGTTAATACATTATTATGCTTATACTTTTATGTCATCATCATTGAGTGCCGTCTCCGCAACGAAGGTTGGCTACCATGGAGCGCCATTTTGCTCTATCTCTTGCTTTGATGATGCAGGTTGTCATCGGTTGATTTGTCCATCTTTTGATGTTACTCGTCCATGTTAATCTTGGTCTGCCTCTGCCTCTTTTACCTTGTATTTTCCCCTCCAGGATCACTTTCAGTAGGCTGTTGTGTCTTTTAACATGGCCTAAGAATCGCATTTGTCTTGTTCTAATTGTGTTCAGAAGTTCTCTTTTCATTTTTAGTTGTTTTAAGACTTTGTCATTTGTTTTCTTTTCCTTCCATCCAATTCTACCTATTCTTCTATATATCCACATTTCAAAGGCTTCACTTCTCTGTTCTGTTTTCTTGTCTAATGTCCATGTTTCAGCACCATATAGGAATATTGAGAAGATGTAACATTTTGCTATTCTTAGTTTTAGCTCTGGTGTTATTTGTTTTGATGTTAGTATGTCCTTCATGACATTAAAATTACTTTTTGCCATTCCTATTCTTTTGTTTATTTCAGTTGTACATTTTCCATCACTGGTTATAGTATGTCCAAGGTAGTTATAGTTCTGAACTGTCTCAAGGTCTATTCCTTCAATTTTGATATCCACTTGTGGGTTTTGAGTATTTTCTTTGATTATGATCATAGTTTTAGTCTTTTTGATATTCATATCTAGTCCATATTTTTTGCTTGTCGTGTTTATTTCATTAAGTAATTGTTGTAGGTCTTTAGGATTTTCTGCTAGTAGTACAGTATCGTCAGCATATCTTAGGTTATTGATTATCTTTCCATTAATTTGTAGGCCTGGCATCTCTATGATGTTTTTAAAGATTTGCTCAGTGTATAGATTGAACAAGCTTGGTGATAGGATGCATCCTTGTCTTACTCCTCTTTTTATATCAATGGGTGTAGAGAACTCTTTGTTATATTTTATTATTGCTGTTTGCTCCCAGTATAGATTGCATATTAGTCGTATATCCATGTCATCTAGATGTATCTCTTTTAGGCATTCTATAAGTTGTTTGTGGTGTACTCTATCAAAAGCTTTGGTGTAGTCTATGAAGCAGGCATATATTGGTTTGTTTACTTCTGTGTATTTTTCTATTAATGTTCTCATGCAGAATATGGCTTCTTTTGTCCCGCTATTTTTCCTAAATCCAAATTGCTGCTCATCTAATTCAGTATTGATTTTATTCTGAATCCTTCCTTGTATAACTTTTAGCAAGATTTTTGTAACATGGCTCATTAGGCTTATTGTTCTAAAGTCACTGCATTCAACTGCACCATTCTTTTTAGGCAATGCAATGAAAGTTGATGTTTTTAGTTCATTTGGTATGTATCCTGTGTGGTATATGTCGTTGCATATGTCTGTAATCACTTCAATGCCAAAATCTTCAAGTTCCTGTATCATCTCTATCTGTATGCTTTTAGGTCCTGCTGCTTTTCCCCTTTTCATTGTTTTTATAGCTTTTTCCACCTCAGATTTTAAGATTTTATAGCCTGATGTACATTTTATAACTGGTTTCTTGTCCCTTTGATCATGAAATAGTTCTGTTATATATTTCTGCCATCTATCTATGATATCCTTATTGTCTGTTAGCATTTTTCCTTTTTGTCTGCAATGCATCCACCTTCTGTGCCTTTTTTATTTTTATTAGTCATTCTCTTTATTTCTGTGTGCGTTCCTCTTAGGTCTTGTTTGCTTTCCATATTTTATTCCACTTTTATGTATCTATTTAAAAAAAAAATCTAATGAACTTTTAAATGCAAATTATATTATAAATGGTAAATGTTGATATAGAACTGATAACTAATTAATTAAATGTGTAACATTTTATGAATAGTTTATTGTTTAAAGTCCCGGTTCTTTTTATAATTTGTTTCCGAAAAAAACTTGAACATATTTCTTGGAAGAATTGTGGCAGACGTACTCGAGAAACAAAAACACTGGAATATCAAAATCAAGGTCAGAAACGATATTCAGTCTTCGCTGCAAATAACATAGTTGGGCTAAAAAGTAATATATCAGAGCTGGAAGAAATAGTCGCGCACATAGTTAAGATATCAATAGCATATAGAATGAAGATCAATGCTGATAAAACCAAATGATAGACAAGACTAGTGGCATTGAAAGAATAACACAACAAACATAGAAGTACTTGAAACAGTCAATCAGTTCAAATATAAGAGCTCTATTCTCAGTGGGGAAGGCTTAAGATCAATAATATTTGCTAGAATTGCACAAGCAATGACAGCCCTAACAATGATAAACTTCTTCAGCAATCAGTCATTGTTTTGCATTTAGACATTTAGACCAGCTTGGGTCACGAACAAGACGATGCGTTTCAGGTCATCACCGGTTCCCCATAGCTTGTCATGTAGTGTTGTTTCTGTGGGCGGCCATATTTGTGTTCTTATGTGTTTAGAGTGTTGCAGTCCTGTAGTGTATGCTCTGGGGTTTGTTTGGCTGCTTCGCATTCACATGTTGAACGTCACTGAGTCCTATCTTGTGTAGATGTGCTCTGAGTCCACAATGACCTGTTCAAAGTCTGAATATCTTGGTATGTTCATGTCTGCTAATTTTATTTAGGTTGTCATGTTCTGGCTCATATTTTCCATGCAACTCCTACATTCTGTTTTCCTAGCTTTCTTCAGGATTTTTTTTTATTTCTTTGAGACCCTGGGATTGGTTGGATTGTTGAAGTCTTCCATCTACATTTGCGACTTCATCTACTTTCTCATTTCCAGGATGCCGCAGTGTGCTGGTATCCACTATATGACTAGTTCTGTCTTTTCTGAGAGTGAACATAGCTTCTTATTTTTCTTGGATGAGTCCGTCCTGTTTTGGGCTTAACATTGCTTGTATGACTGACTTTGCATTGGTGACAATGACAATTTTTGGACTTGGGACCTCTTGTGTGTTGAGTGTGTATGACTGTGTGGAGTGTCATTGCCTCTACTCTAAAATGTGTGTACCTTTCTCCCTATGAGAGTATGTTTCTCTTTCCACTTGGGTATGTCATATAGATGCCACTGTCGCTCTTCTTTGAGGTTTCAGTTGCGGATCCATCTGTGAAAACTCGTGTCCATGTATTTCTGGGCTATTTTTTGTGGAGCATTATGAGTGATAGGGCTCTGATTTCGGTCTCGGATTGTTCATTTTTGAAGACTATTCCTGGAACATCTGGGACTATTTTTGTTTTAATGATATGGATGGACCATGGTTAGGGTGTGATGGATTCGCACAGATCTTTATTTAGTTCTAAAGAATGTGAGTGTTAACACTCAAGTTTCACTTGCAAAAATGTTTGCGCCTTTCATGTAGAGTTTTTACAGGAGCTACTGAGTTAAGTGCTCTGTGCACATCGTGAGCAGTGTGCCTCATCCGTTTAGATCATATTTCGATATTCCAATTGTTTACGATGAATGATGATATCGTATGGCAGAGAACAGTTGGCTGTGTTCACTTTCTGCTCGGTTTCACCTTATATCTTTTGGCGTGTGCTGAGACTGATACGATGGGGACTACAGTTAGCTTTCTTTGTTTAGGAGATGAGATATTAATTCGGATGATTCCACTGGCACGGGCGGTTGAGCAATTATAGATTTTAATTCGTTTGCAGTGTACTGGGACCTTCCATAACCAAATAACCAAATGTGGAGTCTGTTTTTTTTTTTTTTTTTTTTTTTTGGTCTTGACATTTTTGGGGCAGTCGGTGATCTGGTAGCCTTTCAAACTTTCGAACTGGATGACATTTTTATATTTTCTGCGATGTACTAAAAGCTCAAGATCTGCTGTTTTTTCCATTGTTGTAATGGGCGTGCTTTTCATTGCTCCCAGGATTGTTCTGAGTGTCATGTTTTGTTCTGAGTACCATGTTTTGTTCTGAGTCCCATATTTTGTTCTGAGTGTCATGTTTTGTTCTGAGTGTCATGTTTTGTTCTGAGTGTCATGTTTTATTCTGAGTGCCATATTTTGTTCTGAGTGTCATGTTTTGTTCTGAGTGTCATGTTTTGTTCTGAGTGCCATGTTTTGTTCTGAGTGTCATGTTTTGTTTTGAGTCCCATGTTTGTTCTGAGTGCATGTTTTGTTCTGAGTTCCATGTTTTGTTCTGAGTGCCATGTTTTGTTCTGAGTCCCATGTTTTGTTCTGAGTCCCATGTTTTTTTCCGAGTGCCATGTTTTGTTCTGAGTGCCATGTTCTGTTCTGAGTCCCATATTTTGTTCTGAGTGTCATATTTTGTTCTGAGTGTCATGTTTTGTTCTGAGTGCCATGTATTGTTCTGAGTGCCATGTATTGTTCTGAGTGCCATGTTTTGTTCAGAGTGTCATGTTTTGTTCTGAGTCCCATATTTTGTTCTGAGTGCCATGTTCTGTTCTGAGTCCCATATTTTGTTCTGAGTGTCATATTTTGTTCTGAGTGTCATGTTTTGTTTTGAGTACCATATTTTGTTCTGAGTCCCATGTTTTGTTTTGAGTACCATGTTTTGTTCTGAGTGCCATGTTTTGTTTTGAGTTGCATGTTTTGTTCTGAGTGTCATGTTTTGTTCTGAGTGTCATGTTTTGTTCTGAGTGCCATGTATTGTTCTGAGTGTCATGTTTTGTTCCGAGTGTCATGTTTTGTTCTGAGTACCATGTTTTGTTCTGAGTGCCATGTTTTGTTCTAAGTGCCATGTTTTGTTCTGAGTGCTATGTTTTGTTCTGAGTGTCATGTTTTGTTTTGAGTCCTGTGTTTTGTTCTGAGTGTTATGTTTTGTTCTGAGTGTCATGTTTTGTTTTGAGTCCTGTGTCTTGTTCTGAGTGCCATGTTTTGTTTTGAGTCCTGTGTTTTGTTCTGAGTGTCATGTTTTGTTCTGAGTGCCATGTTTTGTTCTGAGTGCCATGTTTTGTTCTGAGTGCCATGTTTTGTTCTGAGTGCCATGTTTTGTTCTGAGTCCCATGTTTTGTTCTGAGTGCCATGTTTTGTTCTGAGTCCCATGTTTTGTTCTGAGTGCCATGTTTTGTTCTGAGTGCCATGTTTTGTTCTGAGTCCCATGTTTTGTTCTGAGTCCCATGTTTTGTTCTGAGTCCCATGTTTTGTTCTGAGTGTCATGTTTTGTTCTGAGTCCCATGTTTTGTTCTGAGTCCCATGTTTTGTTCTGAGTGTCATGTTTTGTTCTGAGTCCCATGTTTTGTTCTGAGTGCCATGTTGTGTTCTGAGTCCCATGTTTTGTTCTGAGTGTCATGTTTTGTTTTGAGTCCTGTGTTTTGTTCTGAGTCCCATGTTTTGTTCTGAGTGCCATGTTTTGTTCTGAGTGCCATGTTTTGTTCTGAGTGCCATGTTGTGTTCTGAGTCCCATGTTTTGTTCTGAGTGTCATGTTTTGTTTTGAGTCCTGTGTTTTGTTCCGAGTGTCATGTTTTGTTCTGAGTACCATGTTTTGTTCTGAGTGTAATGTTTTGTTTTGAGTCCTGTGTTTTGTTCTGAGTCCCATGTTTTGTTCTGAGTGCCATGTTTTGTTTTGAGTCCCATGTTTTTGACTTTGTCAGATTTTCCCAGGTTCGTCTTGACCGCTGTTGCACATGAGCTTGATGCATATTCCATGATGGGTCTGACTGCTCCAGTGTAGACTTGCTTTGTGACCTTTTTGTTTGTTCTCCTTGATGCACCAGCTAGTTATTTCGTCATTTACAGTCTTTGGATGACCTCTGCTTAAATTCTTTCAATATTGGGTTTCATGGTGAACCTAGAGTCAAGGAGGACTCTCAGAAATGTTGGTATATTCGTTTGAGGTATTGTACGGTTTCCCAGTTTTATTAAAGTGTTTTCTTTGTGTGGGGAGAGTGAGAAGATTGTGACTTTGTATTTTTCGTATTGTTTATTATTAGACCCAATTTCTTTGTCCAATTTTGTACCTTATCCACTGTTCTTTTGGGATGAAAAGAGACTCAAGTGAAGTGCTCCATGACTATCCAGATAGTAAAGTCGTCTGCGTGTAGGCTGTTTGAAACATGTTGGTAGCAGCATTTTGTTATCTCAATTATGTATATGTAGATGGAATAATAGAGGACCTACAAGAACACTTAAATATACTCAACGGCACAGGCACGAAATGCAATATGAGGATCAACATAAACAAAACAGAAGTCATGAATATAGCAAAAGAGAAACAGAACATTAACATACATAACTATAGACGACAGACAACTAAAACAAGTAGATGAACTTAAATACCTAGGAAGTCTAGTGACAAAATACAATTCACAAACTCTAGTGGCAAAACGGGCACTGTACAATACAATCTTCATTCCAACGTTGTGCTTCCAATGCCATTTCCTGGATCCTAGAAATAAGAACAATAAGAAAAAATAACCACTACCAAGATGAAATGTGTTAGACAAATGATAGAAAACAGCTACAGGGATATGATCAGAAATGAAGAACTGATAAAAAAGCTAGGACTAATCCCTGCCATAGAATATATAAAGAAACAACATATAAAATGGTTTGGCCACGTGGTAAGGCAGAAAAATCAAAACATTATATAACGAGCCCTCAATAAACGTTGCGAGAACACCAGACCCAAGGGCCTGCCACGAAAAAGATGGATTGACGGAATATTAGACACACTAAGAAACATAACAGCAGCAGAGGAAAACAGGAGAGCAAATGACCGCAAATATCTCCCCTGACGCTGAAACGCTGAGGAAGGAAAGAGGAAGAAGATTTACGTATATTAGGAAAAGTGTGGGTGCTATAACACCTCCCTGAGGGATCCCTTCTTGCGATGATAAACAATTTACGGGAAAGCTGAACCATTTCTCTAAGGATAAAGATCTGATTATAGAAGCGACACCTGCATACGAAACATTGTCACTGCTGATCTCGAGAGGAAAATATCAAGAAAGAGGCTTTGGTAATGAGGTGGTATAGAAAGATCTTGCGCATATCTTACATAAATAACATTATCAATGAGGTGGTATAAAAAGATCTTGCGCATATCTTACATAAATAACATTCCAATGAGGAAGTATAGGAAGATCTTGCGCATATCTTACATAAATAACATTATCAATGAGGTGGTATAAAAAGATCTTGCGCATATCTTACATAAATAACATTACCAATGAGGAAGTAAAGTAAAAAGTAAAGTGCCCCGTCACGCCAAGTGGCGTATATGTACAGGCAATATGTTATTAGTGACCATCAATATGTTATTAGTCAACATCAGAGAAGGGACAGGATTTAACCTTCGTCACAATAGAAAGCAATTCTTCAATGTGAAGGTGGGAAGAAAGTTGTAATGACATCATCAAGAGTGCATCAACGATCGCCTAAAACGAGAAAAATCACGATGTGCCAAGACTCTGAAGCTCTAGTGTAATTATGTTTCTCGAACGGATTATTACGGATTAAGTCTGTTTATCAAATTATTCTACATCGTTATATTAATTAAATAAAAATTAAAAACATGCAGTGAGGTTCGATGATTTAGCACATCAAAGAAAAGACTAAAAAAAAACCATTTAAAATCAAATTAGTATCTTAAATAAGAGTTACCAGATTGGGCTTATTACAACGGTCACGTCAACTTACAAGAGTTCGTTCGTTGTTCGTGGTCGTTCATGGACTAAGAGTTAACGCTTGCAATGTTTGAAGAAACAAAAAAAAAAAAAAAAAACAAAGCGTTAGGGATAGCCAACTAGTTTGATGGAAATAAGTGTAATCATGATCTTCAAAAGTAAAGAAGCTTGTTGTGTGAGAACTGGGTTTATCTGGGAGAAGCCAGGCTTTGTAGTAGAAATAAGGATGCAGGGCTAATTTACTGCAATGCTACATCAGACCTTCTCTATCAAGAATTCTAGAAACTAAATCCCTTACAGACTATCTTTCAGGAATTATCAGCCTTTTGCACACTCTCCACTTCAGTCTCATCGAAATTAATTTGCACTTTCTGGGTTTTGTGTTTCTTCTTTAGACAAGCCGATTTCCCCTTTGTCATTTCAAGTTGTTAAGCCAGAGCTGTTACGTTTTTAGAATTAAAAGTACGATTAACATTTTAAATTGATTAATTACTTCTTTTTTTTTCTCAAAAGTCACACCATTCAAAAGCTCACATTTTAAACTGCGTGTACAGTTTGAAGATTAAAAAGTCCACTTCCTGTCTTCAAATAGCACAACTCTTCTATCATCTCGAGATCAAAAGGGTGTTGAGCCATTGTCTTTGTGATCGACATACAAAGAGTATCGAACACACAGTAACTGATCTTTATTATAAATTCGCGGCAATACCAAGTGCTAATTATAATTACAGTAGTCGCTGAGTCATGCAATAAAAGTCCAGCTATCCTAGTTTCAATTATTTTAAAAATGTATTATCTCGAAAACTACAGTCCGCTAGAAAAAAGTGCTGATGCATATATATTTGTATGATGGGAAACTCTTTGTACAGAGCTTCGCAACAAGAGGCAATCTGATCATCAAAAACTCTTGATTCCCAGGCATTGGCCTCTTACTGCGTTTGAACCGGAAAGCTCACAGCATCTTGTACATATGATATAAGAGACTAGTCTACACAGCATCTTGTACATATGATATAAGAGACTAGTCTACACAGCATCTTGTACATATGATATAAGAGACTAGTGTACACAGCATCTTGTACATATGATATAAGAGACTAGTCTACACAGCATCTTGTACATATGATATAAGAGACTAGTCTACACAGCATCTTGTACATATGATATAAGAGACTAGTGTACACAGCATCTTGTACATATGATATAAGAGACTAGTCTACACAGCATCTTGTACATATGATATAAGAGACTAGTCTACACAGCATCTTGTACATATGATATAAGAGATTAGTCTACACAGCATCTTGTACATATGATATAAGAGACTAGTCTACACAGCATCTTGTACATATGATATAAGAGACTAGTCTACACAGTATATTGCACATATGATATAAGAGACACCTGTCTACACAGTATATTGCACATATGATATAAAAGACACTGGTATATACAGTATATTGCACATATGATACAAGAGACACCGGTCCTACACTGTATATTGCACATATGATATAAGAGACACCGGTCCTACACTGTATATTGCACATATGATATAAGAGACACCGGTCCTACACTGTATATTGCACATATGATATAAGAGACACCGGTCCTACACTGTATATTGCACATATGATATAAGAGACACCGTTCCTACACTGTATATTGCACATATGATATAAGAGACACCGTTCCTACACTGTATATTGCACATATGATATAAGAGACACCGGTCCTACACTGTATATTGCACATATGATATAAGAGACACCGTTCCTACACTGTATATTGCACATATGATATAAGAGACACCGGTCCACACAAAACTTCTGATCTAATTAACTGCCCATACCCGTCGCAAATTTCTGTCACAGCCTTAACTTAGAACTTTTGTTGTTGAGTGTTCTTCTCTTCATGGTGATCGCACTCTTCAACGGTTTGTTGTTTCTGCGTGTCGCTCTTATATATTCTAGATCGCACTGCCGTCTCTGATGACAACTAATCCGCTAATCAGGGTGCAGAGCGTTACTTGACGCAGCAAAATGTGTGGGCTGCTTACATCAGTTTATATATATATATATATATATATATATACAATGTATAGGGACAATATATTATTTTTAGCCAAGGGGCGTCAGATCGAATTACTCTGCGATAGCGTTAACTTTGCGTGTCGTCCACTTCAACAGTAGTGGCCAGATTTGTCCCCAGTGATTACTACATAACTGGACCATGCTATGAGACGTTGGGCGGAATGACTTTCAGATTTGATGAAGAGATCAACAATCAGTGCATGTTTTTGTGTCTTAGCCTTTCACGCCAAGTGGCGTATATAAAATATGGTGTTAGTGACTTTAATTTTACAGACCTTCAGAACATTATTTTTGGGGTAATGTGGTCGGTATTACGCCAGTGCTACTTTACTTTCCCAGAAAAAAAAAATCCGGTTTAAGGCTGGGTGAACTTGGAAGCCGTCGGTTGGGATCGAGCCCTACCTCTTGCCCTTTGAAGTCCAGTTTACTAACCATTGAGCTATCGCGGCTCACACTTTTGTGCATGTGGACGTTAGTTTTGTTTCTAGAAAATGCACTTTGCCATTAAAGTTATTGTATTTCTACAAAGTTTCATTGTGTTCACCAAAATACGTTTAATTCGTGTACCGACTTTCTTTCAATTACATTTTGGACAAACATAAATAAGAGTTTCTTTTATCTTACTCTCTTGTGTGTGAGCGCATGCATGTAATAGGTGACATAGTAGGCGTTATACAAATGTTGCAATAATATAACATTTGTGTGTGACACCAACATCAATGATCGCCAATACTTATCCTCAAGATAAGTATATCCACAAAGATCGCCAGTACTTATCCTCAAGATAAGTATATCCACAAAGATCGCTAGTACTTATCCTCAAGATAAGTATATCCACAAAGATCGCCAGTACTTATCCTCAAGATAAGTATATCCACAAAGATCGCCAGTACTTATCTTCAAGATAAGTATATCCACAAAGATCGCCAGTACTTATCCTCAAGATAAGTATATCCACAAAGATCGCCAGTATTTTGCTATGAAAAGTTGCTTCCCTTAACATTTAATTTTCTTCTGAACTTCTGTCTGTTGCTAAAATCAAACATGGCGTAAACGAAACCACCTATAGGAAACCAGGTGCCCAGTAGTTAAAATGGTGTGCCTTCTCCTGAAGTAAAATCTCACGGTTCATCTACACCACGCCATATTTACCCAACACTTTTGTGATCGCTTTTAATCTCCAAATGTAAGCGGCCGCTAGTTCCAGGACACTTTGATCTATCTCGGATCTCATTCCCACACTCCCCATTCACGAAGACTGCTGTCTGTATCTGCGAAATTCCAGTAAGAAAACGAGGCATGGACTAGAAAGCATTCTTTCATAATAAGGATTTGAGCAGGAAGCTTGCTTATATTTATGTCTATTTTTAGAATCAGGGATTGGAAAGTCTGTCCGTCCCTAATGTAACATATAATGTAAACCGCACGTGCTGAAAATATAAACTATAAATACATGCAGAGCTGAGTGTATGTCTGTCTGACCTATCGAATAATAGACAACCTGCTATTGTTCTAATTCCTCGAAGGAAAGAGCGATGAAAAGTAGAACGAATGAGAGCGAAGGAGAGAAAGAGAGAAGGAAAATAAGAAGAGAATCGAAGCACATACAAAATGTGAACTGAAGGAGTTGTGGATAATAATTAGGTAGAGATAAACTGAATGAATCGCTTCGAAAGAAAAGAAACAAGCTGTTTCAAAAACCAACACGCTGAGGTCCAAACATAATTGCATAAATGCACGTCATTATTAAAGAACACAAGTTATTGTTGTGAGCCAAAACAACTTCCTAGTCCCTATATCTTTCTTGTGCTGCGGTCGCCAAAAGACAACTTATCT
This sequence comes from Megaustenia siamemsis, assembly GCA_032433765.1. NCBI lineage: Eukaryota > Metazoa > Mollusca > Gastropoda > Stylommatophora > Ariophantidae > Megaustenia > Megaustenia siamemsis. The sequence continues at coordinate 156,646,627 of JAVIAB010000092.1, forward strand.
TCATCGTCTGCTCTTTGAAAGACTTTCAGCGGGCATGGCTGTAAGATGCTGTGGTTTAAAGAAAGCGGCGATGATTGCTCCTTTAGGCCCTACACATCCGTCTTCAGCATCACATTTTTGGACACCGACTTGACTTCTTTTTCGATTCCTAATCTCTTTGCAAGACTGGTTGGTTTGTTGAGTTCGCCCGATGACTAAAGTATTCCTCTTCATCATCCGCCCTTACAAGGACGTAGTGGACGTGTCTGCGTTGTGTTGTGGTTTGCAGTATAACTGTTATATTTGTGCCTTTCGACCAAACACATCCGACTTCAGCACGACATTTTTGAGTACCGGGTTGTCTTCCCTCTTCGATCCCTGCACGCTTGGCCAGATTAGACAGGTTAGTCTGTTACTGGAGGCACCACGGAGAGATGGAGCAGGGTCTGGATGGTTTTGGTTCACCGATCCTGGCGCAAGCCATCAGCTGTGGGTCGCTGACAACTTCCAGCTGTGGTGCTGCAAGGCGCGCCTTCGCCTCCGCCGGACTGGTTAATCTGCTGCTAGATCCACAAGTGAGGAGGTTGAACAGGGTCTTTATCATGTTTTGTTCACTGGCTCTGACGCGAACAATCAGCTTTGAGTTTGCTAATGGTTTTCAGTCTAGACATTTCTGGCGTCTTGGGCTCAAAGTTAATAATGGAAATATTAATGCGCCAGTGCTTTACACAAAAAGAAAAAAATAATTTACTGGAATTGTATCATTCCATCCCATTATGGGAACACTTATGAAATACCAGACCTCTGATACCTTGGTTTACTTACAGTTGTGTGTGTTAGCCTTGTCAAATAGAGAGAGATGAGAATTTCAACTGGCATGAGTTCTAGTTTCAATTTCTGATTGAAGGTGTATCCCGTGACCGTTAATGTACTAAGCGTTTGCCAGAACATGTTCCGGCAGAAAAAAACAAATGCTCTTGGATAATTGTGTTGCTGCTGTTGTTGTTGTTGTTGTAAGAAACATATTTCATATCCCCACAATCGATATCAACAATGCACAAAAGAGAGAGAGCGGAGAAGAAATAAAAGAATTCATTATTTTTCCGTCAAATGAATGGACATAAAAATACAAGATCTAACCCGAGGGAAATTTTGCAAAAATAACAGTATCGGCATGTCATTTCATTTAGCAACGTGTATAAAAGAGCATTGTACTGTTCACGCAGTACATATACTAAAATTGGAACGATACAGAGAAGATTAGCATGGCCCCTGCGCAAGGATGACACGCAAATTCGTGAAGCATTCCATATTTTGTTTTCAAGGGAGCCGCGATAGCTCAGTGGTTAGTGAACTGGACTACAAAGGAGAAGAGGTAGGGTTCGATCCCAATCGACGGCTTCCGGGTTCACCCAGTCTTAAATGGGTACCGGATTTTTTCTGGTAAAGTAAATCGGCGCGGGAGTAATACCGACCACATTACCACACAAATTCATGAGCTGAAGGTCTGTAAAATGTATGGTCACTAACACCATATTTCCTATACGCCACTTATGTAACGGGGCTCTTTACTTTACTTATAAAAGAGCATACGAAGACGCATCGTTAACTAATATAAGTAGTAAAAGTAAAGTGCCCCAGTCACGCCAAATGGCGTATAGGGAAATTATGGTGTTAGTGACCATATTTTTTTACAGACCTTCGGCACATGACATTTGAGGTAATGTGGTCGGTGTTACGCCCTTGTCGCTTTGCTTTCCCTGAAACAATCCGGTACCCATAAAGGCTGGGTGAACCTGGAAGCCGTCGGTTGGGATCGAACCCTACCTCTTGTCCTTTGTAGTCCAGTTCACTAAGCACTGAGCTATCGCGGTTCCCCGTTAACTAATATACGAATAGATTAAAGGACGATGTTAGTATCAATAGGGAAAACATGCACTTGATGGTTGTTATTCCAGGTGTGACACTTGTAACAAACAGTATTGCTAGCTGATTACAGAGTACATGTGGGAAATACTAAACTCGTACAATGTTTAATATAAAGTTAGATACACTGGGGTCGTTTGAAAATGTCGCCGAGACAGCCGACTTCCCTCGCACTGGAGTTGACCTTGCTAGCGCCACAACCAACAAGCAAAATGGCTGCATGTCGTCCTATTTTTGCAGAGACGAACATAGTCGCTTAAACCGATTCGGTTGCTTTGTTTTGGTTTTAGAAGAAACGAGCGAGGAAGTGACTTGTCGACGGTGCACTCTCTATTAGAGGAAGTCGTTTGGAACCGTCGTCTCTGTCGCCGTTTAGAGCTGCATGATAGTCGACCTTAACAACAGGATTTGTAAATGCCAACGCGCTTTGGAGGGTGCTTAGACATGAGTGGAGCGGATATGGGGAGTTCTCGACTGCAGCGAAACTGATTCCATGAGCAGATTAGAACAGAACTCAGGGGTTAACCAATAATAGACGAGCATATCAAAGACACGAAGACAACACAGATACATTTATAGCAAAATTCTCGACAGATGTGGTAAAACTGTGGTATTTGAAAAGTTAATTTTCTATCTCTCCCATAAATTAGTAGAAAGTGGTAATGGTCAAAGTTCAAGTGGCAGACAACTAGAATGAATTGTGTGGCTTCGTTGTCCTGTGACAATGAGGATGTCAAGAAGAGAAACGTATTATAAATGGAATAATCTTAACCATAGCAGAGACAGTTAAAGATGTTAGGAAAGCAGAGAGATACATAGAGAAGGTCTCGAAAACAGGCTTTAGAGATTGGCCTGAGATAAGATAGTCAAGAATCAGAGAGATTACCAACTAGGACCAGAAGAACCTAATAAAGTATCATAGAAGAGGGGACACAGTCTCGGGAGAGACAGGACATAATTTAAAACAGCATAGAATTGGACGAGAGACAAACAAATGCAGACTTGGATTCAGACTTGAATGTGGATTCATAGAGATACCCAGGACGACATTCAGGACTTTGAATGAGAGTTAGATTGGATTCTTGGATGTAGAAAGGCACTTATTTAAGACATTAAAACATATATACAGAGCAGAATATTTAAAAGACTAGAAATAAATTTAATCTAAGGTTACAGAAGTACTACAGATAGGGTTCGTCAAAATTAAATGGAACCGATAGGTCGAGTAATGAATTCAACATAGAGACTCTAATTCAGGGTGTCTTACTCTATAGCAGACCCTGTCCTATTTCAAATAATTTTAACACGAAAGCAGATATTACAAACAGATTTTACTTAACAGGAGTACATTCAATGTTCTAAAAATTAAAGGAAATGAGCCTGTAGTGTGTGTGTATTGTACCACGCCTGCCTGACGCGCCTCCCTGCTGAATTCTGCCATTTAAATGGCTCAAGGTGTCTACACAATATGGTTGTTTTTCGTAATAGTGTACAGTACCTGTGGTTTAATACAAGATAGTCCGGGGAACGAGTCCCGCTGAGCATGGGTTTTAAAGACATCGCGACTCGTCGAATTACCGTCCTCAGGACCGTCAGAAGGCAATGCCAAACCACTGACGTATAATTTCAAGACAATTACATGGCCACATAATGCTGCAGTAATAGCTACGTCTTGTAATGGGTATGCTACTTACTTGTAGTTGAAAAATATGTCTGCACATCTTGGAGGAGAAATTGTGTTTAGTGATAAAAGCATAAAAGAAATGCCTGATTCGGTAGTGAGACACCCTATATTTTATGTGGCAGAATCAAGTTTAAGGAACTAACTCTAATCTTGCATTCATCCATTTACTTTAGATATTGCTGGTGTCAACTACAATAAGACATCGCACAAAAGAGTATTTACTGTAGCACAAATAAGTTTAGCAAGTAAATGAAGCCCATGCAACTAAATAAACAAACTGCGACTACCAGACATTAATAAGCTGCTGTGTCTTAATTGTTTAGTATTACTATTAGTTTACTTTTCTTTCAAACAGCATCACAATACGCGAAAGTGGAATGCGGAAGGTTATGGTAAATACGGAAAAAAAAACCCCCAGATCATCGGGACTTGAAGCGCTCATGCTGGTACAAGTGAGCGTTCACTAAAGGTTAATAACCTCATGCTCGACAAGATGTGCGGAAAATTACCTGCGTCACATGTTATTAGTTTCTTTCCCTTAAAACAAGACTGGAATGGGAAGATTTGTACAGCCCTTGAACAGGTTTACCAGACGCCAGGAAACTCGCCAGTCAGGTCGTGTTTTCAAGGCATGTGTCCTTCGTCCGACCACGCGAAGTGTAGAAACTCAGAAATTGTTCTTGTCGATTGTAAATGTTATTGGACATAAATATACAATTTGTATGCGTCACCTTGAAGCATTGCTCTTGCCATATCTCACTCTCCAACACTGGACACTAACATGTTTTCAGTGGATCTACTTCTTCTTCTTCATTCCTTCCTAATTTGATTTTAGCGTCAATAAGAGATATAGTTTGTGGTCTTTTATTCTTCTGTTGGCTTCTCCTGATGTTTTTTCTTTGTGTTTCTTATACTCCATCAATCCAAATCCATTCTGTTCGTGGTCGATCCTTGGGTCTGGTGTTCTCGCAACGTTTATTGAAGACTCGTTTTGTTGTGTTACTCGTTGCAATCTTCATCCCAATGTTGTGCTACCGATGCCAGTCCTGGACCCTAGATACAAGAACAATACGAAAAACAACCTCTACTGAGATGAAATGTGTCAGACGAATGACAGGAAACAGTCAGAGAGATAATATCAGAAATGAAGAACTGAGAATAAAGCTAGAAATAGCCCCCGCCAGATAATATATAAAGGAATAACAGATAAAATGGTTTGACCGCGTGACAATGCAGAGTAATCAAAACACAACACAACGAGCCCTCAATAAACGTTGCGAGAATACCAGACCCAAAGGTTGACTACGAAAAAGATGGATCGATGAAATATTAGAAGCACTAGGAAACATAACAGCAGCAGAGGCGAACAGAAGAGCAAAGGACCACAAATTATATCTCCACTTGACGCTGAAAGGCAGATGAGAAAGGAAAGAAGAAGTTGTGTTGTGTTTGGAACTTTCTTTCTTATCATGTGGCCAAACCATTCTGTCAGTTACTTCTTTATGTATTCAATAGCGGACATTATTCCTAGATTTTTTTTTAGTTCTTAATTTCTGATCGTATCTTTCAGGATGTTTCCTGTCATTCGTCTAATATATTTAGTTTCCGTAGAGGTTATTTGGTTATTTTTATTATTGTTCTTGAGTCTAGAGTCCAGGTCTGGCGCTAGTCATACAATGGCTGAAAGGACGATTATGTGGTAGCTTTCAAATTTTGCCTCTAGCGTTATTTTCTTGTTGAACAACAGTGGTGTCAATTGTCCGATAATTTGACAAGCTTTGTTGCATCTGAAGTCTATTTCTGTTGCTTGTTATTTGTTGCTTGTCACTAGACTTCTTAGGTATTTATATTTCTCCACTTGTTTTCATTGTCTGCCAGTCTATTGTTATGTTGATGTTTTATTTCTCTTTTTCGAATGGATGAAAATGGAACAATTCTAACAATGTTATATTTGATAAACTCAATTAATGTATCTACTAGCCATAGATTAAGGAAGTAAAAAGTGAAGAGTCAAAACTCCGCTCAAACAATAAGCGGTTAATCAAGCAAAAGATGATTGCAAATCTCCTTCAAACAAACATGTTAACTTCATTAAAGCAATTCAAATTATGAGTCAAACTCTGAGCTTCTTCAAATCTGCGAATTTTACTTGACCTGTCAAGCCATTAGGTCAGGCAGATGAAATAGGCGAACTGAGAAAGTGACCAACAGCAGAGCAAGTACATTATATCAAAACTGGCCTATAGACACTAATCTACATTAAAACACTATGGTCACGTCAAAAGACACAGCGGTCTGAATACAACAATACTGGAAGGCTTGGTTCAGGATGACGAGACAGGGACAGACGAGAAGAAGGTGGTTTCATCAAAGAAACCTTTAACATGACAATGAAGGAAGTGGGAGATCTGGTTAGAGACAGACATTCTTTCAGACGAGTTGTAGTGAATGCAACGTTCTACAAATGCAGTGGACACGTGATGTGATGATGGCGATGATGATAATGGTAGTCTAATGCCAAGAGATCGAGGCAGGTCTTTGACTCACGGGACATAGGAACTGATTTGACAGTTACAATGGCTTTCTTTATTTTCCAGATTGTGTTTAATAAGTTAGAGTTTGTCCACACTGGGAATGCTATAATACTATTTCCTGCATATCAGGAGACACTGCAACTGCAGGAACTAATACTAAAAGGAGTTGATAGAAATATATCCATCTGTGGCCACAAACTTCGTACATTATAACAAGCTTTCATGAAGTAAATGCAATTGGGGGGGGGGGGGGGGGGGGGGTGGGATGGGGGGGGGGTGCACTAGAAAACACATCGTAAATCGGAATTAAACTGAATACAAGACTCTCCTGGCAGCACAAAACACCACGTATCTCGGGATACAACTGAATGAACGACTCTCCTGGAAGCTGCAAAACACGTCGTACCTAGGGATTCAATTCAATAAACGACTCTATTGATAGCTACAAAACACCTCGAACATAGGGATTCAATTGAATAAACGACTCTATTCACAGCTACAAAACACCTCGTACCTAGGGATTCAATTGAATAAACGACTCTATTCACAGCTACAAAACACCTCGTACCTAGGGATTCAATTGAATAAACGACTCTATTCACAACTACAAAACACCTCGTACCTAGGGATTAAATTGAATAAACGACTCTATTCACAGCTACAAAACACCTCGTACCTAGGGTTTGAACTGAATAAACGACTCTATTGACAGTTAAAAAAACACCTCGTACATAGGGATTCAATTAAATAAACGACTCTATTGACATCTACAAAACACCTCGTACCTAGGGTTACAACTGAATAAATGACTCTATTGACAGCTAAAAAAACACCTCGTACCTAGGGATTCAACTTAATAAGCGACTCTATTGACATCTACAAAACACCTTGTGCCTAGGGATTCAACTTAATAAACGACTCTATTGACATCTACAAAACACCTTGTGCCTAGGGATTCAACTTAATAACGACTCTATTGACATCTACAAAACACCTTGTGCCTAGGGATTCAACTTAATAAACGACTCTATTGAAATCTACAAAACACCTTGTGCCTAGGGATTCAACTTAATAAACGACTCTATTGACATCTACAAAACACCTTGTGCCTAGGGATTCAACTTAATAAACGACTCTATTGACATCTACAAAACACCTTGTGCCTAGGGATTCACTTAATAAACGACTCTATTGACATCTACAAAACACCTTGTGCCTAGGGATTCAACTTAATAAACGACTCTATTGACATCTACAAAACACCTCATTCCTGAAAATACAACTAAATAAGTGACTCTCCTGGAAGCCACTGATGAGAATGCAGCAGCTAAAAAGCACAACCATGAAGAAATTGACTGCTGTCACAACTTCTCTGCTAATAGCAACGTGCTAAAAACGTCGAGGCTGGAAATTAAACGAGTGCTTTATTTTTTTTTTCTTCAAGTATAATTTGCTGGAGCTCTCTCCTCTCATAAAATGAGAAAACATATACCAAGTCTCCAAAGTGTACTCGTGCACTTAGCATTTGTAAATAAATACTATATAGACACAAATATGTTATTGTATTTATAGTTTATATTTTAGTTAGCAAACGGAAGCTAAAAGTAGGCAGTAAGTGAATTGTGAAGATGAAAGAACCGGCGTAAAGTTCTAAAAGCTGACTGGAAGGGGCTGCGTGTATATATAACGAGGGAAATAGTTTGCAACAATAACAGTAATCACGTGTTATTTCATTTTGGCAACAGGTAGATAGGAGCGTATGGAGATATAAACTAACATCGTTAACTAATATAAATAGATTACAAGCAAGATGTTAACGATTAATAGGAAAACACATGATAGTTGTTGGTCCGGGTGTGACCCTTCTAACAAAATTGCTAGCTGACTGTCCAGGATACGTGGGAAATGTATAAAACATATTTATATATAGATCAAAAGACAAGGAAATCACTGGAGGCTGTGGAAATGTGGTTTTACAGAAGAATGTTGAGAATACCATGGACAGCTAAGAAGAGTAATGAAAACGTTCTGAAAAAGGCCAAAGCAAAATGTGATCTAATATCCTAAATTAGGAAGAAACAATCATAATTTTTTGCTATGTAATAAGAAGGGAACAGCTGGAATATTTTGTAACAAGTGGGAAAATTGAGGGACGAAGAGATAGAGGGAACAAAGAGAAAAGATTCCAGACAGCTTAAAAGAATGGCTTGGCAGAAGGTCAACAACAGAAATGATAAATAACTGTCGAGATCGAAAGTTGTGGAGAGACATGATCACCTACGCCATCAGGCTTGGTACTTGATGCTGCTGCTGCTGATGATATTATATATATATATATATATATATATATATATATATATATATATATATATACACACACACATATAGACACGTAACTTGTTAACATATTACAGATCTATACGGGCATCAATTTGCCCTCACCAAAAGTTTTAAGTGCTAATACACACATAACGTAGTTATATTAGACTTTATGAAACACAGGCACTACTTGCACGTTCGCACTTGATTTACATTCACACTCTAGTCACACAGCTTCATTGACAAAGAAAACGTACAAACGTGTAAACATCAGAATATACAATGTCCATTCATGACAAAAGAGACTTAGTCTACAACTTTACATGATAATAGTACTATGTTAAGTTCACTTACCTAACGCAAGAAATAATCATATTTATTATATAGGAGGTGTAACCCTCAGCTGATCTTATCTCACGACCTCAGTGACTTGTAACACTCCTGCGTCCATTAGCTACTACATGAGAGAAAGTCTAGGCCGGATATAGTACCGACCGTCGAGAGTATTGTCAAACACAAGGCCATAGTCAGCTCACGAGGAAAAGCACTTGAAACCCGCACAGTTTCTTTCCTACATCTGTCCCTAGCTGTACTGCACAGTGTGTTCATGCATCGTTCCTGCAGCTGTTCGCTTTACATCCTGGTCGAAACGAACTGTAAATTGCAGTCCACTGGCATGTCTTACGCGTATTATAATTCAAATGTTCTGCACCTTCTTTTTTTATGTAAAAAAAAGTATCATCTTCCACAAGCCATGCCGAGTGGATTTCCTTTTCTGTTTCATACGTGGGTGGGTAGGGGGACTAATTGGGTTCACTTGGGTTGGGTGGGGAGTAATTGGGTTCGCATGAATTGTGTGACATGTTCATATCACTTCTGGTTGAGTTGGAGAACTAGTAAGTAAAATGTAAATATTACATTTTTATATAGCTTGGTGATATCTTAATTTTGCAAGGGCGGCAATTTTTTGTCCGAGGCGTACCCGAGGGTGAGTTTTAGCACAGCAACGAAAGAAAATCCAAAAATACTGTCCAGAAACAGGATAATCATACCCCGAAACATAAAAAAAATTGAACACGACATACCAATCTGACCAATCTAACCCCTAAATAACATCTGACAACTATAAATATACACAGAGAGACAGAATGGTAATAATTTCAAACAGTTAAAATATGTCAAATGTATGTATTGATAGCTAAGTTATTATAGTCCGAGTATAGGTATACACAATTTTTTTAATGTTAAAAACGTTGCGCCAAAAAGACCAACGAATAAATTTTCAAACAGGCCAACACAAAAAAAGGAGCTCATAAAAAACATCAGAAAGAAACAATCAACATTTTTCGGGCACATCATGAGAAGAGGAAAGTTGGAATACTTTGTTACAACTTACAAATAAGAGGAAAGAGAGATCGCGGACGACAAAGAGAAAAAGTACTGGGTAGCTTGGTATCATGGCATGGCAAACAGTCAACAACAGAACTAATGCGATACACTGTAGATAGAAGATTGTGGAAGGACATCGCCTACGCCAACTGGTGTGACACATGATGACGACGATAGGTATATAGCCTATAAGAATAAACTGAACTGTTTACTCACATTACAGTCACTCATGCTCCAACAGGGAGATGGTTACTCTGTTCTGACACCCCATGAACATTTATGTTCTTTGTTTCCCTGATTTTCTATGAAAAATCAAGATTTCCTTCCACGTACGATTGAGTCAATTACTGCACAGCTGAATTGATGACAGGTATACTTCATAGTGACTTGTTCTTTCACAGACTCCATCGCAAGGCAGATCCTAAGAAACAAAACAATAATAAATACAAATTCATAAGTCTAATTTCTGGACAGTTACACTGGCTTTGAAAATTCCTCCCAAATGGTAATTTATGACTTGGAATTGATGACATGTCATGGAAAATGAGTACGTGCGGTAACGCTCACCCATCTTTAGAGAAGAAGCCTGCGTTTTACGAGTGGCGTATACTGGTTTTGGGGTCTGGGCTACCGACAACATAATAATAAAAACATACATTATATTCAGTAGCTAACATAAAGTAATATTTTCTAATGACATCACTACATTTTAAATTACTTACTCATTTATGTTAATTATATCCGTCTTGTTTGGGACGAAAATGTCTTGATGACTTGTCATTGAAAGTACTGTTGGGTTGGTTCTAAGTTTCTGAGGGAATGATTTCTCAAAGGACATTAATGCCAAACCAGATAAGAGTTCTTGTGTCTGAGTTGAGCGACAATAAGATTTTATTCTTGAAAGCAGAAAAATATCTTTCTACAGATGCTGATAAGCAAAACGTAGTTATAAATAGCTAAGGAAGTTCCGGTAATCAGACACAGTTTCATTTTCACCTTTAACACTTCTAATTGGCTAGAACTAAAAATAACCCTGAAACCGCATTCCTCTAGGGGTAGCACCCGTTATATTATTTTGACTCCCACTTTTGAATGTCAAGGTCGTTAATACTAGGTCCGGATAGAGGAAAAATGTACCGCTAGATACTAAAGGTTTCAATGTAGAGTAGTTTCAGTTTCATTCACAAAACGTTATAGTGGCCAGAGGAAAACCTTGCTTTAATAAATGCAAATAAAAGAAAATAAATCTTATTGGCCTATGAAATGTGTAATAGAATATTCGAAAATTTGTAATATAATTATAAAAATAAATATAATAAATTATCATTTCCTTTTGTATTTCGTTAATATGTTCATGCTACGGGCGGTAACTGCGGTATTATAGAGGATACGCCACTACGCGTAACACTACTAGAGTGACGTATCAGCTTTGCGAGCAGAGTGGTTGTGGGTAGGATTCTGTCAGCTATAAATAGCCCTCAAATATGAACCTTGACTTTGAGTCACGCTAGCAAGGTTACGCGCAGGAAATCTCTAAAATTGGATTTGGGCAACCCAACTCAGCCACATTAAACGATGCGTAAACATTTGTTTGTAACAATATCATAACCATAATTACATACCTACCTGATCATTAGCATGGAAATCGCATGGTCACATTTGACCTTTGAACTTGAGGCGACCTTTCAAACTTGAGGCGGTCTTTTCAACTTGAGGCGAAAACATTTGCCTAAACTTCAACATTACTGTGGTCCCTACTCGTTGTTGTTAGTTTCTATATGAATCCAAAGGTAGCGAGGCGGTTAGTTTCTCTTGTTTCGTGACTAGGTGGTCCAGATAACGCTCCACATTTTTTTGGCGACTGAGAAGCTTTAGCTCCTCCCAGATTTTGAAAATTGTTTTGTCTTTGAAAATTTAGTTGTTTAGCGTATAACTAACTACATCACCCTTAGACGCACCCATAGTTTCGGACACAAATCTGGAATTTAATAACGTGTGACGAGCGCCTCTATTTAATACTCTCCAGTCGATCAAGCGGTACAATGATTGAGGGTATGTAACTAACTCTCAACTAAGGTGATGGAGATAATAACGATGAGAAAGAACACTGACTCATATTTATCTTCAAACGTTGCGACATCATCTCATCATTCTGACTATCATAATCATCATCATCATCAAGTACCGTCCTTGCTGGCGGCTGTGATCATGTCTTTCCACAACTTTTATTCTTGACATCTGTCAGTGCCGAAATAATCAAACTGCAGAATAGTCACTGGCTTAAGCTCGAAATGGGAAAGAAGGCTAAATATTAGAAACTACTATAAACCACACACCAATTGCAAAGACTCCTGCAGGCCGTCATCTTTCGTCTGAGAACCGGTGACTGTAGACTCCTAGCGTATCTTTATCGTCGAAAAGTGTCATAAACGAACGAATGAGAACCGGTAACTGTAGACTCCTAACGTATCTTTATCGTCGAAAAGTGTCATAAACGAACGAATGAGAACCGGTAACTGTAGACTCCTAACGTATCTTTATCGTTGAAAAGTGTCATAAACGAACGAATGAGAACCGGTAACTGTAGACTCCTAACATATCTTTATTGTCTCAGAGTATCCTACACGAACGAATGAGAACCGGTAACTGTAGACTCCTAACGTATCTTTATTGTCTCAGAGTATCCTACACGAACGAATGAGAACCGGTGACTGTAGACTCCTAACGTATCTTTATTGTCTCAGAGTATCCTACACGAACGAATGAGAACCGGTGACTGTAGACTCATATCGTATCTTTATCGTCCAAAAGTGTCATAAAACGAACGAATGAGAACCGGTGACTGTAGACTCATAACGTATCTTTATTGTCCAAAAGTGTCATACACGAACGAATGTCCATGTGGAACTCGAATCCAGGATCGTGAGCATATCCTCCATCCGTGTTTAGGCCAGAAGAAACAATGGCGGCAAATCTGGTTAGAGGGCGCTGACTGAGACAATGGAGTAGCCGTCACGATCTAAAAAAAAAAAAAAAAAAACCAGTGAGCTTCATCATGATATCAGGATTCCAGTTCTCACCACAGGATCAGATGTAAAGCTTCCACTACCAGGACAGTGTAGCTGTAACAGGTGGAATTATTACATCAGTTTAAAAAAAAGCTCTAATGTCCAGTGATGTAATAGGCCATGCAAATAGAAGCCGCATTCAGAGCTCTATCCACTGGGAAGGATACCGGGGAAATAATCACTACTGCCTAGCAGTTAGCATCGGGAGAAGGAAAGGTTATGGGAGATCACCCAGAAATAAATCACGGGCAGAGCGGGCTGAACAGCCCTGGCCGACATCCACCATACGAGAAGGAAGGTTAAGGGAGATTCTATCTATCGTCCTTTCGAGCCGAAGACGGCACATAGGGCAGAACCACAATCTCAAAACAGAAACCCTGCTTGCCAAAATGGCACATATTGCAGAGATCACTACTCTAAAATATATGGCTTAAGGGAGATTACCCAGAAATAAATCACGGGCAGAGTGGGCTCAACAGCCCTGGCCGACATCCACCCTACGAGAAGGAAAGAAAAACTCCAAAATCAAATCAATGTTCAGCCTACGTAAGATGGAGTTATCAGTCACAGCTCAAGCACAGCCAACTATAGATTTACTAATAGAGGTAAAGGCATCAAGATGCACCAAGATGCGTAGAGATGCATTTGATAGATTTACTAATACCGGAAACCTCGCCAACCAGCGCGACGTGTTAAAATATAGGAGATTTAGAGGGCTGATCTCACTCTTCCCACAACCACCCTTGCTCGCAAAGCCGAAAATGTCACTCTAGTTGGCCGTTTTCCAGGAATTCCCTCTCAGCCAGCAGGCCTAAGTATTTATACAGTTGTGGCTCATGTTTATTGGAAAAATCAGGACACACAGGTAGACTTATATGCGAGTAAATACCATGTTGCTAGCTTTTAATATGTAATGATCATCATCATCAAGTGCCGTGCCTACTGGCGTAGGTGATCATGTCTCTTCACAATTTTCAATCTCGGCAGCTATTTATCATTTCTGTTACTGACCTTCTGCCAAGCCATTCTCTTATTAAGCTGTCTGTAATTTTTTCTCTTTGCTTCCCTCTATCTCTTCGTCCCTCAATTTTTTCCAGTTATTACAATACATTCCAGTTGTTCTCTTCTCATTACATCGCCAAAAAATGATGATTGTTTCTTCCTAATATTGGAAATTAGCTCTCTTTTTGCTTTGACCTCTTTCAGAACTTTTTCATTACTCTTCTTAGCTGTCCATGGTACTCTCAATATTCTTCTGTAAAACCACATTTCTACAGACTCCAGTGATTTTCTTGTCTGTTGTCCTATTGTCCATGATTCGCATCCATATGTTAAGACTGGCTCTACATAACATTTAAGAACTCTTTTTCTTGTTTCTATTGTCAAAAATGGATTGCATAGTATCTTTCTCATTTTTGGAAAGCTGCTTTTGCCTGAGCCATTCTGCATCTCACCTCTTTTGTACATCTTCCGTCTGAGGTTAAGAAAGTTCCCAAATATTTAAATATATTTACTTGTTTTAATATTGTTCCACTTGTCTCTATTTTGCACTGAGGTAATGTCTTTTTCTTTGTTGTTACAATTACCTCTGTCTTTTTGCTATTAAAGCTGAATCCTTTATTTTTCATTTCTTTCACTATAATGTCCAACATTTCTTGTAACTCATTTTCACTCTTAGCGATTAAGACTGTATCATCAGCATACCTTAGATTATTTATATTATGACCTCCAATTGTTATTCCAGACATGTCCCTTATGGATCTTAAAATAATCTCACTATAAATATTAAACAAATCTGGTGACAGCACACAACCTTGTCTAACAACCTGTTTTATTTGTTGAAACATTCCCAATTGGTTTCCAGTTCTTATGGTCGCTGTTTGTTGCCAGTACATGTTGTTTATTATTCTTAGATCTTTGCTGTCTACGTTTATGCTTTCTAAAATGTTGATTGTTTCTTGGTGCTTTACTTTATCAAATGCCTTGGTGTAATCTATGAAACATAGGTATAGATCTGTTTTCACCTCTATGGCTATTTCTACTAAAGATCTTATGATATAAATGGCATTGCTTGTTCCTTTATAATGAATGATAGTTGTCCTTAATAATACGCAAAACTCAGTGTGTAAGTTATTTGATAAAATAATTGCTAGGAAATTAGCACATTTGCGTCTTATTCCACTTACCATTGGAGGGTACTGGCTATACATAGAGACTTGGGTAAATGCTGCTATTTGTTATCATGATGTATATGATATGGGGGCTTCCATCTCCAGCTTCATAATCGCGTCAGAGCACGCGGGTGTAAGAGGTGATAAGAACGAGAGACTTGCCAGTTTGGCTGATTTAGAGTGCGGAAGGGCAACATAATGTAGTTATATTCTGAATGCCCATAGGGAGGCTGGACGAAAAAAAAAGCCTCAAACAATGACTATGAATCCGTAACCATGAACAGACAGCACGAATATCGTGTGAAGGAGGAGATGCCAGACGGGAACGCTAAGCTGGAATCCAAAGAATATTGAGTTATTGAGTTATTTGCGGGTCATCATCATTGCATTCTGAACAACCATCATAGGTGTTCAGATTCCATCCTCAGCAAGTCCCGCAGTGTCCAGCGACTGTCGACTCCAGTTCTGTGTTGGCTGATAAGTTTTCTTACACGGCCACTAAGTTTCTCATTTCTCTCTGTGCCCATCTTAACTCTCATATCTATAATCCGAAGAAGTGACGTCGATTTGTGTTTGTCGAAGTCCTGTGCTCTTCCCACATCTCGGATGGCATTGATGATGTCCACCCGATCCATTGGTTGACCGTCCTCAACGACAGCGCAGCTAGCCAACCTGTTCACTCTTTCATTTCCCCGTACTCCCGCATGTCCAGGGACATAGTTAAAGGTGACCTTACGTATTTTTGATTTCTGCACATCCAACGAAGATTTATCAAGCAACACAACACCGGCTTCGTTAGTCGCTACTTGTTGAGGGTTATACTTGGGAGAGATCTGAGCACTTGTGGACTTTTTCGATATGCAATGAGAATTATCTGTCAACTAAACTAAACTAGAACCTACGTCGAAGAGATCTGCGCTTATAATTTCTTTCTTGTCCCACATTTTTCCATGTGTTAGGAGTAATATCGAAGGCTTTTCCTGAGGTCTTGTTGAGATGGATGGATGAATTAATTGATGGATGAATTGATATATGAGTTGATGGATGGATGTATGGATGGATGAGTTGATGGACGAGTTGACGCATGGATGAATGGATGGACGAGTTGATGGATGGAGGAATGGGTGGATGAGTTGATGAAAGAATGAATGGATGGATGAGTTGATAGATGGATGAATGAATGGATGAGTTGATGCATGGGTGAATGGGTGGATGAGTTGATGGATGGATGGATGAATGCATGGATGGATGAGTTGATGCATGGGTGAATGGGTGGATGAGTTGATGGATGCATGAATGGATGGATGCATGAATGGATGAATGAGTTGATGCATGGATGAATGGGTGGATGAGTTGATGGATGCATGAATGGATGGATGAGTTGATGCATGGGTGAATGGGTGGATGAGTTGATGGATGCATGAATGGATGGATGCATGAATGGATGAATGAGTTGATGCATGGATGAATGGATGGACGAGTTGATGGATGGATGAATGGGTGGATATGTTGATGTATGGATGAGTGGATGGATGAGTTGATGCATAGATGAATGGATGGACGAGTTGATGGATGGATGAATGGGTAGATGAGTTGATGGATGGATGAATGGGTGGAAGAGTTGATGGATGCTTGAATGCATGGATGTGTTGATGAATGCATGAATGGATGGACAAGTTGATTGATGAATAAATGAATTGATGGATGAATTAATTGATGGCTGAATGAATGAATGCATGGATGAGTTGATGAATGGATGAATGGATGGACGAGTTGATGGATGGATGAATGGGTGGATGAGATAATGCATGAATGGGTGGATGAGTTGATGAATGGATGGATGGGTTGACGGATGGATAAATGGATCAATGGATGGATGAATTGATGAGTTGATGGATATATGATTGGATGGATGCATAGATGAATGAATGGATGAGTTTATGAATGGATGAATGGATAGAAGGATGGATGAAAGAATAGATGAATTGATGGATAAATGATTTGATTGATGAATGAATGGATGCATGTGTGTATCGATGAATGAATGGATGGAGGAATGGATAGATGGACGAATGTATTTATGGATGAATGGATGGACGAGTTGATGGATGGATAAATGAATGAATGGATGGATGAATGAATGGATGGATGAATGAATGAATGAATTGATGGATGAATGAATGGATGGATGGATGAATAACTAGATATATGGATGAGTGAATGGATGGAAGAATAGATGGATGGACGAGTTGATGGATGGATAAACGAATGAATAGATGGATGAATGAATGGATGGATGGATGAATAACTAGATATATGGATGAGTGAATGGATGGAAGAATAGATGGATGGACGAGTTGATGGATGGATAAACGAATGAATAGATGGATGAATGAATGGATGGATGGATGAATAACTAGATATATGGATGAGTGAATGGATGGAAGAATAGATGGATGGACGAATGTATTGATGGATGAGTGGATGACAGTAAGAGTGACTCGCTTGTTGAATTGCATTAAAATAAAAACAAGTTACGCAATTCTTTGACCTCACCGGCCTTAGATAGGCTCATGCAAAATAGTGAGATGGACGAATTGCTTTTGTATAGAGTGCATTTTAGTCTGTGACCGACCCTCTGTAGCTCAGTGGTTGGTCAACTGGACTACTAATGGCAAGTTGTCGAGTTTGATCCCGAACTACATACAGCTCCTATATTGTCCCAGCCTTGAATGGCACTGGAATTTTCACATGAAAGCATGGTGACCCGACGTGATGCTGACCATATCACCCCTAAAGCGTGCCGCCGGGCATACAAAAAAAATATGAATACTAACCATATTCGTCAAATGGCTGCTTAAGGCATGTGGGAAATACTCAACTTTATATCGAGTGTGGTGTTGCACTTGTACATGTATATCATTGTCTTTATAAAATAATTCTCCGCTGCTGGTGTTCATATGTATTCTTATTGTATAATACACTGTTTTTATCAAAGCTTCAAACTTATTCGTGTGGACTTTGACTGTAAGCAGATAGCTCCTCCATCTATCGCATGAAACACTCAAGATGACAACTTGTAAGATAATAGTCAAAGGGAGAGCATTGATAAAAGCATTGTCAGCTTTGAGTTATGCCGCCTAATAATAACATTCATAATAATTGAGTCCCGTCACCGTATCGAAGGTTGGCTACCATGGAGCACCATTCCGTTCTGTCTCTTGCTTTGATAGTACTGGTTGTCGTAGGTTGACTTGTCTATCTTCTGACCATGTTAATCTTGGTCTGGAGCTGTCTCTATGACCTTGTATTCCAACCGTTCTCATAACAGCATATATTCCAAATCATCCAACTGTTCTCATAGCGTGGCGAAAACAATGATGATTGATTTTTCCTGAGGTTGGAAATAAAGTGTCATTTTGTTGTTGCGACTTTTATGAATGTCCTCGTTACTCTTCTCAACTCTCCGCAGTGTTCTCGATATTATTATATAAAGCCTTATCTCTGTGATCTATAACGATCTTCTTGTCTCTTCTTCTGTTGGCCAGGATACAAGCCCACAGCTGAAGAATGGTTGCCATTGACAAAATCGAAAAGGAAATCAGAACATCAAAGTAACGATAAATGGCAGACAGTGAAGGAATTTAAATACATAGGAAGTCTAGAAACAAACGACAATTCACAAGAAGCAGAAATAAACTCAAGATGGAACAACATCTGTCAAATCATCGAGTAATTGTCATCACTGCTGTCCAACAAGGAAATAGCTCTAGGTACAAAACAGGCACTGTGTCACACAATCTTTATCTCAAAGTTGTGTTACCAATGTCTGTCCTGGACGCTGGACTCAAGAACAACAAAGAAAATAACCACTACCAAAATTAAATGTGTTAGACGCATGGCAGGAAACAGCCTAACAAATAAGATCAGATATGATGAACTGAGGAAGAAGTTAGAAAATAATCCAGCCACTGAATACATAAAGAAACAACAAATAAATAGTAGCATTGCACTTTATTTGGCGGTTCTCTAATCTGTCATTAGAAGAACCCGAATTGTAGAGAAAAGCGAAACAACGCGAGAGTATAGTCCAATGTAGGCCTAACATTAACATAACACTAGCACTAACACTAACACTAACACTAACACTAACACTAACACTAACACTAACACTAACACTAACACTAACACTAACACTAACACTAGCACTAACACTAACACTAGCACTAGCACTAACACTAACACTAACACTAACACTAACACTAACACTAACACTAACACTAACACTAACACTAACACTAGCACTAACACTAACACTAGCACTAACACTAACACTAACACTAACACTAACACTAACACTAACACTAACACTAGCACTAACACTAACACTAGCACTAACACTAACACTAACACTAACACTAACACTAACACTAACACTAGCACTAACACTAACACTAGCACTAACACTAACACTAACACTAACACTAACACTAACACTAACACTAACACTAACACTAACACTAACACTAACACTAACACTAACACTAGCACTAACACTAACACTAGCACTAACACTAACACTAACACTAACACTAACACTAACACTAACACTAACACTAACACTAACACTAACACTAACACTAACACTAGCACTAACACTAGCACTAACACTAACACTAACACTAACACTAGCACTAACACTAACACTAGCACTAACACTAACACTAGCACTAACACTAACACTAACACTAACACTAGCACTAGCACTAACACTAGCACTAACACTAGCACTAACACTAACACTAACACTAACACTAGCACTAACACTAGCACTAACACTAACACTAACACTAACACTAACACTAACACTAACACTAACACTAACACTAGCACTAACACTAACACTAACACTAACACTAGCACTAACACTAACACTAGCACTAACACTAACACTAACACTAACACTAACACTAGCACTAACACTAACACTAACACTAACACTAACACTAGCACTAACACTAACACTAACACTAACACTAACACTAACACTAACACTAGCACTAACACTAACACTAACACTAACACTAACACTAACACTAACACTAACACTAACACTAGCACTAACACTAACACTAACACTAGCACTAACACTAACACTAGCACTAACACTAACACTAACACTAACACTAGCACTAACACTAACACTAACACTAACACTAACACTAACACTAACACTAACACTAACACTAACACTAACACTAACACTAGCACTAACACTAACACTAACACTAACACTAGCACTAACACTAACACTAACACTAACACTAACACTAACACTAGCACTAACACTAACACTAACACTAACACTAACACTAGCACTAACACTAGCACTAACACTAACACTAACACTAACACTAACACTAACACTAACACTAACACTAACACTAACACTAACACTAGCACTAACACTAGCACTAACACACTAACACTAACACTAGCACTAAACACTAGCACTAACACTAACACTAACACTAACACTAACACTAACACTAACACTAACCACTAACACTAGCCACTAACACTAGCACTAACACTAACACTAAACTAACACTAACACTAACACTAACACTAACACTAACACTAACACTAACACTAACACTAACACTAACACTAACACTAACACTACACTAACACTAACACTAACACTAACACTAACACTAACACTAACACTAACACTAAACACTAGCACTAACACTAACACTAACACTAACACTAACACTAAACACTAACACTAACACTAACACTAGCACTAACACTAGCACTAACACTAGCACTAACACTGACACTAACACTAACACTAACACTAACACAAACCACTAACACTAACACTAGCACTAACACTAACACTAACACTAACACTAACACTAACACTAACACTAACACTAACACTAACACTAACACTAGCACTAACACTAACACTAACACTAACACTAACACTAACACTAACACTAGCACTAACACTAACACTAACACTAACACTAACACTGCACTAACACTAACACTAACACTAACACTAGCACTAACACTAACACTAACACTAACACTAACACTAACACTAACACTAACACTAACACTAACATAACACTAACACTAACACTAACACTAGCACTACACTAACACTAACACTAACACTAACACTAACACTAACACTAACACTAACACTAACACTAACACTAAACACTAACACTAACACTAACACTAAACACTAACACTAACACTAACACTAACACTAGCACTAACACTAACACTAACACTAACACTAACACTAACACTAAGCACTAACACTAACACTAGCACTAACACTAACACTAACACTAACACTAACACTAACACTAACACTAACACTAACACTAACACTAACACTAACACTAGCACTAACACTAACACTAACACTAACACTAACACTAACACTAGCACACATAACACTAACACTAACACTAACACTAAACACTAACACTAACACTAACACTAACACTAACACTAACACTAACACTAACACTAACACTAACACTAGCACTAACACTAACACTAGCACTAAAACATAACACTAACACTAACACTAACACTAACACTAACACTAACACACACTAACACTAACACTAACACTAGCACTAACACTACACTAACACTAACACTAACACTAACACTAGCACTAACACTAACACTAGCACTAACACTAACACTAGCACTAACACTAACACTAACACTAAACACTAACACTAGCACTAACACTAGCACTAACACTAACACTAACACTAACACTAACACTAACACTAACACTAGCACTAACACTAACACTAACACTAACACTAACACTAACACTAACACTAACACTAACACTAACACTAGCACTAACACTAACACTAACACTAACACTAACACTAGCACTAACACTAACACTAGCACTAACACTAACACTAACACTAACACTAACACTAGCACTAACACTAAACACTAACACTAACACTAGCACTAACACTAACACTAACACTAACACTAACACTAACACTAACACTAACACTAGCACTAACACTAACACTAACACTAACACTAACACTAACACTAACACTAACACTAACACTAACACTAGCACTAACACTAACACTAACACTAGCACTAACACTAACACTAGCACTAACACTAACACTAACACTAACACAAGCACTAACACTAACACTAACACTAACACTAACACTAACACTAACACTAACACTAACACTAACACTAACACTACACTAACACTACGCAAACTAACACTAACACTAACACTAACACTAGCACTAACACTAACACTAACACTACACTAAACACTAACACTAGCACTAAACACTAACACTAACACTAACACTAACACTAACACTAACACTAGCACTAACACTAACACTAACACTAACACTACCACTAACACTAACACTAACACTAACACTAACACTAACACTAGCACTAACACTAGCACTAACACTAACACTAACACTAACACTAACACTAACACTAACACTAACACTAACACTAGCACTAACACTAGCACTAACACTAGCACTAACACTAACACTAACACTAACACTAACATTAACACTAACACTAAACACTAACACTAACACTAACACTAGCACAACACTAACACTAACACTAACACTAACACTAACACTAACACTAACACTAACACTAACACTAGCACTAACACTAACACTAAACACTAACACTAACACTAACACTAACACTAACACTAACACTAGCACTAACACTAGCACTAACACTAGCACTAACACTGACACTAACACTAACACTAACACTAACACTAACACTAACACTAACACTAGCACTAACACTAAACACTAACACTAACACTAACACTAACACTAGCACTAACACTAACACTAGCACTAACACTAACACTAACACTAACACTAACACTAACACTAGCACTAACACTAACACTAAACACTAACACTAACACAAACACTAACACTAACACTAACACTAACACTAACACTAACACTAACACTAACACTAACACTAACACTAACACTAACACTAACACTAACACTAACACTAACACTAACACTAACACTAACACTAACACTAACACTAACACTAACACTAACACTAGCACTAACACTAACACTAACTAACACTAACACTAACACTAACACTAGCACTAACACTAACACTAGCACTAACACTAACACTAGCACTAACACTAACACTAACACTAACACTAGCACTAGCACTAACACTAGCACTAACACTAGCACTAACACTAACACTAACACTAACACTAGCACTAACACTAGCACTAACACTAACACTAACACTAACACTAAACACTAACACTACCACTAACACTAACACTAACACTAGCACTAACACTAACACTAACACTAACACTAGCACTAACACTAACACTAGCACTAACACTAACACTAACACTAACACTAGCACTAACACTAACACTAACACTAAACACTAACACTAGCACTAACACTAACACTAACACTAACACTAACACTAACACTAACACTAGCACTAACACTAACACTAACACTAACACTAACACTAACACTAACACTAACACTAACACTAGCACTAACACTAACACTAACACTAGCACTAACACTAACCACTAGCACTAACACTAACACTAACACTAACACTAGCACTAACACTAACACTAACACTAACACTAACACTAACACTAACACTAACACTAACACTAACACTAACACTAACACTAACACTACACTAACACTAACACTAACACTAACACTAGCACTAACACTAACACTAACACTAACACTAACACTAACACTAGCACTAACACTAACACTAACACTAACACTAACACTAGCACTAACACTACACTAACACTAACACTAACACTAACACTAACACTAACACTAACACTAACACTAACACTAACACTAGCACTAACACTAGCACTAACACTAACACTAACACTAACACTAACACTAACACTAACACTAACACTAACACTAGCACTAACACTAGCACTAACACTAGCACTAACACTAACACTAACACTAACACTAACACTAAACACTAACACTAACACTAACACTAACACTAACACTAACACTAGCACTAACACTAACCACTAACACTAACACTAACACTAACACTAACACTAACACTAACACTAGCACTAACACTAACACTAACACTAACACTAACACTAACACTAACACTAACACTAACACTAGCACTAACACTAGCACTAACACTAGCACTAACACTGACACTAACACTAACACTAACACTAACACTAACACTAACACTAACACTAGCACTAACACTAACACTAACACTAACACTAACACTAACACTAACACTAACACTAACACTAACACTAACACTAACACTAACACTAGCACTAACACTAGCACTAACACTAACACTAACAACTAACACTAGCACTAACACTAGCACTAACACTAACACTAAACACTAACACTAACACTAACACTAACACTAACACTAACACTAACACTAGCACTAACACTAACACTAACACTAACACTAACACTAGCACTAACACTAACACTAACACTAACACTAACCACTAACACTAACACTAACCTAACACTAGCACTAACACTAACACTAACACTAACACTAACACTAACACTAACACTAACACTAGCACTAACACTAACACTAACACTAACACTAACACTAACACTAACACTAACACTAACACTAGCACTAACACTAACACTAACACTAGCACTAACACTAACACTAACACTAGCACTAACACTAACACTAACACTAACACTAGCACTAACACTAACACCTAGCACTAACACTAACACTAACACTAACACTAGCACTAACACTAACACTAACACTAACACTAACACTAAACACTAACACTAACACTAACACTAACACTAACACTAACACTAGCACTAACACTAACACTAACACTAACACTAGCACTAACACTAACACTAGCACTAACACTAACACTAACACTAACACTAACACTAACACTAGCACTAACACTAACACTAACACTAAACCACTAACACTAACACTAACACTAACACTAACACTAGCACTAACACTAACACTAACACTAACACTAGCACTAACACTAACACTAACACTAACACTAACACTAGCACTAACACTAACACTAACACTAGCACTAACACTAACACTAGCACTAACACTAACACTAACACTAGCACTAACACTAACACTAACACTAACACTAACACTAACACTAACACTAACACTAGCACTAACACTAACACTAACACTAGCACTAACACTAACACTAACACTAACACTAACACTACACTAGCACTAACACTAGCCCTAACACTAACACTAACACTAACACTAACACTAGCCCTAACACTAACACTAGCACTAACACTAACACTAACACTAGCACTAACACTAACACTAACACTAACACTAACACTAACACTAACACTAGCACTAACACTAACACTAGCACTAACACTAGCCCTAACACTAACACTAACACTAACACTAACACTAGCACTAACACTAGCCCTAACATTACACTAACACTAGCACTAACACTAGCCCTAACACTAACACTAACACTAACACTAACACTAGCACTAGCCCTAACACTAGCCCTAACACTAACACTAACACTAACACTAACACTAACACTAACACTAACACTAACACTAACACTAACACTAACACTAGCACTAACACTAACACTAACACTAACACTAACACTAACACTAACACGAACACTAACACTAACACTAACACTAACCTAACACTAACACTAACACTAACACTAACACTAACACTAACACTAACACTAGCACTAACACTAGCCCTAACACTAACACTAACACTAACACTAACACTAGCACTAGCCCTAACACTAGCCCTAACACTAACACTAACACTAACACTAACACTAACACTAACACTAACACTAACACTAACACTAACACTAACACTAACACTAACACTAACACTAACACTAACACTAACACTAGCACTAACACTAACACTAACACTAACACTAACACTAACACTAACACTAACACTAACACTAACACTAACACTAACACTAACACTAACACTAACACTAACACTAACACTAACACTAACACTACACTAACACTAGCACTAACACTAACACTAACACTAACACTAACACTAACACTAACACTAACACTAACACTAACACTAGCCCTAACACTAACACTAACACTAACACTAACACTAACACTAACACTAACACTAGCACTAGCACTAACACTAACACTAACACTAACACTAACACTAACACTAACACTAACACTAACACTAACACTAACGCTAACACTAACACTAGCACTAACACTAGCCCTAACACTAACACTAACACTAACACTAACACTAGCACTAGCCCTAACACTAGCCCTAACACTAACACTAACACTAACACTAACATACACTACACACAACACTAACACTAACACTAACACTAACACTAACACTAACACTAACACTAACACTAGCCCTAACACTAACACTAACACTAACACTAACACTAGCCCTAACACTAACACTAACACTAGCCCTAACACTAACACTAGCACTAACACTAACACTACACTAACACTAACACTAAACACTAACACTAACACTAACACTAACACTAGCCCTAACACTAACACTAACCAACACTAACACTAACACTAACACTAGCCCTAACACTAACACTAACACTAACACTAACACTAGCCCTAACACTAACACTAACACTAGCCCTAGCCCTAACACTAACACTAGCACTAACACTAACACTAACACTAACACTAGCCCTAACACTAACACTAACACTAACACTAACACTAGCACTAACACTAACACTAACACTAACACTAGCCCTAACACTAACACTAACACTAACACTAACACTAGCCCTAACACTAACACTAACACTAGCACTAACACTAACACTAACACTAACACTAACACTAGCACTAACACTAACACGAACACTAACACTAACACTAACACTAGCACTAACACTAGCACTAACACTAACACTAACACTAACACTAACACTAGCACTAACACTAGCACTAACACTAACACTAACACTAACACTAACACTAACACTAACACTAGCACTAGCACTAACACTAACACTAGCACTAACACTAACACTACACTAGCACTAGCACTAACACTAACACTAACACTAACACTAGCACTAGCACTAACACTAACACTAACACTAACACTAGCACTAGCACTAACACTAACACTAGCACTAACACTAACACTAACACTAGCACTAGCACTAACACTAACACTAACACTAACACTAACACTAACACTAACACTAGCACTAACACAAACACTAGCACTAACACTAACACTAACACTAGCACTAGCACTAACACTAACACTAGCACTAACACTAACACTAGCACTAGCACTAACACTAACACTAGCACTAACACTAACACTAGCACTAACACTAACATTAACACTAGCACTAACACTAACACTAACACTAACTAACACTAACACTAGCACTAACACTAGCACTAACACTAACACTAACACTAACACTAACACTAGCACTAACACTAGCACTAACACTAACACTAACACTAACACTAACACTAACACTAACACTAACACTAACACTAACACTAGCACTAACACTAGCACTAACACTAACACTAACACTAACACTAACACTAACACTAACACTAACACTAACACTAACACTAACACTAACACTAGCACTAACACTAGCACTAACACTAACACTAACACTAACACTAACACTAACACTAACACTAACACTAGCACTAACACTAACACTAACACTAACACTAACACTAACACTAACACTAACACTAACACTAACACTAACACTAACACTAGCACTAACACTAACACTAACACTAACACTAGCCCTAACACTAACACTAACACTAACACTAACACTAGCCCTAACACTAACACTAACACTAACACTAACACTAACACTAACACTAACACTAACACTAACACTAACACTAACACTAACACTAACACTAACAACTAACACTAACACTAACACTAACACTAACACTAACACTAACACTAGCCCTAACACTAACACTAACACTAACACTAACACTAGCCCTAACACTAACACTAACACTAGCCCTAACACTAACACTAGCACTAACACTAACACTAACACTAAAACACTAACACTAACACTAACACTAACACTAGCCCTAACACTAACACTAACACTACACTAACACTAACACTAACACTAACACTAGCCCTAACACTAACACTAACACTAACACTAACACTAGCCCTAACACTAACACTAACACTAGCCCTAACACTAACACTAGCACTAACACTAACACTAACACTAACACTAGCCCTAACACTAACACTAACACTAACACTAACACTAGCACTAACACTAACACTAACACTAGCCCTAACACTAACACTAACACTAACACTAACACTAGCCCTAACACTAACACTAACACTAGCACTAACACTAACACTAACACTAACACTAACACTAGCACTAACACTAACACTAACACTAACACTAACACTAACACTAGCACTAACACTAGCACTAACACTAACACTAACACTAACACTAACACTAACACTAGCACTAACACTAGCACTAACACTAACACTAACACTAACACTAACACTAGCACTAGCACTAACACTAACACTAGCACTAACACTAACACTAACACTAGCACTAGCACTAACACTAACACTAACACTAACACTAGCACTAGCACTAACACTAACACTAACACTAACACTAGCACTAGCACTAACACTAACACTAGCACTAACACTAACACTAACACTAGCACTAGCACTAACACTAACACTAACACTAACACTAACACTAACACTAGCACTAACACTAACACTAGCACTAACACTAACACTAACACTAGCACTAGCACTAAAACTAACACTAGCACTAACACTAACACTAGCACTAGCACTAACACTAACACTAGCACTAACACTAACACTAGCACTAACACTAACACTAACACTAGCACTAACACTAACACTAACACTAACACTAACACTAACACTAGCACTAACACTAGCACTAACACTAACACTAACACTAACACTAACACTAGCACTAACACTAGCACTAACACTAACACTAACACTAACACTAACACTAACACTAACACTAACACTAACACTAACACTAGCACTAACACTAGCACTAACACTAACACTAACACTAACACTAACACTAACACTAACACTAACACTAACACTAACACTAACACTAGCACTAACACTAGCACTAACACTAACACTAACACTAACACTAACACTAACACTAACACTAGCACTAAACACTAACACTAACACTAACACTAACACTAACACTAACACTAACACTAACAAACACTAACACTAGCACTAACACTAACACTAGCACTAGCACTAACACTAACACTAACACTAACACTAGCACTAACACTAACACTAACACTAACACTAACACTAACACTAGCACTAACACTAACACTAACACTAACACTAACACTAACACTAGCACTAACACTAACACTAACACTAACACTAACACTAGCACTAACACTAACACTAACACTAACACTAACACTAACACTAGCACTAACACTAACACTAACACTAACACTAACACTAGCACTAACACTAACACTAACACTAACACTAACACTAACACTAGCACTAACACTAACACTAACACTAACACTAGCACTAACACTAACACTAACACTAACACTAACACTAACACTAGCACTAACACTAACACTAACACTAACACTAACACTAGCACTAACACTAGCACTAACACTAGCACTAACACTAGCACTAGCACTAACACTAGCACTAGCACTAACACTAACACTAGCACTAAAACTAACACTAACACTAACACTAGCACTAACATTAACACTAGCACTAACACTAACACTAGCACTAACACTAACACTAGCACTAACACTAACACTAACACTAACACTAACACTAGCACTAACACTAACACTAGCACTAACACTAACACTAACACTAGCACTAACACTAGCACTAACACTAACACTAACACTAGCACTAACACTAGCACTAACACTAGCACTAACACTAACACTAACACTAACACTAGCACTAACACTGACACTAACACTAACACTAACACTAGCACTAACACTAACACTAACACTAACACTAACACTAGCACTAACACTAACACTAACACTAGCACTAACACTAGCACTAACACTAGCA